>CM021110.1:373186182-373693140 GCA_007115665.2 Sequoiadendron giganteum
TTGAGCTTGGGCTTGAGCTTGTGCTTGCTGCTTTTGTTGGAGTACTCTTTGTTGGTTGGCCTTTTGAAGGGTTTGGATTAGCATGGTGAATGAGTTTTCCATGTTGGCTCTTGGTGGGATTGGTGGTGGAATGAGAATTATGCCAACCGTTGTGACAAGTGGGGGGATTGTGGTAGTGATTGGGATTTGGGTTGTTGGAGGGGTGATGGAGATGATTGGTCCTTGAGATGGCATGCTTTGGGATACTTGAGGACCAATTGCAGTGGCGGCTTGTATGGTTGCCACTTGTTGTTGTGATGATGTGGGAAAGAAGAGGGAATTGGGCGTGATGTTAGGTTCCATGAAACCATCAATGCTGATAGGAGGGAAACCCAATCCAAGAGGTGATGTGGTTGCAGATGGAAATAGGGGTAGCAATGGTAGGCTATCCCTGAAAGAAAAAGGATTAGCGACTTCGGTTGCTCTAAACAAATCACCTTCTTCTTGTGGTAAAGAAGTGGGTATGTTTAATGGATAAGTTGGTGAGGCATGAAATGAAGATAAGCCAGGAAGATTATGAAATGTGAGCAGGACATATGGGTGCAATGGATTTTCTGGAATAGACGTAATCGGCATGGTGGTGATGACTGCTTCTTTGTTAGCCACAAGGTGGTGCTTTTGCAATTCTTGGAACATGGCACTCCCCTTGTTCACATTCGGCAAGGTTGGTGTGATGACCGATGTGGTGCAAGATACTTCTTGATTAATATTTGACATTAGGGATGCATTAGAAATAGACACATCTGTACTAGTGCTTGCGTCAAGGTCAGGAGGTGGCGGGACCCCTCCTCTTGCTATTGTATTTAGGTATTTAAACATAGCACTGACAATTTTGTGGTTCTCTGGATTTTGAACCATCTCCATGATTTCGGATTGTGTCATCCCCATGTCTTCATTTATGATGTCCTCTTGATAATTCTCCTCTTGAGGATTTTGTGATGATGAGGGAGAGTTGCTTGGGGGATTGCTTGATCCTGCTAGGTTCACTTCAGTGTTTAAATGACTCATACCCACAGAAGTTGATATTTCTCTGATATTCTCCATGTCCTTGTATTGAGATCTTGTTTGGACCATAAAAAGAAATAGGGATTTGTTCGATCCTAACCTTTTAGGTCCAAAAGAGAAGAACTAGGGAAGCTAAGAGATCAAAGATGATGGTAATGGTGATGAAATAAATGGATGATGTGAGTGAATGAAACCTTTGGAGAACTTTTGAATGGTTATTCTAAACTTGTAAGGGCTTTTAAATTGACTGATTGTGATAATTTGACTAGATGCATTAAGTCAAATAGGATTATTGTGAAGTTGTATTCCCTAGGAAGTTGCGTTATCCTTGGGGGAACTTGCACAAATAGATGAATTGGCTAAGTGTCTTAAGCCAATATGATCGTGAGCTAGTAGGCCTTTAGGAAGTTGCATTATCCTAAAGGTAAATTCGTCCAAGAGATGGTGACTATTTTGGCTAGGTGTGTTAAGCCAAGATAGGGTGGTTTTGGTTTAGCCCTTTAAATTTAGCATGATGATTTTTTCTAGAGTTGACAAAAGGTTTTGATGATGAAACGAGATTTGGTTGATGAAGGAATGAATGGTAATGACAACTTTGATCTTGAACCTTATCCTACACATGACTCTCTCTACAAAACCTTTATATTGAAGAACATGCTAGACTTCTTTATGGGAGAAAAGAAAACCTTTCAAAAAGTTTGAGATTTTGTTGATAATAAAATGCATACAATGCGAGATTATTCCTTGAAGCTTTTATGTAAAATTTGTATACAAGTCTTTCTCTGAATTCAAAAAGTCTCTCAAGGTGCTCCTCACGAGCTTTTAGACTAAGCTTCTTGAACTTGGGCTTTGGGATTTTAATCTTGTAGGAAATCATTGGAAACAACACACATGAAGTTCAAATTGTCTTTTATCTTGGTTTAATGAGCTTCTTTTTATCAAAGACACTTGCTTGCTTAAGTTTCAAACTATATGTCTAGTGTCCCATTTTCTTTTTAATCCCGCAAGGTCCATTGTGTGGAAATCGAGGAAAAATAGGACAAAAGTTCATTATGTTTATCCTTGTTGAAAAAAAATGACGGTAGAATTTGTGCACTTAGAAACCTTTAGGAATATGATTCCTAGGGAAAGCAAGAGTGTCCAAGTTCATCAAGAGGTATTTGTTTCTTACAAGGGGTTTGAAATTTCAAGTTTTTGTGAATGTTTGTTTTCAAATGTTTTCAAGACCAATCAATGTATTCCTTCCAAGCACTTTTACACTCCTAGGATGATGAGGCAATATCTTGTTGGGTTCCCACTTGGATAAATCCAGCTGTGCATATCTTGTGCGAATGGCTAAATGCTTGACCACACTAGCTCCCCTCCACGACAGTCACTTATTCGGGTCAGCCAAGCATTAGTACCCATGAATCTCCCATGGAATACTTTCCATTTCCATAACAATACCGCATGTATAATGTGGGGTGGCTTCAAAGGACATGACCTTTTGCACCAACAAGATAGACAAGGTTTTGGCCTTTTTCTAAACAAGGGGTTCTAATTCGGGCATTCCATTCATGGGGGATTATCCAACATCGGCGAGAGTCCATTGCTATCCATCTCATCAGAATAATCCTTGTGATATTGCCTTTGTTCCAATATCCACACTTATATCCTAGGTGGAAGTCGCTTGACTTTAGCATGTTCCCGATTGGGTCATTCCCTTGGGTGATTACTTTTTTTCACAAGGCAGGCCCTCTAAGATAAACAAAAGCGAGCTAACATATCCCGTCGTTTACACAACCTTTGTTGAAAAACAAAGGGGAAAACCTCCGCAATATGTCGTGCTCACACTCGCATGTTTTGTTCAATTTTAAGTGCCCAAATTGAAATGTGGAGGCAATCTTTTTAACAACCTAATATTACCAAAATGTTTTTGATTCTCAAGATCACAATGAAGCGCGAGAGAAGTGCATACACATTTTAGATAATATTAACTTGTAAAAAAGATTGCAAAACATGGAAAACATTTGTTCATTTTAAACCCCAAAGCAATAATGACTTCTTTTTAAGCACCAAATGGAAATGTGAATTTGCCTTGTTCAATTGTTACCTTTTAAACAAAATCTAGTGTATTTGCCTAAAGTTCTTTTTAGCCCCTTGGCAACTTTTAGAAAACAAAATTTGATTGTTCTTTTTAGAGCTTTGAATGAAAATTTAGTGTCCTAAGATCAAAGATTTTAACAAGTTTCTTGAAGAGTGTTGAAGAACACTTAAGTGTTCAAAAACACTTTGTACAAAATAAGCATGGTATCATGAGAAATTTGATTGTTCTTTTTAAAGCCCAAAGTAAAATTAGTTTTCCTAAGGCCAAAGATATTTAACAAACTTTCTTAAGAAGTGTTAAAGAACACTTTTAGTGTTTAGGAACACTTTGGTTTTGTGAACATGATATCATAACACTTTCTTCCTTTGCTCCAACCTGAAAAATGACAGAAAAACAGAGAGCAATGAAGACAGGAAATCAGACTTAAATGTTAAAAAATCCTAAACTTAAAAAGCACATGCCAATTAAAATTTTACTGTCTTCCCGTGCAGGAGTTTGGAAAAGCGGCGGAGTTTGGAGAAGTGGCGAAGTTTGAAAGACAGGCGGCGCTATATAGCGCATCGCGGGTGACTTTGGGCGGTGCTTTGCAGAGGCAGAGAGCGCAAAAGTGGCGTGACAGAGGTCCGCTGGTGTAGTTTGGAAGTGGCCAACTTTAAAAATTTGAAATTCTCAGGCGGGAAAGGTGATGCGGTGGAGTTTGGAGAAGGTACGGCACGATATAGAGCTGCGTTGGTGAAAGCGGTAGAGTTTGGACCTGCGCGGCGGGCTTAGGAAAATTAAAAAAAAGTGACAGGTAGGAATCCGTGATGGAGTTTGGATAATTTAATGACGGGTCAATATGGGGCCGTGAAACTGAACGCGGTGAAGTATTGTGCCGCGGAGCTGAAAGCGGTGCGATATAGCGCCCGCGTAGGCTAGTTTTCCTGTAACCTATGAAAAAAGTTAGAAACCGCGGAATTTGAAAATGTGATTGAATTTTTTGACTCAATGCCCTCCTTCTAGTGCCAAAATGTGAACCCCTAAACCTGCAAGTGCACCAAGATGACAAACATTGTTAGTGTTAGATCAAAATGCAAGCAAATGTGAGGGATTCCCCATGAAATCCATTTGTTAATAAACTTAAAATAGGAACAAAGGAAGAACAACTAAAATAAATGAAAACAAGTCCTAATTAAGTGAACAAATTGATAATCCCATGGGGGAATTGGTGCCAATGGAGTGTTGCAATTGGCCCTTTCCCAATTCCTAAGTTGCAATGTGGTTGATTGAGCAATGGTCAAATCTCCAAAGAGATTTGAGCATAACCTTGGTGCAAATGTGAAAATATGGTGGATGCTTGGATGAAATGAGCAAAATTAGTTCTCAATTGGAGAGAGTAACTTTGCATGTAAATTGTGGATGAAGATTGAGGAGAAGAGTCTCCAATTTATAGATTCAAATCTTGGAAGAGATAGTGGAAATAAGCAATGTGGGATAAAAGATAACCCAATGGCATTGTGCCACTTGTCCAAATGTGATTGGATGAGGAATGTGCAAGTTTTGGCCAATGTGCCAATAAATGCAATTAGGTGGCATTTCAAATTTGAGAAATGACATGTTGAAGAGGGAAAGGGAATGAAGTTAATGTCACTTGGCTCAAGGTCAAGGACATGTAAGAGGCATTGAATGCCTTGTTGGAAGGACTAAGCCCATTTGGCTTTTTTGAATTCAAATGAGGGAATATTCCCATTTGATGCTTTGTGAGGGAAAATAGAAGAATTAATAAATCAAAGTAATTGATTTATTGTGCAACTTGCATTCGCTAGAGGATTTTAATGAGAGGGATTAAGTTAATCATGGATTTGATTAATTTAATGAAGAATTAGGTGATTTGACAATTTAGACTTAAATAGATGAATTAATTTAAATCAGAATTGAGAGGAAATGATTTATTAAATAAATGATTTGATTTACTTAATCAAGAAGGAACATGTTAAATTAAATCAAATAAGGTTTAATTTATTTAATTTTACAGGAGGACTTTAGAGTTTTTAATTAAATAAAATGATTTATTTAATTAAACAGATATGCAAAGGTTTATTAAATTAATTGATTAATTTAATCATTGAAAGGAGAAGACTTAATCCAATAAATAATGATTTATCAAATTAAGGGATATAATGTAATGAAATGCTGAGAATGTGATTTAGGAGGAAATGTTGTTAGTAAATCGGGATCAAGTGTGTCAAAATGAATTTGTACTTTTTCCATGTCTACACATATTTATGGTACTTATTTTATATTGACACCTATAAACCTTATCATTACATTATCTTATACTTAATTTGATCCTATATTTATATTCTCATTACTTACATCTTGCGTTGCTATATTATACTTTCATTGTGAAAGAATAAAAATAAAACCCTCGTTAAAACTATAATAACTATGGATTTTTATCTTTATGTTCTTTTAATAGAATAGGTAAAATCAAGACACTTTTATATTGAAACTAAAGAGTGATATCCTAAACTAATATAACATACACTAACATTGATATTGACAACATATTTGGAAAGAAAAAATAGGAATCTTTAGGAAATTCAACTTTGCAAGTGTCAAAATGGGAACTTCTGCACTTGAAAAAAGATAATTTATCAAGATGAAGTGCTTAGGATGAATAGGGGAAATTCCTAGAATTTTTGGAGACTCCACAAATTTACTAAGAGGAGGCATAAATGACACTCTACCAAATTTCCCCTAGACTATAACTAATGAAACTAGACATATCCTAGGTCTAGAATGTTATAGTCACTTATTATTGAGATGCACAAACATAAAGAAATAAAATAGTCAAACTCGTAAAAGAAGATAAAATATACTATGAAAATAAACATTAAAAAATATTTTAAGCATGATCTAGATGATACAAGATTGAAACAATATATTAATTTAGATGAAAACAAACAAAAGTTTTTTGAAAAGTTTGATGATTTAGTTCAACCAATCCTCTAATAAAAGAGTGAGAAAAATAGTGATGTATTCATAGGGGAATTGTTGATGACCAAATCGACATAACAAAATGCAAGCAAGATACAACGAACTTAATTCTCCTAAAAAAGATAACCAACAATAAAATAAACTATCTTCTAAGGTCTTGGGGGTTGGTTCACAACTATGTTGTTTTACTTAGTGGCCAATGTGGCTATAGTGTTCAAGGGGCCTACCGATTGATGGTAACAAACTGGGTATTTTGACTTCAAAGATCTAAACTAACAGAAATTTTTAAATAATTAGCAAAATATACTCCAAGGGTTTTAGAACAAAAAATGTAAACAACTATTATTCCATCCAAACATGCAATTCTTTAATAATCCATTTAAATTTAAACCGATAAATGAAACAACTTACAATAATTAAGAAATTGTATTCATTCATAGTGCAGATTTAATAAGCATATTCAAATTCTTTTCATTCAAAAATAAACCTCATAACAAGATTTATTCATTAAATCATCCCAAAATTGCAAATCAATGGGAAATAAGAGAATACCATTCATAATAACACCAAAGGTAGTTTTAAATTCGGATCCTTCTATCAATTTTATTCAAATAAGAATCATTTACACACATCAAACTCCAATAGTGCATGAAAAACCATTGTCTTTGATATGACTTCCTAAAGCTAGGTAATTCAAAAAATCTAACTAACTGTAGAAAATCAGAAATAGTTCTTTCCTAAGGACTACAAATCATACTTCAATTCGCCAACCTTTACAACGAGGAAAACTATATAATATATAGAACATTATGAACTATATTTCCCTCCAAAAATCAATACATGCAACCCAAAAATCAAGGTTCCCAACATGCATATCCACAAATATAGGCATGCTTGAGCGGAACTAGAGAAGACATCTGGTGAAAATTGGATGCAAAGAAAAATGGCACCTTTTTATAAATATGTTGGAGATGATCCTTAGTTCAACTACAAAACCCTCCTAATTTATAGGAACCGCCCAATAAGAAGATACCTTTGACTTTATTTTGGTCAAAACAACATATTCCATATTCAAAATTCAAATCTGGCCTTTTCACTGTTCCTTGTATTCTTCAAAACTGGCTAACACTTGCATTAGCACCTCTTCATCAAGTTCATTCACCCAATCAATTCTAAAATTTGACTTTTTAAACTTTGCAGTAGCCAACGTAGCAACATCTCTGAGTTTGTTGATATCATTCATAGCACACCTGGTGTCAAAGTAGATACTCATTAGCCTGTTAAGCACATTCCCTTCATCATCATGTGTAGCATTTATCTACCCTTCCAATCTATTGTTCCAAGCATCTTTTATAGTATGAAATCTACCTATTTTATAGTCTAGTGTCAAGTCTTGAGCAGTAATAGCATTGATAATGCCCTTGAGTATCCATGTTTCCTCACAAGCATCTATTTTTAGTTTGCGTAATATTATTCTATGTTCAATTAATAACTCCATGTGAAAGAAAATTACGTTAGAATACTTATTGGCATAACCAGAGTCTTCGTCTCCCAAAATCCCAGACTTGCTTAAATCATTTGCACTCATTTTATTTATTTCTTTGAGCTTCCTCAAGTAATTTTTATATTCCTCCTCTTCCTCCCACATACCTTTTATATATATTATTCTAACTACTCCCCCAACAAGAAAGATTCTTCACAATACTCATATCCTGTGGTGAGAAGTTCATCCATTTCACCCTAGATTTTATCAACCTACTTATCAAACAAATGAACCTTATTCTTCAAGCTAGTGAGATTATCAACCTCTTTCCTACTCAATAATACTAGTACTTTAGATGAAGATGACTCTTCCAAAATGGGAGGAGAAAGATCTCTCAGAAAATTCTTCATTTTCTCAATTTGAGCCTTCAACTCATCCTTTTCCTGCTTATCCTTTACCATTCTTGACTTTACTGAACTAGCTGCACTATCTAGAAGTGCCATTTGTTGGCCGTAGGTTTGCTTACCCAGGTTGACCATTTTCAGTTGATTATCTGACACCTGAAGTTCACGGTCATCCTTATCTACCATTAGCGTTGCAATCTCTACAACCAACTCTCCATCATCATTCATCTAGGCCGAGTGTATGGTCCTCAAATTTTTCTTTGGTCTCATCTTTTCAACCTCCTTCATCATTTCCTACCAGCTCAATCGATGTGCCACAACCGGTTGCCTCTTATCTAAATTTAACTTTAACTATGTAGGGGATCATGTGGATGTTACTACCTATTATTTCTCTCAAGGGGGTTCTTTTGGAGGCTCCTCAAGTTTTTTTCCAACATCTATTTCCCTTGACAAAGGAACCTTTTCTTGTTCACCCTTCTTCCTCTCTTGCTCAACTTGTTGTTTTTGAGTTTTCTCATTCTTCATTTCCTCCCTCAGAGCCTCAAATTTCTTGGCCCTTACTAGAACTTCCTGCCTCTCGACGCTTTCAATAAATTCCTTTTGCTATGCTTCTGGAACATGTTCCACATTGTCTTCTTGATCATTTACTTCCTCCAAGTTTGTGTCCTCAGCCTCATGTTATACTTGCTCTTATTCTTTTCTCCTTCTAGAAGAATCTCCTTAGAATGTGAAGGGAGGGGAGATTTTGTAACCTCTATCACTTGAGTTCTCTCTTAATCCTTGGTAGCTACCTTAATTTTTTGTGGAGGAGCAATAGGGGAATCTTTTGCAGTAGTTTCCTCACTAAGATTTACTATGGTTATGGGCTTCACATCCAATCTTGAGATTACTCTAGTTGATGCAACCATGTAAGTTACAAAATATTTCTACATTGATTCTAACAAATCCTTCAATATTGGTTGGTCTTTGTCTACTACTTGTGACTTATTCTTAAGCATTTTATATTCTTTGGGTAGAGGGGAGGAAGAGATTTCTCCTTTTGCATCTTTTCTCTTTCTACCAGCTTTCTCTTGATGGCTACTAATGTGAACATTAATCTATTTCAAGCTCCTTTCTACCAGTAATGCAAAGACTTCATCAATACTAAATTCTTCCTTCTCTATCTAGTTGATGGGGTTCCACGCTTTAGTCCCTACCTGGTCTTGATCATACTCAAGATCTAGAGTCAAACCATCATCTAGAATTCCTTCGGGTATATCTTCCTTAATCTTAAAATCTCACATCTGAGGAATTTTTTATCTCATACCTCTTCTTTCACACTTCACATTCATCTTGCAAATCTGCCTAGAAGTCTTCAATATTGGGCTCGTGATGTGGGAAGAGGTATGCATACAAATTGTGTAATGCACCGCCACGTAACCCTAGAGGAAGCTGTAATTAACTACTTAAGTGCACAATATTTTTTATTTAAAGTGTAATTAACATACATATTCACTTACTAATTGACAACAACCTCTAAGGCTATGAGACTGAGATTACTTACAACCCTTACATACATCATCTAACATCTATAACATTTACTTACACAAAGAATTGAGTACTCATACATAATAAAGTTACATCATAACATAAAGAGATATAAAAAAACTCCATATTCATTAACTTAATCACAAGGTTACATCTCTCATTCCTTGAATGAGGCAATAATAAAAATGTGTTACATTATACAAATATCCACCTCGAATACAAATGAGGGGTAAAATAACATGAGTCACATAGAAAAAATACATTGCTTGATTTAAATATAGGAAACTGTGAGCTATCCAATTGGATACCTCGCCATCACGAACTGAAGATTGAAGGGGAACCCAATGGTATATGGTGCATGTTCCACCCAACCAAGTGGTACCCAAAGGCCCACCCCCCATGCAAGGAGATAGTAACGAGATAACATGGAAAAACCTACAATCTCTAATCACATGCTGACTCATACTGATACAAACAATCACAAGAACCATACAATCACAAGTACAACACAAGTATAACTCTAATATAGGTCACAATGCTTCCAGATATAAAACAGATCAAGTATGTTAAGAGAACCATACACATATAACCGCGTACCAATAGTTCTCCTAGATAGAGTGTCATCGCCAAGCTCATAATGAGTTACCCACTGTGGATCTTCATAGGCCCCGGATATCTTGGAGACCTCAACCGACCCTAGACCCTCATACTTACTAATGCGGGATCAAGTACCTCTCGAAAAGACAAGGTAGTTGACCTTTGCCATTCCATGCCCTTCCCACTCACCCCAAGCCTAAACAAGCACTCGAGACTATGAATGAGGATAGAACTTATCTTTTTAGTGCGAAATACTACCTAATCTTCCAAGTACATTGTTTAAGTTATCACTTGATTAGACCACCTCCGAAGGTTACCCAATCTTACCTCTTACAAGATCTGGCCCCTAATGGAAGCCACTCTTCTACTTGACAACACACATAAAAACCAATCACCAAGGGTACCAAAGTGCATACAAATTAGATAGATCAACCACTCCAAATCTAGGAGGCAACATATAATGAAACTCACTCCAAAAACTTGGAGGCAACAAAACACATAATCCACTCCTTCCAAAGGAGGCACAAATCATCCTCGTTCATGGAAACCGGAAAAGTCACTAACAAGGCACCATGCACTACCCAAGGGAAATACAAATGGTTGACATCATACTATGACAACCCCCATCCTCTAGGATCCTCTGGAAGACTTACAATTACAAACTTACACTTAACCCATTTCCCCAAATAAAATCACAAAGAAAATAATCACGAAAGGAAATTGCAAGGAAATAAACTAATTTTGGATATTCTAAATCCATTTCCCTTTCATAATGATTCCACAACAAAGATAACAATTTCCCTAATAGAATAATTGAATAAAATAATTGATTGCCTTTCCATTTACAAATAAGGGAAAACTAATTTTAATAAATAAATCAAATCCCTTAACTACTTTTAAAAGCAACATAACTTCATTGTTAATAATTTTGTTCAATTTCCCAAATAAATATAATGTCCATTTCTTCTAATAATTACTCCTCCTTCAATATTTCATTGCATGCAAAAAATTATTTAAAATCATTAAATATGCATTCTAATGTATATATTCATGCAATATAAACATCACATACATTTTTATATATTTAATTATATATATAAACTTTATATATACATTAAATATATAATATTATATATTACAAAATAAACAAATTATTTTAATCCAAATTAAATATATTAAAATATTATGTAATATCAAAATATCACATATATACAATATATATATACGCAATATGTATATATAAATAATATATACACTATATATATATAAATATATATAAAACATATATACTATTTACATATCTAATTGTAATATATATAAAATATTTTAAATATATCCAAAATATTAAAATGACCCTCATTCTTTTTAACTGATGGACATAATGATTGTTCGCAAGTTAAATATATTAAGGGAGAGGGGGCGACTGTCATAGCGGAACCCCTTCCCCCCCTTCCCACACACATAGTAATAAGGGAATGGGAGGGGGTGCAAAGGCTCTCCCTCCACACCGCCTCTCCGCTAAGGGAGCGGCGGTGGGGAGACAATGCATCCCCATTCCCTCCCATATCCATAATAAAAACAACGAACCCTTGGAAAAAATAAAACGTGAATTATTAAATCACGATTTCCCAATGTGTCGTACGGTGACTTACAAGCCCAAAAATTTATATAAAATTAACACAATATATAATACATGAGTATATATATGTATATATATATATACATATATATGATTTATCACACACACACACACATATATCTATCTATATATATATATATATATATGCCACACATATATATGTATATATGTATATATATATATATACACATATATATATATATACACACGCACACATACACACACATACACACACACACATATATATATATATAAGTATATATTAAAATAAATGAAACACCCAACATTTTGAGACTGGGAAGAAGTTCAAAAAAAAAAACATTTACAGACAAAACTGTGCAAATTACTAAAACTAGGAAACATTTCTAGATAGTGTTTCAACAACACAACTTAGCAATTTCATAGTAATACCCAAAATTTACAGAAGAAATAAAGAGCTAAAGTTTTCCCCAAATTTGTTGACAGGGAGATTTTCTAGTTTATTCCTACAAAGAATTCTAATCTCTATTGTTTTCTTTGAAATTTCCTATTGTTTAAAACAATTTCCTTACAAAGATTTTAACAATTTTCAACACAGATCTTTAAATAAAATTTCCTAAATTTTATAATATTTTCCTTTGGGTTTTTCCACAACAAATCTACAAATACAGAAGCCTTACAATTTTTCCCAAACAACTAGAAGCTTCTGTTGCAAACATAGATTCTTCTTACAAAACAATATTTTCTACTATTATACAATTCCATTTAAAAATTTAAACCAAAACAATAATATATAAGAATGAAACCTGTTTCAACGAAGCTTCTGGAGTAATTGGAGTTTTTGATGCTGAGCCTCTTCCAAAGCTTCCATCAAAGCTTTCACAGCTTCTTCCAAGCAATCCAAATTCCCGAGGATAGTATTGAATCCAACACCACAACAATCTATCCCAAAAAAATCTAAGAATGCAAATTTTCCCACAATTTCCTTACAATCCAAAATTCCCTTTCAATTTTTATTAGCAAACAAAATCTTTCGTTCTTCTCCAATTTTCAACATCCCAAAAATATCTTAACCTATGCTGTGAAAAAGATTTTCGCTTCCTCACCCAAAGCCAAGATTTCCTCCAGGAATTCCTTTTTTTTTTCAACAACCCTCAATTAATTAACTATCACATGCTGGCAATTAACAAATATCTTTTAACAACCACATTTATTTTCACAAAATAATTTAATAATTTTACATTCAAATTTAATTACCAAATTAAATTTAATTCCTTTAATTACTTAATAAATAAATAAATTAATGAATAATTTAATTACTTAATAAATAAATTTAACCACATGGATTAAATTTAGCTTACTAAATAAGTTAAATTTAATTAATTAATTTAAATATAAAGCTTCCATCATATTATCTAAAATTAATTAAATAAATACCAACATTATTTAATGCATAATTTAACATTTATTTTCATAACATAAACCCTACAAAATTAAATAGTAATAAACAAGGCAAATGAAGACACACCAAACAAAGACTGACGACACATTGTGGCTAGGGTTAGACCCGAAATAAGTTACCTAGTTACTATCTCTTAATTAACATACCATTGGGTTGACATGCTCAAACCTATGAAGCCAAGTGGAGTCGATGCCATGTACTTGCAAACCTATAAACAAGATATCAAAGTACATGTATAAAAACAACATAGAATGCACATCATGAAGAGGAAATCATAGAATCACAAGGCACTCACAAGTGAGTGATGCGATCCTGTCCCCTTCACCAATACACTCATCACAAACTGACAGTTCCATAATAATCAAATAACTCATGTGCAATAAACATGTTATAACAACTAACATTATTACACTAATCAAAGCATGTCAAATAAAGCATCAAAGAAGATACATCACATCACACAAATAGTCTATGTCGCTCTATAAATAGCAATCAAATAACACACACATGATAAAGTATATCCAAGTATCTGAGTATCCAGAAAACACATCAAAGCAAACAAAACAAAACAAGGACACACTGTCCAGTCCAAAGAGCAAAACAAAGGGGTATTGCATCCTCCCCCCCTAAGGTCAGGCTTACTCCTGGAAGCTTATAAACAAGTAGGGATATAACTCCCTCATACAAACTGCAACAAATCAAAACCTCAACCCTTAAGGACAAGTATCCTACACTACACGTCCAACTCTAGAAGTCTCAACTACAACTCCTTGATACTCGGGATGATGGTTACCAACCACAGTGTAAGCTCAGTGAGATCTACCTACATCTCCTACTGTCGGCTCAAAAATTGTTGGGCCTTGACCAAATCCAGTAGTGTTCCGATGAGGACAGTTTCTAGCAAGGCGGCCCTATTGGCTGCAAGAGTAACACCCTGTGTTACAACCAAACCCTCTGTCTCCTAATGGTGCAGTAGACTATTGCATACTATCCCAATCAATCGTAGACTATGAACTCTAGGCTGGCTGCACTTGACGATTGTGCTTATTATGCCACCAACCCCGATTCTTCCTAGGTGGAGAACCATCATCATCATGATACGACTGAGAGTCCTTACGATTTCCAAGCACACTCTACTACTGTCCACTCTGAGTAGGCCCCTACTGAGTCATCGTTGATCCAACTCCCTGAGTCTGACCCCCTCATACACTAGAACCAGCTACTGAACCACTACCAATCTATACACCAGTATGGCCTCCCAGTGCCATGACCAAGTTCTCCTCCACTAGTCGTGCTTTCTCCATAATTGTCTCCATAGACTTGGGTTCAAAGACCCTCACACCTACGCTAATACGAGCGTTCAAGCCCCTAACAAAGTGTTGAATGATCATCCCCTCATCATCACTTATACCTGCGAACTGTTTAAGTTCGTAGAAGTGTCTCTCATACTGCTCAACTGTCAAAGCTAATTGTTGCAAGGCATGAAACTCATCGCCTCTACGCTGACGAAAATGGTTGGAAAGGAAGCGGGCTCTAAACTGCTCTAAAAAAATCTCCCATGACACTGAATTAATATCTATGTGGAGCTTTTGTTCCTCCAACTTCCACCATGTGGATGCGAACCCTCGCAGATGCATGATAACTCATCATGCTTTGGTATTACTACCATACGGGTGCATAGAAAAGCACCAGTCAAGGTCTATGAGCCAAGTCTCAACCTCTAATCCACTGCCTACTCCATCAAACAATGGTGGTTGTGCCCTGAGTAAATCTTTCATATGTGTAGAGGTTGTTGTCTCTGTCTGAGCCAAAACTACCATCACACCAGGATTACCCTATACATCTGCCTGTCTCTGACCAAGGAGTGCTAATGCCTCCTCAAATTCTCTACATGAGGCCTCGATCCTTGGAGGATCCTACTATCAATCACCGCCCCCTAGGGAATTCTGTGATGCCTACTCCTCCTGATCCAGAATATGTGGAGCTTGAGGAGGAGAGTCATGCTAACTCCCTTCACGACCGCCTACTCTACCACATCGTTGTCCTCTGCCTCTTCCGTGTCTGGGAGGCATAATCCTACACAAACACATAAAGGTATTAGACAAGGTAAGACTTGAAAACCTACACAGCTAAACCTTAATGGGTACATCATAATCCCAAAGCACCTAGTGTTTAAACCTGGGCTCTGATACCATGTGTAATGCCCTACCACGTAATCCTAGAGGAAGTTGCAATTAACTAATAAAGCGCATAATTTTTTTTTATTTAAAGTGTAATTAACATACATATTCACTTGCTAATTGACAACAGCCTCTAAGGATACAAGATTGAGATTACTTACAACCAATACATACATCATCTAACATCTATAACATTTACTTACACAAAGAATTGAGTACTCATACATAATAAAGTTACATCATAACATAAAGAGATATAAAAAAAATCCAAATTCATTAACTTAATCACAAGGTTACATCTCTCATTCCTCGAATGAGGCAATAATACAAATGTGTTACATTATACAAATATCCGCCTCAAATACAAATGAGGGGTAAAATAACATGAGTCACATAGAATAAATACATTGCTTGATTTAAATATAGGAAACTGTGAGTTGTCCAACTGGATACCTCGCCATCACAAACTGAAGATCGAAGGGGGACCCAATGGTATATGGTGCATGTTCCACCCAACCAAGTGGTAGTTGAAGGCCCACTCCCCATGCAAGGAGATAATAACAGGATAACATGGACAAACCTACAACCTCTAATCACAGGCTGACTCATATTAACACTACCAATCACAAGAACCATAAAATCAAAATTACAACACAAGTACAACTCTAATATAGGTCATAATGCTTCTAGATATAAAGCATATCAAGTATGTTAAGAGAACCATACACATATAACCACATACCAATAGTTGTCCTAGATAGAGTGTCATCGCACAACTCATTATGAGTTACCCACTACGGATATTCTTAGGGCTCGGATATCCTTGAGACCTCAACTGACCCCCAACCCTCATACTTACTAATGCAGGATCAAATACCTCTTGAAAAGACAAGGTAGTTGACCTTTGCCATTCTAGGCCCTTCCCACTCATCCCAAGCCTAAACATGCACTCGAGACTTTGAATGAGGCTAGAACTTATCTTTTTAGTGTGAAATGCTACCTAATATTCTAAGTACATTGTTTAAGTTATCACTTGATTAGATCACCTCCGAAGGTTACCCAATCTTACCTCTTATGGGCACTGGCCCCTAACGGAAGCCACTATTCTACTTGAAAACATACATACAAACCAATCACCAAGGGTACCAAAGTGCATACAAACTAGATATAACAACCACTCCAACTCTAGGAGGCAACATATAATGAAACTCACTCCAAACACTTGGAGGCAACAAAAAACATAATCCACTCCTTTCAAAGGAGGGACAAATCATCCTCGTTCATGTAAACTGGAAAATTCACTAACAAGGCACCATGCACTACCCAAGGGAAATACAAATGGTTGACATCATACTATGAAAACTCCCATCCTCTAGGATCCTCTGGAAGACTTACAATTATTAACTTACACTTAACCCATTTCCCCAAATAAAATCACAGAGGAAATAATCACGAAAGGAAATTGCAAGGAAATAAACTAATTTTGGATATTCTAAATCCTATTTCCTTTCATAATGATTCAACAACAAAGATAACAATTTCCCTAACAGAATAATTGAATAAAATATTTTATTTCATTTCCAATTAAAGAGAAGGGAAAACTAATTTTAATAAATAAATCAAATCCCTTAACTACTTTTAAAAGCAACATAAATTCATTGCTAATAATTTCCTTCAATTTCCCAACTAAATATAATGTCCATTTCATCTAATAATTACTCCTCCTTCAATCTTTCATTGCATGCAATTAATTATTTAAAATCATTAAATATACATTCTAATGTATATATTCATGCAATATAAACATCACATACATTTTTATATATTTAATTATATATATAAACTTTATATATACATTAAATATATAATATTATATATTATAAAATAAAAAAATTATTTTAATCCAAATTAAATATATTAAAATATTATGTAATATCAAAATATCACATATATACGCAATATGTATATAGAAATAATATATACATTATATATATACAACATATATACTATTTACATATCTAATTGTAATATATGTAAAATATTAAAATGACGCTCATTCTTTTTAATTGACAGACAAAATGATTGTTCACAAGTTAAATATATAAGGGAGAGGGGGCGACTGTCACAGCGAAACCCGCTTTCCCCCCTTCCCACACACACATTAATAAGGGAATGGGAGGGGGTGTGGAGGCTCTGCCTCCACACCTCCTCTCCCCTAAGGGAGCGGCGGTGGGGAGACAATGCCTCCCCATTCCCTCCCATACCCATAATAAAAATAACAAACCCTTGGAAAAAAAGAAAACACGAATTATTAAATCATGATTTGCCAATGCGTCGTACAGTGACTTACAGGCCCAAAAATTTATATAAAATTAACACAATATATAATATATGAATATATATATATATATATGATTTACCACACACACATATATGTATATATATGTATATATATATATATATATATATATATATAGAAGTATATATTAAAATAAATGAAACACCTAGCATTTTGAGACTGGGAAGAAGTTTTTTCAAAAAAAAATTTACAGACAAAACTGTGCAAATTACTAAACCTAGGAAATATTTCCAGATAGTGTTTCAACAACACAACTTAATTTAGCACTAGTATCTACTTCCCGCTCCTCTATGTTTGAACTTCCCGCTCCTGTGCGCTTGAACTTCCTGCATGCATGGTGGACTCTATTTTGGGGGTACCCAACGGTCCCCCTCTGCCCCCCCTGACCCGTGCTCCTCTCTTTTGGGCCCGTGTCTGTCGGGTACCACCCCTGCGGGGACAGTGCTTTCACCTACGGGCTTTTCAAAGTTTTTGGCGGTTCTGGGCAAATCTTCTATACCAGCGGTGGAGATCTCTCTGGTTATTGGTTGGAAGGATGTGCTATCCAATTGCAAACAAGTCTCCTCCTTGTTTCCTTCTTTACTTGAGGTTGTCACAGCTTCTGGGACGGAGTTTGACATTCTTTATTCAATTTGTGACAAGATTCTCTCCTCCATGGAGAATGCTGTAGTGGGTAGATTTATTTCTTATAGTCCAACGGTGGATATGGTTTGGAAATGGGTTGCGGCAAAATGGCGCCTTAAGGGTAGTGTGAAGATCTATGCAATGGATGGTGGGATTTTCCTATTTAGATTCATGGTTGCAGAGGACTTGGTGGTGACTCTATCATTGGGTCCGTGGGTTTATGGGAAACACAACCTGGCTCTGTGTCATTGGAAGCCAAGTTTCGACCCTCCCACAGATTTGAATAAGTCAGCTCCAATTTGGGTGCGGCTGCCTTACCTCTAGAATATTGGGATGAAGCCATTTTCAAAGGTATTGGGGATTCGTTGGGTCAATTCATCACCATGGATTCTATTACAAAGTTGAAATCCAGGTTAGTCTTTACAAGATTCTGTGTTAATATTTGTGTTGATAAAGTCCTCCCAAACTCTGTCAAGTTGTGCTCTAAGTTTGGCAGCTAGATACAACCAGTGTGTTATGAAAATTCTGTGGTATACTATTAAAAGTGTGCTAAAGCTGGGCATCTTATTTTTGACTGTATATCTATCGTCAGTTAGGAGGTTAAGGTTAATTGTACAGTGGAAAATCTCACTACTCCATCTGGAAATGATCCCCATTCGTCAGATGACTCTGGGCTTGTTCCCCCGATTGCTACTCATTCACATGAGGATCCTCTGCCTTCACCCACCCCTGTCGGTCCACCTTCTGAACTATTTGACCCTAGTGCTTTATTCAAGTCTGTTGTTAAACCCCTGTCTATCCTTATGAATCAGGACCCTGGCTCTTCGGATGTTGATCCTGCGGTGGTCTCTGTGGGGACTCAGGAGCCTGGCTCTTCGGCTATTGATCCTCTGTTTGAGGTGGTCTTTGTGGGGACTTGTGAGGAATTGATTGAGGATGGTGAAATATGGGAGGAACAGAGCTCCGGTATGGTTGATGAATCTACATAAAGTATGGGGAGTTTGAAGCTTGAGAAAACTGTGAAAGAAGGGATATGGACAACGCCAAAGAAAAAAGGAAGGAAGAAGAAGGCAGATGTAAGAGGTGACTCCAAGCTAGGGATACCTTCTAAGAGGCACACTAGGATGAGAGAAGCGACAAATGAGATTGCCCTGGGAAAGTAGAGGACATTGGATGTGTCCTAAAAAAAGGGTGAGAAATGAGAATTATGTCATGGAATATTCATGGGCTCAATAGCTCTCACAAACAACGTGCTCTGAAGGACTATATCATGGAACATAAGATTGATGTTTGCCTACTTCAAGAAACCAAAATGATGAAGGTTAATTTTGATAAAATTGCTAATTTTATTTGGCCTAATGCATCTTATGTCTATAGTGATGCTGAGGGTGCTTTGGGTGGTCTGGTTGTGCTTTGGAACCCATCTAATTTTTGGGGCTCTGAATTATTCCACTGTAAAAATAGTGTGGGGGCCTCGTTCACTTGCCTTGGTGAATCCTGGTCTATAATAAATATTTATGCTTCAAATCATAGGAATGCGAGGAGTATTTTGTGGCATAACATTGTAGTTAAAATTAATCTGAATAGGGGAGACCGTTGGCTTGTTGTTGGAGATTTTAACTCTCCCCTCTTTCCATTGGAAAATAGTGGTGGCCTTTTGGATTACTCTGACAGCATGTCTGACTTGGCTAATTTTTTGAATTCTTCGGGTTTAGTTGATATTGAGCTCTTGGGCCAAAAATTCACTTGGTCTAATAGACAGGCTGGTGTTAACCTGATTCAGGTCTGGCTAGACCACTTCCTCTATACTCCTCATTGGACTAATGTCTTAGATGCTAATCTAATAACCTATCCTTGGATGGTCTTTGACCATAACCCCCTTTTTCTTACCACCAATATTCGCCCTACTATAGGTCCCTTTCCCTTCCGCTTTGAGATAATGTGGAACTCTCATCTTGATTTCAAAAATAAAATTGCTGAATGGTGGAATATTCCTGTCCAAGGCTCCCCCATGTATAGGATTTTCTTCAAACTTAAACATATTAAAAACATGGTAAAAGGATGGAACAAGAATGTGTTTGGGGATGTGTTTCAAGAAAAAAAGTTGTTAGAAGGAGAGTTGAGGACCTTACAAAAGAAAATGGAGGAGGGAGATGACAGTCAGTGGACTCACATCCAGGAATAGGGAACCAGGATGGAATGGGAACGGGTTCTCAAAAATGAGGAGGTCTTTTGGAAGAAAAAATCAAGAGTCCAATGGTTGAAGGAAGGAGATAGGAATACCTCCTTCTTTCATGTTTTGGCCATCAAGCATAGGAAAATGAATCAAATTTATAAGATGACTAATGCTACTGGGGAGGTGATTTCAAATCATGCTCAGATTGGCCTTTGTGTTGTTAAATATTTTCAGGAGGCTTATTCGGCCCCAGCTGAGGCACCTAATCCGGCCTTGGATAGTGCGATTCTCAACAATCTTCCTACCACCATTTCTCAGGAAGATAATATGGGGATTCTTAGTACTATTTCTATGAAAGAAGTTAGCATGACTACCTTTAGCATGGGGGCTTTCAAAGCCCCGGGGCCTGATGGTTTTCCTCTTGCCTTCTTTCAGATTTTCAAGGATACTATGGGTGGGGACCTGGTGCTTGCGTCCAGGGACTTCTTCAAATCGGGTAAGATCCTCAAATAATTAAACCACACTTTCATCGCTCTTATCCCCAAGATTGGTGAGCCTCAATCCATGACTGATTTATGACCTATTAGCCTTTGTAACACCTTCTATAAGATCATTTCTAAGATTTTAGTAAACCGTATCAAACCTCTTATGGATAAAATCATTAGTCCTACTGAAAAGGGTTTTGTCCCTGGGCGACATATTCTTGATGCTACTTTGACCACCCATGAACTGTTCCACTCAATGGATAGATGTAATTATGTGGGGATGGCTCTCAAACTTCACTTCTCCAAAGCTTATGACAAAGTGTTATGGGACTTCATCCCGAAGGTCTTGGATAAGTTTGGATTCAACAATTTGGTCATCAAACTCATTATGGAATGTGTTAATACTGCAAAGTACTCTGTTATTGTTAATGGATCCCCCTTTGGGTTCTTCTCTGCTGGACGAGGGATAAGACAAGGAGACCCCCTGTCTACCTATCTTTTCATAATAATTGTAGATGTGCTTAGCAGGAACTTCACTAGTCTATTGTCAGAGGGCTCCATTATGGGCATTAGAGCAGCTTCCTCCTTGGATCCGGTTGTTGTGCAAAAATTTGTGGATGACACTTTTCTCTTTGGGAAAGCCTCTATGGTGGAAGCCAGGAAATGGAAAGCTTTCCTTGACAACTATGCCTCTTGTTCTGGTCAAAGCATCAATTACAATAAAAGCATGATTTATTTCTTTAACTGCATGCCTAATTTGCAAACTAGGGTGACTACGGTCCTGGGATGTGTCAGTGGATCTCTCCCATTGATTTACCTTGGGCTCCCCCTCATGTTTAAGGAGGTTACCACTAATTTCTAGAACTCGATTATGGAAAGGATCCAAAGGAAATTGGCTGGGTGGAAGGGCTCTATCGTAAGCCATGCTAGAAAACTCCAACTACTCACAGTGGCTCTCAAAGGTATCCCCACTTACTTGCTCTCCATTTTTAAGATGCCTATGTACATTGCTGATAAGTTTGAAAAAATTCAAAGGAATTTCCTCTAGTCTGGGACTGAGGAAAATAATAAACTTGCTTTGGTGAAATGGGAAAAGGTCTGCCAGGCCAAAAATTATGGCGGACTAGGAGTCAAGATAATTGTCAACTCTAATAGGGCTCTGATGGCCAAGGTTGGTTGGGATCAGTTAAGGAACACTAAGGATTGGTGTAAAATTCTAAATTCCAAATATCTTCAGGATAGGCCTTTGATCAATTGTCTATAAGAGTCTCACCCCTAGGGCTCATTAGTCTGGAGGAGCATTTGCAACACACAAGGCCTATTGAGGAAAGGGATTAAATGGAAAATGGGCAATGAGAATAGAATCAGATTTTGGGAAGATACTTGGCTAATTGACACCCCTTTGGCTTGCTTTGACTTTAGGGATTTGATGGGTCTGGCCCAAAGATTCTTTGGAATCCATATCAGTGATTATGTTTTTGGACCCCTTGGAGCTAGAATTTGGAGAGACCTTATACTCTGCTACCCCCAATCTCAAGAACTTTGTTGTCTGGCTCGGTCCCTTCAGATGATTTTCTCTAGCACCAGGTTTCCTTCCTATGACAGAGAGGATGAGTTTTTTTGGACCTTTGAAAAATAGGGGGATCTGTCTATGAGGTCGGCTTACAAACTACTAACAAACCAAAATACTGTTGAGGAACCTTGGAAGAAGATTTGGAATCGTTACATGATGCCTAAAATTAATTTCTTCTAGTGGATGACCTGTCATAATAAGATTCTTACCTAGGACAATTTGAGGAAATAAGGTTTTTGTTTTCCCAATAGATGTTTTCTTTGTAAGAGTGGGGAGGAAACTGTCAGTCACCTTTTATTACACTGCCCGTTTGCTGCCGAAGCTTGGGGCTGGCATTTGAGAAAATTGATGTCCCTTAGGTTATGAGCAAGGATCTCTTATTGTTCATTCTGGGTTGGTATGGTCCCTATTCCCACCCTTTGCCTGGTGAAATTTGGAATCAGGTCCCTCTTGTCTTGGGTTGGTGTTTGTGGAAGGAGAGGAATACTAGGGTATTCAAAAATGTTGAGAGGAGCCCTAAGGATGTTTTTGGCATTGGTGCTCAGCTCATTGAGGAGAATATCTCTCTCTTTAATGGGAAACTCCTGAAGACGGGGATGTTGGATTTCAAAATAAGAATGGCCAAGGCATGGCATCAGGGATTAGAGGCCAACTCTTTTGACAATTCGAAACTCTTAGCGAGGAAAAATACAAAATGGGAGCCTCCGGATAGAGGCTGATTTAAACTTAATTTTGATGGGGCTGCTAAGGGCAACCCAAGTAGGGCAAGTATTGGTGGAGTAATTAGAGATCCTGAGGGGGCTCTGGTGGCGAGATTTGCTGGAGGTATTGGGTTCTAGTCTTCTATAGTGGCGGGATTTGCTGGAGCTATTGGGTTCTAGTCTTCTATTGTGGTAGAAGTTTGTGCGTTGCTAATGGGCCTCAAAATTGCGGTCTCTTTGAGGATTACTAATCTCCACATCGAAGGAGAATCCAAGTCTATTACAGATGCTGTGAATAAAGATAGACTAATTGGCTGGAATACTAAGGATATATTGCTGGATGCTAGATTCCTTTTATCCAAATTTAGGGATAAAAGGGTGACACATATTTTTAGAGAAGGCAACCAAGTGGTGGATGCCTTGGCTAATCTTGGCTTTTGCTGGGATTCCGCTAAATGTTGGAGGAAAATGGAAAGGTTACCGCAAAAAATTCAAGCTATTATCACAAGGGAACAAAGAAACCAAGTATTGCAATGACTTTAAATCTTTGGATGATAGGTGCTGAATGGGGGGTACACATAATTTTATTGGGGGTCTGGTGGATGAGTGTTAACACTGAGATGGTGTACAGGTGGAGGGAATCTGATTTTTTGACTCACTATAGGTTTAGAGATTTTTGTGTGTGGGGCATGGATTGGAGGATCCATGTGTCTGTCCTTTGGACCTAGTGGATGGGTTCGCTTACTAAGGTGACGAAAAGGTGGTGGGGTTTAAATTTAAAGGATGGTAACACGAATAAAAAAGGTAGCTTGATGAAGGAAAGATGGAAGGACGTGACTTCAATGAATTTGAGGAGCCATACCGTGCGATCTCTTCTCTTGGGGATCGTGCGATATCTTGTTTTATCTCATCCTTGCATCAGTTTGTTTGAGAGTTTTAATAATGATTTGACTCTTCATTATGAAAGGAAGCCTCCTTCTAGTGTCTTTGTGCTAGCTAGTTTAGCATGAGTCTCAAATGGCACCTTCAGGATGGTTTCTATTTTTAGTCATACAACCAAGCTACCTTGTTTTTTGTGCATTTTATCCAAGAAGAAGGAACCCTACATGCCCACAATTCCTGCCTTGCTGGCTGCAATCATCCCAAGATCCTCATTAACTCCATTGTCAAGTCACCCTGTGGTGATTTTCCCTCCCTCGCATGCGACATGTACGCTGGCGTAATTAACCATCGCTGTATACCTTGCCTAAATGAATACAATGTGATAATTATCTATTATCCTGCTGGCTTCTACATTTGGTATATTTTGAAAACTCTTGGGCTTCTTGTGCAGGTTGGAAAAATGGGTGGCGAGCGGGTGAGGACTGATCCAGATAACTATGTTGAATTTTGGAATAATCCTTTAGTTTGGCACATGTATGTGGAAGGTGGCATTGCTCCTCTTATGGAGATATTGGTCGACCATGGACCTAACTTGTCTGGCCAGTTTTCCAACTCATGGAAGGATCGTAGGGTCTCAATGGGAGGTATTTCATTTGAAATCAGTGAGGAAATCATAGCACAAGCCACAAGATTATAGTGCACTGGGAAAAATACCCCAAACACACCAAGAAACCGGATAATGAAAGCTTGAAATATTTTTTTAGAGGAGATGAGGAATCGGTGCAGAACCAGTCAGGTTTTGAGAGAGAAGCTCTCCCAAAGCCCTAGGATCAGGTGTGCCTAGAGCCGATGAAGTATGTCACCTTGGAAGGTATGTTTAAAAGCCATTTTTTTATCACTTCCCCCTGTTAAATCATTTAAGATACTAGATGTTGCTTAGTTTTCCTTTCTTTCTTCTAATGGATTTGGAAAAATTGGTCAAAAAATGCAAAGAGTTAGCCAGCATAAACCCCAGTGATCTCCCGCCGCTCTCGCTCCATTAGGGGCTCATTCAGAGACTTTATCACTTCCACCTGGTCCTCTGTCCTCCTAAAGCTATTATGACTGTGCATATTGAGGATATTGAAACCCTGTCGGTTGTGAATATTTCCCCGGATGAGTCTAAAAGCCCTCCCTGGAAATCCAATATGGGAAATGCGGGGAATCCCAAAGCCAAGATAACCACCAAGAAACTTATGGGTGGTTTGGGTAAGGCTCATGCCAGCGCGGTAGAGGGTCTTTGTGAATTGAAGTCCACTCTGGTGAAATCAGCCTACAAGGCCACCACTACTAAAAAATAAAAGGAGAAAGGTATGTTGGACCCGATTGTTAGGGAAGGAAAGGGAAAGAACATAATAGGGAAATACTCTAGAGGAGACATTGTTGTGGGGAATACTATGATGATTGGTGGGGAAAATTCCAGAAGGAGATTCGGGAGGCTTGCAAAGCACAAAAAAAAGAGGTAGATTATTGAGGATTCAGAGGAGGAGCGGTCTAACAACAAAGAGTGCAAAGAAGAGGAAACTGAGGATGATAAGGACGAGATTGTGGAGGGGCCCTAGTTTACTCCTAAGGACAACAAGGTTCCTAAAGATGGATCCACCTCCCACTCTCTGCATCCACTAGTCGAAGAGCTTGGAGAGGTCCTGTAGACCATGGACATTGGGGAGGAGCCCTGTGATTTGGAGAAGAGAATGGACACACTTGACAAAAGGTTCCTTGGGTTGACCCACTTCACCATGAAGTTGGGCCATTTTGTCACTAGAACCCTGTCAAATTATATTAAGGAGGAGCTGGAGGGAAGTAATAGTCAGGAGAACAAAGACTGGGTTGGTGATTAGGCCGTGGACCTCCTGCTGAAAAACTGGGACAATGCCAGTTAGCTGCTGCCTGTATCGGTGTCTTGTCTTTTGGCTGCCTCTTTGTGGTCTCTATGTTTTCTGTGGGTTGTCTTTGTTTTCTATTTACTTAATGTTTTCTTTTTAGTCTTTCTCCTTTTTGGCCCTTGTGGCTCTTTGTGAAGGGTACGGTGCCTTGAAAATGCTGCTTAACATTTCAAAAACAACACAACTTAGCAATTTCATGGTAATACCCAAAATTTACAGAAGAAATAAAGAGCTAAATTTTTCCCCAAATTTGTTGATAGGGAGATTTTCCAATTTACTCCTACAAAGAATTCTAATCTCTATTGTTTTCTTTGAAATTTCCTATTGTTTAAAACAATTTCCTTACAGAGGTTTTAACAATTTTCAACACAGATCTTTAAATAAAATTTCCTAAATTTCCTAATATTTTTCTCTAGGTTTTTCCATGACAAATCTACAAATATAGAAGCCTTAAATTTATTCCCAAACAACTAAAATATTTTGTTGCAAACATAGATTCTTCTTACACAACAATATTTTCTACTATTATACAATTCCATTTAAAAATTTAAACCAAAACAATAACATAAGAATGAAACCTGTTTCAACGGAGCTTCTGGAGTGATTGGAGTTTTTGCTGTCGAGCCTATTCAAAAGCTTCTAACAAATATTTCACAGCTTCTTCCAAGCAATTTGAATTCCCTAGCATAGTATTGAATCCAACACCACAACAATCTATCCCAACCAAATCTAAGAATGCAAAATTTTCCCTCAATTTCATTACAATCCAAAATTCCCTTTCAATTTTTAATAGCAAACAAAATCTTTCGTTCTTCTCCAATTTTCAACATCCCAAAAATATCTTAACCTTTGTCATGAAGAAGCTTTCTGGTTCCTCACACAAAGCCAAGATTCCCTCTGGGAATTCCTTTTTTTTTCAACAACCCTCAATTAATTAACTATCACATGTTGGCAATTAACAAATATCTTTTAACAACTACATTTATTTTCACAAAATAATTTAATAATTTAATATTCAAATTTAATTACCAAATTAAATTTAATTCCTTTAAACTACTTGCTTAATGAATAATTTAATTACTTAATAAATAAATTTAACCACATGGATTAAATTTAATTTACTAAATAAGTTAAATTTAGTTAATTAATTTAAATAGAAAGCTTCCATCATATTATCTAAAATTAATTAAATAAATACCAACATTATTTAATGCATAATTTAACATTTTTCATAACATAAACCATGCAGAATTAAATAGTAATAAACAAGGCAACGAAGACACACAAAACAAAGATTGATGACACATTGTGGCTAGGGTGTAGACCTAACACAACTTACCTAGTTACTATCTCCAAATCAACATACCGTTGGGTTGACATGCTCAAACCTGTGAAGCCAGGTGGAGTCGATTGCATGTACCTGCAAACCTACAAACAAGATATCAAAGTACATGTATATAAACAACATAGAATACACACTGTGAAGAAGAAATCATAGAATCGCAGGGCACTCGCAAGCGAGTGATGTGACCCTGTCCCCTTCACCAATACACTCATCATGAATTGACAGTTCCATAATAATCAAATAACTCATGTGCAATAAACATCTTATAACAACTAACATTATTACACTAATCAAAGCATGTCAAATAAAGCATCAAAGAAGATACATCACATCACACAAATAGTCTATGTCGCTCTATAAATAGCGATCAAATAACACACACATGATAAAGTATATCCAAGTATCTGAGTATCCAGAAAACACATCAAAGCAATTAAAAAAAAACAAGGACACATTTTCCAGTCCAATGAATAAAACAAAGGGGTATTACAAATTGTTATTTTTTTCCTTTGGATCAAAGTCCTTTCATGCAACATACAAATTCATGTTTATGGCTTGTAACTCTTAGATGTCTGATTTGGTGGCTATGAATGATGGGCACAGATAATAATCAAGGTTAATGGGGTACTTCATTCCCCTAGCCTTATTCTTGCTAGAAATCTTTAAATTGACCTTCATCATCTACCTAGAGAATTCAATCAAAATTAGCTTATCATTATAGTACCTAAGCAACATAAATGAGCCTTATCATAACCAAATAAATGAATATAATTTGAGTTGGGATACTAGATGAACCAATTTCCCCATTCTCCTACCAAGGCCATCAATTTTTTACTCAATATGAACCCCACATAACATGTTAATTGATTAATTATGAAATATAAGAAAGCATCATTTACCCTCTTGAAGTGCTTCTCTGCTTTCTTGAGCTCTAACTGGTCATAATATTCCCATATTTTGCTTTGACTAGGTCCTTCTCCTCTAATCCCTATAGTGTTTAGCCCTAGAAAATTTCCCATCCTTGTTGCACCACAAATGACATGTAGACATGAACTATTATTTTGAGTCCTTTACCTTGGTGATTTTATTGTGGATAGCATTGGATACCATTTGTCCCTAGTCCAAAAATAACTCTCCCTTCAGAATAACATCAATAAAATGGAACATCCAAACACCATACATGTGTGAGTTTTATTTTCCAAATTCTCTACACAACAATGTAATAACATCCCCCACCTCGAAGTGAAAATTTGATCTTCCAAACTTGGTGGGAAGTTTGGTGATAGACTTCTTCTCTGTCTTAGAACACTTCTTATTCATGTATATTTGGTGGGAACTCACATCTTTTTCATACTACTGAATTGCTTGGGCTTCTATTATAATCTTCAAATCAGCATATGGAGGAAATTAAATGACTAATCTGATCATAGCAAGAGATAAATCAATTATCTCATTACCTCATGAATCAATGCATTCATTTTGTACTAGATTATAGGTTTTTATTGCTACTAGAATAAACTTTAGACAGTGAACTGCTACTGGGAAAGAAGCAACATGAGTGAGGCTCAAAGTTGCTATCTTTTTTTCCCCTTGGAGAGGAATCCTATGAGAAGGTGTCATATTTGAAGGTCTCCAAGTCAATGTGTCCTAATTTTGTGTCAATTATTTTCATAACTTTGGAGGTGAACTTTGAAACCACCTTGACCCCTTAAAAATTATATTTCATGATATATGGGAATAAATCAGCTTTAGTTTTCTTTCTCCTTTGTTCTATTTCTTCCACTTTCTTGGCATTGGGCTATTCTTCTGAATTAGAAATTTAGGGAACTTGGAAAAAAAACAAACAAAGATTCATCATAGTCCTACAAAAGATATTCTTAGTCCCAATTCTTGCAATTATATCCCATTGGGCTTTTAAAGTTTGAAAAGACACCTAAGAAAATTTCTGTCTTTGTCAGGAATTAGTTGTGGGATCAAACTTAGGAATTATACCATAGTTCAGAGAGTCCAGTTGGGACTCAATGATCCAAAGGGACTATTCATTGAATTGGCATGGATCAAAGTTGGGATTGGAATCTGGATCTGGACCATCTTACAAGATTCTTATTGAGCTTTAAGGACCTAACAAGACTTATAATTTTTGGGTGTCAGGGTCAGGAATGGAATTTAGACACAAACCTTTATCTTAGGATTTGATCGAAACTCTGAGTCTTGATTGGACCAACTATCATAAGTGCCCTCAAGCTCATGAAAACCCGAAGGACTTATCATGTTAAGCTAGGTCAGAAATCAGGGTCGGGTTTGGACACTAGATCAAGACCCTCATCAGAAAGAGCTCCTCAAAATCCTAGACCCCATGAGGATGATAATAAAGCTATTTGTGGATTATAGAATTGGGAAAGGATCCCAACTTTGGACAATTTGATGCAAGGTTTGTTCCAGACTAGAACTCCTGATTGAACCACAAAGAAAATGGACTAATTGATATTTTGGGTTTTGGATTCATAAATAGATAAAGGATTCAAACCCTCACAAAAGGTTGGTGTATTGATAAAATCCCCACAAGGGTCAAGATTTAAACTTCAAAAAGGGTGGTTGAGAAAACCGTTTGGAAAACTTAACCTAGGGCATGGCGGGAAAATGAAAACCTTGAGAGAGAAACACATCGAGAATGGAACTCTCGATGGCATGAAAACACAAAACACACCCCGAACAAGGTGACGAAACAAAAGGGCCCAAAAGGGTAGAAAAATTAATGAAAAAAAAAAAGCCAAGATGGACAAGCAAAGACGAGAAAAATGATGACGTGACACAGTGAAAGGAAACCAAACAAGCAGTGAAAGATACAAACAAGAAAGAATGAGAAAACAATGCAAAAAATACATTAAAGCATGAAAGGGGACATGAAATAGTGAGAACATGACCCTCCAAATCTTCTAATGCACTGAAAGACCTTCCACAACTCAAATTCGCAAAAGAGAGAATGCAATTGTGACCAAAATCAAGTGAGAAATCTGATTAAATACTGGTCTCACGCATGCAACAATTCTTCCATTAATGCAATAGGTTATCAAGAGATCAGAGTTGGGATGGACGCAAGAACTAGGACCTTGATTAAAAAATCCAATCAGAACCCTCATCCCTAAATGGATCGAAAGCAGGAAAAAAGAAGAAGCGAGTCTGAGAGTCAAACTCAAACTTGGACTCTAGAAAATAAATTCCAAATTTGGTTTTGAATTTTGATCCCAACAACAAAAAAGAGTGGGATCAGAAAACCAAATTGGAGTTGGACTCCAAAGAATAGAGTCCAAAATATGATTTGAGGTTTGATTCCTAACAAACACAAATAGAGCGGGATCGAGGGAACAAATCAGACTTGGAGCTTTTAGAAAAAGGTACAAGGTCTAGTTCGAAACCCAAATCTCGACAAGGTGTCACAAGTGTGGGGTCAAAAAACTGAAACATGGACTTGGAACTTTGTAAGAAGTGTCCAAGGTTCGTGTTAGGTCTCAAAACTTGCTAGGGACAAAATAAGAAAATGAAGCCTAGGAAGGAAAGTAATTCCTAGGACAAAACAAAAGAAGGAAATAAAACCCAAAACAAGGAAAAGTAAGGAAACAAAAACACCAAGACCACAAAGGGGGCCCATTTTTATTAAAAATAAAGTGGGGTGATTATGGAGGGTATAACAAATGGTGATGTTATTGGGAAAATGTTTTACCCATTTTCAAGATACTAAAGATATCATTCACCCTAGAGTCTCTAGATTATGATCCCTTCAACTTATTACAATTGGTCCACACAAATGGAATTGATTTTAAATCTTAAATAGGGTATCATTATGAAAATATCAAATCCGAGTATGTGCACTTGATTCATTTCCATCCCTAAAGACCTCAACTATTCTCAAAACAATTGTACTCCCACTTGAGATATGCGAGGTGGGTCATGTTGTCGTGCAATGATATCTGGCCATTACTCTACTTCCAACTAGGAGTTTATAGCCTCGATGAAGATACCTTTGGTTTCTTCCAAGCATAGCTCTACTGTCATCCAAGAATCCATATCCCTAATAGAGATACTAGATCACCCATCTATGGCTGAGCACTTTCTTAGTTGCTTCCTTTCTATTTCTTTTCTCTTTTTCTCTTTTCCTCTTTTCACTATGTTATCTTTTGATACCTTTATTTTAATGTTATTCTTAGCTCTTGAAAAGAATTTCAAGGGATGGGTTTGAAACCAAAATGGACTTCGTGACAACATTGTGACACTAGATTTTTCACTCAAAGTGGGAGCATAACAACCTAAAAATAGCTAAAACTTTGGGGATTTTAAAAATTTAGTTTATTGAGTGATGGATTTATCCATGATTCACAATACCACTTTAAATGTTCCCATTTGCATAAACCCTCATATAGGCATCAAAATAATCATAAAACACAAATTCCAGAATGAAAGGGAACTTAAGTAACTTCTGAAAATACTTAAATCAAATTCTCCATCATAGCTACCTTAAGCATATTCTTAATAATCACCCTACCTTCCAAATGATTTAAAAAGGTCCCGCACAACAAAAGAAAGTGAAAGAGAACAACCAACAATGACAACCAAGACACACATCAACACAAAGAATAGGATGAAGGAATGAAAGCAACAAAGAAGAAAACAAAAACAAAAGAAAAGAAAATATGAAAAAATAGCTAAACTACTAGTATATAAGGGGAAGCTCTAGGCCTTCCTGGGCCAAAATAATGTTTGAGAAACTATCCATTGATAGGAAATAGTATAGGTTCCCTTGTTAACATACTCAACCAAAAATAATTCTCCCCAAGAATCTCAGTGAAGGGGGAAATAGTAGAGGATATCTTACCTCAATGTTATTGAAGGGGGAGCTCATGAATGCAACTAGCCATTCATCCCATTCTTTTCGTTATGTTAGAATGACTATGCAAGAATGTTCAAACACAAATGAGTAAATGAAGAATGGTTGTAGATAATTTGGACTAGTCAAAATTGGAGCTTCTGAGATGGAATTTAATTTGTGATAAGGAAGCCTTTTCCTTATTACTCCATCCTATCTTGGCATCCTTTTTCATCATTTCATTCAGTGGTTTGACAATTTATAGAAACCTAGTTATAAACTTTCTCACAAAATTTATCTTCCCAAAGAAAGATCTCATTTCCTTCTTGCTACAAAGCATAGGTAGCTTCATAATTGACTCCACTATGTCAGGATCAATGGAAATTCCCTTTTTTGAAATCATGTGTCCCAACAAATTTCCTTCTGAAACCCCAAATACACATTTGTTTGAGTTCAATCACACATCAAATTTATTGCATGCCTCAAGTACCTTTGCCAAATTTGAAGCATGATCATTTCTATTTTTTGAAAAAACTATCAAATCATCCATATAAATTATAATGCACTTCCCTACTAGGTCTTTTAAAGCTATATCCATTGCACGCTAAAAATTAGCTCTAACATTGATTAGGACAAATAATGTCCTCTAATAGGAAAATGTTCCCTACTTGGTAGTGAAGGAAATTTTCTTTTGATCATAATAGTTCACCAGCACTTGGTTATACCCTAAATAACCATCGAGAAATGACATCATCTGTGAGACATTAACAATCTAGAGTACTTTGTCAAGCGATGAGAGGGGATAATTTCCTTTCTCTAAGGATTTTTTTAAGTTCTTGAAATCCACGCACGACCTGGTTTTCTCCAATTTAATTGCATACTGGTACTAGATTGGCCACCCATGTTGAGTGCCTAACTGGGAAGATTATCCTAGCTAACAAAAATTTTTTACTTCCATGAGAATGAGTGGTTAAATCAAAGAATTCATAGTTTTTTGCTTCTAAAGGAACGGTTTACCCCAGATGTTTTAGGGGAATTGTATGTGTTATTATTGAAGTGTCAAACGTCTTCAAATCTTCATACCCCCAAGCAATTGTATCAATATATTATTTTAGCACTTCCATGATTTTATCATGAATATATTTTAGGAAAGTTTTGTTGATAAGGATATTATTTTTTGGGCCAATACCAGATAGGTTATAAGTTTCATATTTACCTCCATCAACATTGGTAGGTAATTTATCTCGGGCTATAGGGTCGAAATCAAAGATCCTTTCTAGTGCTACCATCCCTTTCAGAATACTATTTTTTTTATATTCATAACGCCTTATGCATTTGGGTCTTCTGACTTCCAATCCCCTCGATCTCTATCAAATTCATCAATAATTTGTCCCTTGAAAACATTTCAACTTGCCAAAAAGGCAAAAATATGTTGATCATCGTCGAAAACCCGGAATTTCCTTATGTTATCGTGAATTGTTGGGGCTAAAACTAATTCAATAGTGAATCTTCTCAACTTAGAATATTTCATGGGTTCTAAAGTATTTGCTACCACTACCAGTGCATCTGTAATTTGATTATTTTTCCTTGGGATAAATTTTATATCAAATGTATCTAAGTCTTTTGTGAACCCCAAAACCTACATATGCATAAGAGCAACAAAACACATTAGTTTGTTAGATCAAATGCATGTAATCAAGTATGAGAGATTCCCCATAAAATCCATCTATTCAAATTAAATTAGGAAATGAAGAACACAATAAACTTTAAACAAAAGAGATTCAATCCTAATTAAACTAATAACATGATGATCTTATGGGGGAATTGGTGCCAATGAAGTGTTGCAATTGGCCCTTTCCCAATTCCTAAATAGCAATGGTGTGTGATAGAGAAATGGTCAAATATCCAAAGATATTTGAGCATAACCTTATTGTAAATATTGAAAGATGATGAATGGTTGATTGAAATGGGAAAAATTGGCTCTCAAATTGAAGAGAGTAACTTTGCATATGATTGTGGATGATGAATGAGGAGAGAAGTCTCCAATTTACAGACTTCAATTTGAAGAGGTGAGTAAGATTGAGCAATGTGGGACAAAAGATAATCCAATGGCATTGTGCCACTTGTCCACATGTGATTGGATGAGGAATGAGCACATTTTGGCCATTGTGCATGATAAATGAATAAATTTAAATTTTGAAATATTGAAATGACAAGGTGGATGAGAAGTCAAATGGAGTTATGACCACTTGGCTCAATGAAAAGGACATGTAAGAGGTCTTAAATGCCTTGTTGGAAGGACCAAATCCACTTGGCCTTTTTGAATTTGAATGAGGGAATATTCCCTTTTGATGCTTTGTGAGGGAAAATAGATGAATTAGTAAATCAAAGTATTTGATTTATTGTGCAAGTTGCATTCTCTAGAGAAATTTAATGAAAGGGATTAACTTAATCATGGTTTTGATTAAATTAACGAATAATTAGGTGATGTGACAATCTAGACTTAGATTTATGAATTGATTTAAGTCAATAATTGAGAGGAAATGATTTATTAAATAAATAATTTGATTTATTTAATCAAGAAGGATCATGTTAGATTAAATCAAATAAGGTTTAATTTATTTAATTTAATGAGAGGACTTTAGAGAATTTAATCAAATAAAATGATTTATTTAATTAAATAGATATGCCAAGTTAATTAAATTAAATTGATTAATTTAATTAGAGGAGGTGATAGACTTAATCAAATAAATAGTGATTCATTAGATTAAGGGATAAAATTATGATGAAATGCTGAGAGTGTGATTTAAGAGGAAATGTTTTCAGTAATCGGGATCAGGTGTGCCAAAATGAGCTTGTACATTTTCCATGTCTACATTTTGCCCCTCTTTGAAGCAATGTACTTGTTGCATTGATTCAAAGAATAAACTACTGTGATCAAAGGTTCAGGATTTTCTCGAATTTTTTTCAGATGCCCCACTGCTGCCCCAGTGGAAGGATATTGCTGGATATTGCCCCTTTGAGAGATCGGACGAAAATTTTGAGTTTTTGGATGATCTCGCAAAAAAAGATGACAAGGTACCCGACAGGCCAAAAATGCCCCAGAATGCCAGAAAAATGAATTAAAATACCGAAAGGGATGCAAAATGACTCTCGGTTGGGTGAAAACGGGATCAGGGGATCAAAACACTAGTTAGAAGGTCAAATTAGGTAAAAAAACCCTAATTTTCAGGCTTAAATAGACCTCGAGGGGTCACTTTCAATACATTTGCAATCTTAAACCTTGAAAAATTTGACACTTAGAGCTTTGAGACTTAGAGAAGATGGCACAACAACAGCTTCCTCTACACATGTCAGAGCGAGTACAAGTATATCAACGACCAGTCGCCGCAAGACCCGTGGTATGTACCCCTATCCGACTTTTATTTTTCTCGTTATTCATGCATTTATTAGGTCTTAGGTACAGTCAAAGCGGCGGAACACGATATAGTGCTGCGGAAAATGCTCAAATAGGCCTGCGCGGTCCTATATAGGACCGCTTGTGCATAGTGCACCACTTGGGTCAGTTTAGGTTTTAGGATTTTTGGATAGCAAAGTTGACCTCTTGCACAAATAGCACCACGCGAGTCAGTTTGCCAAATTTAGGTGTCAAAGTCCACCGCGCGGCGCAGTTTGGAACATTGCAAACTTCGCCGCTTTTGAGAACAGCGCCGCTTTTGCTATTTCAAAAGTGAAATGTGGTACAGACAACAGATTTTCTTTAGGGAAGCTGACGCAACTTCTTTCCTTATGCAGGAGAGACACGAGGTCATTCATTTGAGGGAGCACTGGTGGCCAGTACTTGAGAGACTACAGGATATGCATATATTCCTTCAGGAGCAGCTTGGGATGCTCGGTCTATGGTTCATTGCACATGTCCCTCCTGTTCGAGCACATCTGGGTATGATGCATGCCTTGGCCGAGTGGTGGCATAGTGAGACATCATTTTTTCATCTTCCTACTGGCGAGGCTACCATTACTCTCAAGGATGTCTAGCGCATCCTGTGACTATCCATTCATGGAGAGCGAGTGATTTATGATTTGGAGGAGGGTAGGGATGCCTACTTTGGTGTCATGGGTGTTGACAAGCTCTTCCTTTGTGATGGTTAGATAGATTTGGAGAGGTACCGAGGTATAGCCTCTATTTATAGCCTAATTGTGGCTGCAATTATTTTTGGCCTTGTAGCTCTTGATTGGCACGACCAATATTTTAGTCCAGGTTGGGGATTGGAATGGCAGCAGATGTGCGCTCACCAAGTGTGCTTTGCCTGGGGACTGTACTGAGATTTGCACGAGTTCGCCTATTTGGAGGGTCAGGCTCTTGGGGCTAGATTGACTCTTCTGCACATTTGGGCATGGGAGTGGATCCCAGTGCTTTGCCTGATTGTGACACCGATCATTATAGATATTGATGACCCGTGGTGTGGCGCGATGGTGGAGCGAGGATTCGCTTCACTGACATGGGTATAGATGGTATAGCCTATTGGCGACGGGTTATAGACGAGATGATAGTGTTCATATGGAGGCCATGGATGGGTCTAGGGCCATGGTATGATGATGCTGATCAACTTTTCTTTGCTCGCCAGGATAGACTTATGCAGGGCCGGGAGCACATTATGATAGAGAGGTACCTTCCTGAAAGGGTAGCTAGGCAGTTCGGTGAGGTGTAGGATATACCCAATGGTTAGTACATGGAACTCTTCACACGCTCGACCAGAGAGACCGCATGGGGACTGCTCATTCCAGCAGACGAGGCAGTTGCCTCATTCAGATAGTGAGTGGCTCGGCCATGGCCATATGATCAGGGACCAATAGACACAGGGGTGACTCCAACATACAGGGCATGGTTTAGACCACCAGTGAGACTGACAGTTCCCGGGATAGTGCTTCCACGTCGGAGGCCCAGAGGCAGGTCAACAAACAAAGGTCGGGGAGGTGTACCACCGGTGCAGCTAGCAGTAGGACAAGATGGGAAGCCCTAGGTAGGCACATAGAAATAGCCAATAGTACAGCCAGCAGTACAGCCAACGACACAGCCAATGACACAATCGGATCCATAGGATGCACAGATTCAGTAGTTGCAGGGCCAGGTATAGGTTATGACAGCTGAGCAAGATGAGGCCTGACAACAGGTTGCTACAGTTATAGCTAAGAGAGACCTAGCACGATTCGAGAGGGATCAGGAGATTGGCCCATAGAGACAGTTGGAGATTGCAGCCTCCACATCCCGGGGCCGATCAGTTGACATTCGGGAGTATAGAGATGCTATCTGAGAGGTCGAGTACTATCGACGGCACTACCGACAAGTGGTGCCATCAGCAGACAGAGTGTCGGATTTCTCTCAACAGACAGGGAGGCGGCCGATAGCGGCCCATGGTGAGAGATAGGATGGGGAGGACAACAGACAGGGAGGCGATCGATAGCGGCCCATGGTGAGGGACAGGATGGGTAGGACAGCAGCCAGCAGAGCTAGCCCCCCCTTTTTTGATCACAGACAGTTTTTTTTTTTGTATTTTTGCTATATGGGCTGCAGTATTTTGGCCTTATTATACCATGTATTCGATGTACACTTGATCCGATTTGTATCATAATAGTATCTTTTGATGATATATATGAGATGATTCACCTTTTATGATATGTATGGTGCACATGTATGATATGCAGATGTATAATTATGCAAATGTATGATGTTATGAGATGTTTCTATTCTTATGCTTATGTGATGTAATGTATGTTAATGGATGCATTTCTTTTTGTATATTTTTCATGCTTTATGGATATAATGTATGTTAATGATGGTGTAATGATATGCAAATGGAAATGGATGCAAATGATTATGTATGCATAATGATGTAATGCTTTCTTAAGATGCTTAGAATAAGAAATTTAGATTATTCTTCATGACTTAAGATAATGATATGATGTAATGTGCTTTCGATGCTGAGGATCTAGTGGATGCAGGATGTATGCATTGGCGAAGTTGGGATTACTGTTATTATACCATGTTAGTGTGGAAAGAAGACAAAAGATTTTAGAATTAATGAGTTAGTTAGGATGGTGATGGTGATTTGCATTGCTAGGAATTGGGATTTTCAAATGGGTCAATTGTGTTATGTTTGATAACACACATAGGTACGATGCATCAAGGTATAAAGGACTAGGATGGCGTGGTACCTAGTGTGATGGACTTTGAATCGATAATCGGATAGGAGTATTCTTGTTCACACTTAACATACATACTTCATTCAGGATGCAGTTCAGACATTCTAAACATCTCGGACCAAAACACAGAAAAACAAGCTTTCCTATGTGGTCAACAAGATATCTAAAACATCCTCTCTACAAACCAAACGAAATATATATGACTAAGTTATTTTATAAGGGTATCCCACAGGCATAACAAATAAAAAGATAATGATCATTTCCCCATTCCTTTCTCTCTAAACCTGTTTTGTTTAGGCATCATCGAGAGGTCCTTGGAATGAGCGCAAAATACGATAATTCAATAAAAGATTAAGTAAAGCAAACCAAACAAGCTAATGTTCTTTATACCGCTAGCGAAGATTAACTACTGTGAGGCGTACTTGATGCTTATGTCCAACACAGGAAAGCCTCATCCTAGGACATGTTGTGATCAGGGTTTCGGTGGACTGATTGGGTGATAAGCTATTGATATTTCGAGTTGACCAACTTGCTTGCTTACTGACTTAGACCTTCAAGACTCTGATGATTAGAGCGCTCACTTTTTAAACCTACTAGACTTGCTTCTGACTGACTCACCAAAGGGTGAAGGCGATGATTGATTTTATTATGAGTGATGGTAATCACGGGTGAAAGCGAGATGAAATGGATGCACCTTTTTGGATTTTCAGATATTTTGAGGCTGTTTTTGATATTTTCACATTTTTCAATGTTTTTGGTATTTTAAGATTTTAAGATGAAAGGACTAACTTAAAGACCTATCCTATGGGTCTCGGGAGCTGATCCATATATTAGCCTTGCCTACGTTATACACGCAAAGACCATGTAGTTCGACAGATGATGGACTGACTTGATGATAAGATGGACAAATGAATTGCCCCTTTTATTGCTTGACGAATTGACCTAAGATGCAAACTAGATGGGCAACAGATTGCCAATGCGACGGATGCCTAAAGGACCGACCCTAACCGTCTCGGGGGATGATCAAAGATCAACCTTGCCTATGTTCAAGCTCAGAGATGACATAGTTCGACAAGGTGAAAGACTGACAAGACTCAATGATGAATTTTTGAAGATTTTCTGATATTTCAACTTGTTTTTGGATTTTTGAATGATTTGGATGTTTTTGGTTTTTGATTTTTCTGATGTTTTTGAATTTTTTGAATTTTTGACATTTTGAGAAGATTTCAAGAATATGCAGAAATTTGATCTGATGTCGATACAGGAACATGACCCCAGTGTGGTGCGATAGACTACTTCGATAAAGGCAGGACAAACTGACCTTAGGAATATGCCAAGTAGTACTATGGTGGAATATGATAGGGACACCAACTTAGGCTATGGTATGGATACGTGCGGATGGGTGTATGGATGATTAATGAAATGTGATGGAATGGATGAGTGAGTCATGTAGATCTTGGTGGATAGAGAGTGCTTTATTTACGCTTAGCACCTGTTTGCCAAGTTTTCACCAAGGTACTTGTCCAAAGTGCCACTAAAGTGGTTTTCACAAAAGGATGATTTTTTTTGATTTTTTGCATTTTTTGTTATTATTATTATTTTTTTGTTGTCACCAAGATGCCTGTTTGCCAGGTTTTCATCAAGGTAACCATTTTTTTAGGAAATTTTTTTTATTTTTTTGTATTTTTTGGTTCTATACCTTGCAAGTTCTTAGGCATAAATTTTTTTGAGATGAGAGCTGTTCAGAGTCTCCTGCATAGGCTCACCTTCTAGTGTTGCTAGTTGATATGCCCTTGACGTGTAACTTGCAGTGATGACGAAAGGTCCCAGCCAGTTGGGTTCAAATTTTCCTTTTCTATCCGGGTTTGGTACATTCTTTTGGTTCCTTTTTAGCACAAGGTTAATGACTTGGAAAGTGCATTGCCTGATCTTCTTGTTGTAGCTCCGTTTTAGTCGATTCTGGTAGACCTGTAGATGATTTAGGGCATCCATGCACCATTCATCTAGTAACTCCAGCTCATTCAATCTTGTAACCCTGTATTCCTCATCTTTGATGAGGTTTTGCAAAGATATCCTTAGTGATGGAAGCTCAATCTCGATAGGGAGGATGGCTTCTGATTCGTAGACTAGGGAGAATGGGGTGGCGCCTGTTGGCGTGCGAATGCTGGTGTGGTAGGACCATAAGGTGGGATTTAGCTGCAGATGCCAATCACAACCAAAGTCATTGACTGTTTTCTTGAGGATTTTCATAATGGTTTTATTGGTAGCTTCTGCTTGGCCATTGCCTTGTGGATAATATGGAGTGGAAAAGCGATGTTTGATTTTGAATTTTTTGCACAAGTCAAAGACATCTTGATTCTTGAAAGGTGTCCCATTATCAGAGATAATGGATTGGGGTACACCATATTGGCAAATGAGGTAGTTTAGGATGAACTTGGATATCTGATTTCCAGTGATGTAGGTCATGGGAATTGCTTCGACCCACTTAGTGAAGTACTTTGTGGTGGTGATGATGAATTTGTGGCCGTTAGATGAGGTGGGTTTAATTTTACCTATGAGATCGAGCCCCCATTGGGAAAAAGGCCAAGGTGTAACAATGAGATGCAACTCTTGAGCTGGTGCATGAATGAGATCTCCATGTTTCTAGCATTGTAGGCATCTTCTGACAAAGTCGTGTGCCTCTCTTTCCATTATCAGCCAATAGTACCTGGTTCTCAACAAACTCTTAGCCAAGGTCATACCATTTGAGTGCGAACCACACGTGCCATTGTGTACCTCAGTTAGAGCAGTCATGGCCTCCTCAAGTTTTAAAAAACGTAGCAGGGTTCCATCGATACTTTTACGGAAGAGGGTCTCTCCTAGGATGACAAATCGTAAGGCCCTTTTGAGAAAGGTCCGCTTCAGGTTCGGGGTGATGTCAGTTAGGAGGATTCCTAACCTTAGGTAGGTGTAAATTTCATGGTACCAAAGATCACCGGGACCAACGAGTTCACACACATTCTAACTCTGGTACCTGAAAAGTTGGTACGAGAAGCTGCTCTACAAGGAATTCGTGTTTCGAGATGTTGCGAGGGATATATAGCAAGGATCCGATCGTTGCCATTGCATCAACTGCTCTGTTGTTTGCCCTTGGTATTTTCTCAAAGGTGATGTGGATGAATGATTCCTTGAGGCTTTCTACTACCTTTTTGTATGGTGCGAGCTTATCATCTTTAGTTTGATATTCACTGTTGAATTGGTTAATGGTAAGCTACGAGTCTCCATAGACTTTTAATGCCATAATTTGCCGCTGTGCCGCAATCTTGTGACCTATGGTTAAAGCCTCGTATTCTGCAATGGTGTTTGTATAGGGGAATGCCAACTTATAAGACCTCGATATGCAATCCCCTTGTGGGGTGATGAAGAACACACCGACTCCTGATCCATGTTGCATATGGGAGCCATCAAAGTACAGTTTCTAGTGGTCTTCTGCACTGAGATTGAAAAGGGACTCATTTGGAAATTCTGATATGAGCAGGTTGTCTATGTAGAGGGGAGCTTCTGCTAGCTGGTCCGCAATAACTTGTCCTTTGATCGCCTTTCGCTTGACATATTCAATATCATGTTCAGATAATATCATTACCCATTTAGCCATTCTGCCTGTAAGCATTGCTTTTGACAATAGATATTTCAGAGGGTCTATCTTGGCAATTAGCTTAATTTGATGAGCTAACATGTAGTGTCTGAATTTTTGGGCTGCAAATACCAATGCCAGACAAGCCTTTTCTATTGATGTGTAATTGAGCTCATGCCCTACCATTGTTCTGCTGATATAGTAAATTGCCTGCTCGGTTCCCTTTTCATCATGTTGGGCTAAAAGGGCACCAAGGGCGGCCGTTGTTGCTGAGATGTATAGCATCAATGGTTTCCCTATGATCGGTGGCATTAACACAGGTGGTGTAAGTAGGTATTCCTTGATCTTTTTGAATTCTTGTTCACACTTGTCATCCCACCTGAATGTGACTCCCTTGTGGAGCAGATGTGAATAGGCTATTTGTTTATCTTCTAGTTGTGCTATGAATCTTCGGATGGACTGGAGTCTACCTTGTAATCCTCTGAGTTGCTTTAATGTTCTTGGTGCTTCCATATCAAGGATTGCTTTTACCTTTGCAGGGTCCACCTCTATCCCTCTCATTCAAACTATGTACCCCAACATCTTTCCTGATTGTACCCCAAAGACACATTTCTTTGGGTTGAGTCTGACCTTGTATTGTTCTAGCCTATCAAAGATTGCACTTAGAGTTGCTAAGTGATCTTGTCTCTTCTTTGATTTGGCCAGTATGTCATCCACGTAGTCTTTGACAGTTTTGTGAATCATGTTGTGGAAAATCAGTGTCATGGCCCTTTGGTATGTAGCTCCTGCATTCTTTAGCCCAAATGGCATCACATTCCAACAGTAGGTGCCCCAAGGACATGTAAAGGTTGTCTTGTGCTGGTCCTCTCTTGCTATCATTATCTGATTGTATCTTGAGAAGCCATCCATTAGGGATAGCATCTCATGCCCAACCATCATGTCCACTATCATGTCAATGTTGGGTAGTGGAAAATCATCCTTAGGGCATGCTTTGTTTAGATCTCTAAAGTCTGTGCAGATGCGAATGCCCCCATTCGGTTTTGAGACTGGCACAGGATTAGACACCCACTCTGGATAGTCAATCAGGCATATGAAGCTGACATCCAAGAGCTTTTGTAGTTCAAGCTTAACGAGCAAGCCTATTTGTGGGTGCATCTTCCTTAACTTTTGTTTGACTGGTTTTGCTCCAGGGTAAACAAGCAAATGATGAACCACGACCTCAGGGTCCAAACTTGGCATGTCAGCATAGGTGCATGCAAAGTTTACCTTTCTTTCTTTCAGGAATGCTGCTAACAGTTCTTGTTCCTCTGTTAAGAGCGACTCGACATAGAAAGTGATTTGCGGCTCTATTTCTGTTCCCAAGTTGACAGGGTTGCACTGCTCTGCCAGTACTACTGATTTTTCTTGATGTAAAGTGGTAGGGGGGAGATTGAATCCTTCATCCTCCGATGCCTCAGGAAGGTTTTCACCATTGGATGCATCCTTTTTTTTACTATATTGTGGTTAGAGAGTGCCACAGTGTGGTTTTCACTCAATAACTCCGAGCGTATTCTCAATATTTTCCTTCTGCGACTGAAGGACTCAATCATCTCCCCATAGTATGCCTGGGTGTCTAATGTGATATTGAAGCCTACCTTATGATCCCCACATGGAAATGTATCCCTTAGTCCCATGAATTTTGAGAGTGCCTCATCATTTTTGAATGAGTCTAGAATTGGTTGTCCTCGTTGATCGTGATCGATGAGTTGCGGGTGTACTAAGGTGATTCGGTGGGTTGGCTGGTTTGACTCAGCTATGGAGGAACTAATCATTAATAAGGTGGAATCTTCAAAGAGTCTAGGGAGACTTTCTATGGTATCATCATCGTCACTACTGGCACAAACATCAGTGACGTCAAAGGTGAAATTATCAAGTGGGATGCCTAGGCAAACAGGTGGTCTAGGAGTGGTTGTTGTTACTTGAGGAGAGGACCTGACTGCCCTTCTGGGAGTACCCCTACCATGTATGGTTATACTCAGAGGAGTATACCCAAGGCCAAGGTTCTGCATTCTTCTTTCTATAATGATGGGTTCCAGCCATCCATCACCATTTCTTCGAAGGCTTTCGTTCCTGTTATAGCCCATACCAAACATCATTTACAACCCTCTGTTAGTTTCATCCATGGATAGGGTGGGGGTGGGCCTTTCATCTTGGTATAATATGTTTGATATGTCTCCCTCATCCACATTTTCTCTACTGAGATTCCCCCAATGGTGGAATCCAGAAGGTTCTGTCCTAACAATGTGGACAGGTGTTTCAGTTGGCTAAGGTTGCCCATGCGACCTAGGAGATTGTGGTAACTCTCCTACAAAAAATGCATTTCTTTTCATTCTATAGTTGCTGCATCCATTTTCTTGGATCATGTTTTTGATTTCGGATATGTCAGGGATGGTAGGTGTCTCTGTCGCAGAAGTGGAAGCGAGGTTGGCTGGGTCGATGTATGAAGTAGATGGCCCTTCATCATTCTTTGCTACTTGGGGGATTTTATAAAACTTGGCTTCCAAGTTTTTGCAGTAGGCAAAAGGTTCGAGATCCCCATATATAGTGACCTCCTCATTCTGATGTGAGAACTTGATGCATTGGTGATACGTCGAGGCCACTGCCTTCATTCCATGGATCCAGGGGCGTCCAAGGAGGATATTGTATGGTAGGTCTAGGTTGAGGACTTGATAGGTGGTCTCCATAGTTTCTGGTCCTACTTGGATGGGGATCTTGATAGTTCCTTGAGACACTCTTTCTTGGTCATCATACGCCCTTATCATAATGATTTTATTCTTATTAATGGAATCCTTAGCGAATCCCAATTTCTTTATGAGCTTTAGAGAACAGATGTTAAGGCCTACACCTCCATCCACCAGGACTTGTTTGACTTCCTTTTTATGGATGAGCACTTGAAGGTGGAGTGCGTGGTTATGAGATGGCTGTGCGGGGAAGTCTTGGTCAAAGAATGTAATGAGATTTGGGGTAACGATGTTACCCACCATAGCTTGGAACTGCTTTGCGTCTAGGGTGGTGGAGACGGTGGACACAATTAATGCTTCATCAAGGATCTTGCTATGGGTGGTGGAGATTTTCAATAGTTCCATGATGGAGATTTGGGCGGGGCTTCTCTTCAGTTGGTCAATGACATTTTAGTCATAGGGGATGGCCTTTGTATTAGAAATGGGGGTCTTAGCTGGCGCCCCGACAATGGTAACCTTTTCGCCACGTGTGGTGACTCCACAGTCATTTTTGGCTCCTTTGACATTTATGACGGTGACCGTCTCATTGACGCATCTGACTATCTCCTCGTACACTAGATTAGCACTAGCATAATTTTTCTTGCCCTTATTGTTCCCTTGGTTGTGGTTTGGGATCGGATTCATGTATATTTTTAAGTCTTGGTTTCCAGCTGGCTGTTCGATATTGATGATGCTATCCTCAATGAGGTCTTGGATGATATTTTTCAGCCTCATGCAATTGGCGGTGGTATGTCCTTTGAGCTTGTGAAAGTCACAAAGGAGATTTTCATTATACCATGGTGGTTTGGTCATGGGTTCCACGTATTACTCCAAGTTAGGGACTTTGATTAGATTCTCTTTGACCAGCTTCTTCATTATGGACTCAATCGATTCACCAAGAGCCGTGAATTTCCTCTTGGGGGGATACTTGCCTCGAGGAGGTGGTCCTCCTTGATTACCCAAGTTGTTGATTTGGTTTGTGGGCATTGGTTGTTGCTGTGCTATTACCACATTAGTCTGCACATTGTTACGATTATGATTTTGCGATTGATGATGATTTTGGAAGTTCTGCTTAGGGGCACTGATGACCACTTTAGCATCGACCATGCCGTCGTTCGTGATATTTTTATTCCTTGACCATGTTCGAGGTTTATCATTGTAGTTGTTAGATGGGCGGTTATCTTGGGGTGGACTGAATGTTGATGCGCCTCCTCGCACAGTAAGGGCTCTTTCAATGTTGAGTGACTTTGGGATCAGTTGATCATAGGATGTGATGCACTGCATTTTAAAGTAAAATGCCAAGTTTTCATGTAGATTAGCTATGATGGTGCAAACTTGTTGTTCTTCTGGCATGGTCCACTTACTTTGATTGGCCTTGGATCACCATCTTTGCAAGAAGGGTGCAAATAGCTCTCCTTTCCTTTGTTTGAGTGCTGATAGTTCTTCCAAACTAACATCCACACCCATATTGAAAGCATAATTTTTAAGAAAATCTTCCACGATTTCCTCGAATGTTTTAATGCCCGTGGGTAGGTGAGAAAACCATTCCATGGATGGACCAGTCAAACTACGAGGGAAGAGTCGCATTAGATACGTGTCATCATATGCAACCTCCATGCAATGCACCTGAAATTCCCTAATGTGGTTTTCAGGGTTGCCCATTCCATTGTACCTGTCAAATTTGGGGATCTTGAATCCCTTTGGGAATAGTATCATGGTGAGACTTCTGTCGAAAGGATAAGGGCACAAGTTGCCAGGTGTCCTTGTTATTTTTCCTGCTTGTAAGTCGAACACTTGCTGCGAGAGTAGATTGATTTGTGTTGCGACATCCTTGCTTGGGTCAGGAGGTGGAATGAATGAGTTGTGAGGTGTTTGAGGTGTTTGGTGGGTGGGAGGAGTACTAGTGGGAATTTGCTGCAAGATCTACTATGTGTTCAAAGCCTGTTGGTATGCTTACATTTGTGTCAACAACACTTGTTGATCTTGCTGCTATTGTTCCAACAACACTTGTTGTTGGTCCATCTGTTGTTGTTTCCATGAAGCCTGATGTTGATCAATTTGCTGTTGTGCTAGTAAATATTGTTGTTGATCTAGCTACTGTAGCGCCAACAAAGCTTGTTGTTGGTCGAGCTGCTATTGTGCCAACAAAGCTTGTTGTTTAGCTTGTTGTTGTGCCTAAAAGTCTTGCAAGGCTTGTTGGTATGCTTGTAGATGGATCGCTTGCAATTGCGCTTGGTATTGTGCTTGTGCCTGTTACTGAGCTTGTGCTTGTGCTTGAGCTAGAGCTTGATCTTGGGCTTGGGCTTGAGCTTGTGCTTGTGCTCGAGCTTGAGCTAGGGCTTGAGCTTGGGATTGAACATGTGCTTGAGCTTGTGCTTGTGCTTGTGCTTGAGCTTGTGCTTGAGCTTATGCTTGTGCTTGGGCTTGAGCACGTGCTTGCTACTTTTGCTTGAGTACTCTTTGTTGGCTGGCCTTCTGAAGGGTTTGGATTAGGGTGGTGAATGAATTGGTCATGTTGGCTTTTGGTGGGATTGGTGGCAGAACGGGAATGATGCCAACCATTGTGGCCAGTGAGAGGGATATGGTGGTGGTTGGGATTTGGGTTGTTGGAGGGGTGGTGGAGATACTCGGTCCTTGAGAGGGTATGCTTTGGGATATTTGAGGACCGGTTGATGCATTTGTCGTAGTGGCTTGAATGGTCACCACTTGTTGCTATGATGTTGTGGGAAAAAAGATGGAGTTTGAGTTGATGTGCACATTGCCCTATTATGAGAAACTATCGGTATTTAGGTGAGGAAACCCCACTTCGAGTGGTGATGTGGTTGCAAATGGAAATGGCGGAAGAGATGGTCTGCTACCTTGGAAAGAAAAGTGATTAGCAACATTGCTTGTTCCAAAAAAACCTCCTTCTTCTTGTGATAGAGAAGTTTGCATGTTTGATTGATAGGCTGGTGATGCATGGAATGAAGATGAACTAGCAGGATTGTGGAATGTGAGTGGAACGTATGGGTGTAATGGGTTCACTGGGACAACATTATCCAGTGTGGTGGTGACAACCATCTCTTTGTTGGTCACAAGGCGATGCTGCTGTAATTCTTGAAACATAGCACTTCCTTTGTTCCCAATTGGTGAGGTTGGTGTGATGGTTGTCATGATCTGAGGTATTTCTTGGTTGATATTTGACATTGGGGATGCATTTTTAAGAGGCATGTCTGTACTAGTGCTTGCGTCAAGGTCGGAAGGGAGCGAGACCCCTCCTTCCGTTAACGTGTTTAAGTACTTGAACATGGCACTAAAAATTTTGTGGTTCTCTGGGTTTTGAACCATTTTTATCATTTTAGATTGTGTCATCCCCATGTCTTCATTTGCGAAGTCCTCTTCATAACTCTCCTCTTGAGGATTTTGTGATGGCAAAGAAGAGTTACTTGGGGGATTGCTTGATCCTGCAAGGTTTATTTTGGAGGTCACTTGACTCATGTCAACGAAAGTTGATATTTCACTGATATTTTCCATGTTCTTCTTGTATTGTGATCTTTTTTGAACCATAAAAAATAGGGATCATTTGATCCTAACCTTTCAGGTTCAAAAGAGAAGAACTAGGGAAGCCAAAGATCAAAGAGGGTGGTAACGATGATGGCATAATGGATGAAGCTAGTGAATGAAACTTTTTGGAGAACTTTTGAAGGGTTATGCTAAACTTGTAAGGACTTAGATTGATTATGATGGTTTGACTATGTGTATTAAGTCAAACAAGATTGTAGTGAAGTTGTAGTCCCTAGGAAGTTGTATTATCCTAGGGGAACTTGCACAAGTGGATGAATTAGCTAAGTGTGTTAAGCCAATGTGATTTGTGAACTAGTAGACCTCAGGAAGTTGCATTATCCTAGAGGTAAATTCATCAAAAAGTTTTGACTATTCTGGCTAGGTGTGTTAAGCCATGATAGGGTGATGTTGGTTTTAGCTCTCTAAGTTTAGCATGAGTGATTTTTCTAGAGTTCTCAAGAAGTTTGATGATGGAATGAGATTTGACTTGGTGGAAAGATGGATGGGGATGACACTTTGATCCTAGACTTGAATCTAGACACAACTCTTCCTACAAGACCTCGATTTTGAAGAACACGCTATACTTCCTATGGAAGGAAAGCAAACCTTTCAAAAAGTTTAGGATTCTGCTGGTAGTAGAATGCATACAAAGTCGAATTATTCCTTGAAGCCTTTTTGTAGAAGTTGTATACAAGTCTTTCTCTTACTTCAAGGAGCATCTCAAGGCATTGCTCACGGGATTTTAGGCTTATCTTTTTGAACTTTGGTTTTGGGATTTTGATTTTGTGGGAAATCATTGGGAACAACACATATGAAGTTCAATTCGTCTCTTTATCTTGGCTTAATGAATTTATTTTTATCAAAGACACTTTCTTGCTTATGTTTCAAACTATATATCTAATGTCCCACTTTCTTTCTCATCCGACAAGGTCCATTGTGTGGAAATCAAGGAAAATAGGGCAAAAGTTACCTATGTTTAACCTTTTTGAAAACAAATGACGATAGAATTCAAGCACTTTAGAAACCTCTAGGGATAGAACCCCTAGGGAAAGCAAGAGTGTTTGAATTCGTCAAAGGTATTTGTCTTCTCAAAGGGGTTTGAAATTTGAAGGTCTTGTAAATGTTCGTTTTTAAGTGTTTTCGAGAACCAAGCAATGTGTTCTTTTCTTTCAAGCACTTTTACAATCCTAGGATGATGAGGCAATATCTTGTTGGGTTCCCACTTGGATAAATCCAACTGCACATATCTTGTGTGAATGGCTAAATGCTTGACCACACTGGCTCCCCTCTATGACACACACTTCTTGGGTCAGCCAAGCATTAGCATCCATGAATCTCCCATGGCATACTTTCCATATCTACAAAAAGACCGCATGTATAATGTGGGGCGGCTTCAAAGGACATGACCTTTTGCACCAATAAGATAGACAAGGTTTTGGCCTTTTTCTAAACAAAGGGTTCTAATGCGGGCATTCCGTTCATGGGGGATTATCCAACATCGACGAGAGTCCATTTCTGTCCATCTCATCGGAATAATCCTCGTGATTCTTGAACTTTCCTCAAGAATCCACACTTATATACCAGTTGGAAGTCTCTTGGCTTTAGCATGTTCCCGGTTGGGTCGTTCCCTTGGGTGATTACTTTTTCCCACAAGGTAGGCCCTCTAAGATAAACAAAAGTGAGCTAACATATTCCGTTGTTTACACAACCTTTGTTGAAAAACAAAGGGGAAAACCTCCGCAATATGTCGTGCTCACACTCGCATGTTTTTTTCAATTATTAAGCACCCAAACTGAAATGTGGAGGCAATCCTTTATGCAACTTAGTGTCACCAAAAAATACTTTTGATTCTCAAGATCGCTGTGAGGTGCGAGAGAAGCGCAGACGCCTTTTCAAATGATACTATTTTGCGAAAAGGATTACAAAGGATGAAAAAAACATGTTCATTTTTAAACTTCTCAAAGCAATGATGATTTATTTTTAAGCTCCAAATGAAATGTGAGATTTCCTTGTTCAACTGTTAGCCTTTAAAAAAAATCTAGTATGTTTGTCTATAGTTCTTTTTAGCCCCTTAGCAACTTTTGAAAAGAAATTTAGTGTCCTAAGATCAATGAACTTATCAAATTCCTTAGAGAGTGTTGAAAAACACTTTAGTGTTTTAAAAACACTTTGTACAAAGTGAGCATGGTGTCATAATAAAAATTGGCTTGTTCTTTTTAAACCTAAAGTGAATTTAGTGTTCCTAAGGCCAAACATTTTTAACAAATTTCTTAAAGAGTGTTAAAGAACACTTTTAGTGTTTAGAAACACCTTGGGTTTGGTGAACATGATGTCATGATGAAATTATTCCTTTGCTCCAACATGCAAAAATGATAGAAAACCAGAGAGCAAAAAGATAGAAAACAATGTCAAAGATTAAAAAATCCTAAATTTAATAAGCATATGTCAAATTTAAATCTCATTGGCTTTTTTGCGGCGTAGTTTGCAAAAGTGGTGTAGTTTGGAGTGAAAGCAATGCTATATAGTGCCGCGCGGTTGACTTTGGGCGACACTCTACAGAAACAGAGAGTGCAAAAGCGGCGTGATAGAGGTAAGCGACGTAGTTTGGGGGCGGCCTGGTTTGAAAATTTAAATTTTTTAGGCGGGAAGGATGGAGCAGCGAAGTTTGGAGAAATCGTGGTGCAATATAGTGCCGCGGTGCTGAAAGTGGCGCAATATAGAACCGTGCGGTGGAGTTAGGAGATTTGAAAAAATGAAAGGCGAGGAGAATCCGCGGTGAGGTTTGGAAGTTAGGCATGGTTTGATATGGCACCGCTTCTTTGAAAGCAACGAAGTATTGCCCCGCGGTGCCAGAAGCGGTGCAATATAGCACATTAGTTTGTTAGATCAAATGCATGTAATCAAGTATGAGAGATTCCCCATAAAATCCATCTATTCAAACTAAATTAGGAAATGAAGAACACAATAAAATTTAAACAAAAGAGATTCAATCCTAATTAAGCTAATAGCATGATGGTTTTATGGGGGAATTGGTGCCAATGAAGTGTTGCAATTGGCCCTTTCCCAATTCCTAAATAGCAATGGTGTGTGATAGATAAATGGTCAAATCTCCAAAGAGATTTGAGCATAACCTTATTGCAAATCTTGAAAGATGATGAATAGTTGATTGAAATGGGCAAAATTGGCTCTCAAGTTGAAGAGAGTAACTTTGCATATGATTGTGGATGATGAATGAGGAGAGAAGTCTCCAATTTATAGACTTCAATTTGGAAGAGGTGAGTAAGATTGACCAATGTGGGACAAAAGATAATCCAATGGAATTGTGCCACTTGTCCACATGTGATTGGATGAGGAATGAGCACATTTTGACCAATGTGTGTGATAAATGCATAAATTTGAATTTTGAACTATTGAAATGACAAGGTGGATGAGAAGTCAAACAGAGCTATGACCACTTGGCTCAATGAAAAGGACATGTAAGAGGTCTTAAATGCCTTGTTGGAAGGACAAAGTCCACTTGGCCTTTTTGAATTCAAATGAGGGAATATTCCATTTTGATGCTTTGTGAGGGAAAATAGATGAATTAATAAATCAAAGTATTTGATTTATTGTGCAAGTTGCATTCTCTAGAGAAATTTAATGAAAGGGATTAACTTAATCATGGTTTTGATTAAATTAATGAAGAATTAGGTGATGTGACAATCTAGACTTAGATTTATGAATTGATTTAAGTCAAGAATTGAGAGGAAATGATTTATTAAATAAATAATTTGATTTATTTAATAAAAAAGGAACATGTTAGATTAAATCAAATAAGGTTTAATTTATTTAATTTAATGAGAGGACTTTAGAGAATTTAATCAAATAAAATGATTTATTTAATTAAACAGATATGCCAGTTTAATTAAATTAAATTGATTAATTTAATTAGAGGAGGTGATAGACTTAATCAGATAAATAGTGATTCATTAGATTAAGGGATAGAATTATGATGAAATGTTGAGAGTGTGATTTAAGAGGAAATGTTTTTAGTAATCAGGATCAGGTGTGCCAAATCGAACTTGTACATTTTCCATGTCTACATTTTGCCCCTCTTTGAAGCAATGTACTTGTTGCATTGATTCAAAGAATAAACTACTGTGATCAAAGGTTCAGGATTTTCTCAAATTTTTTTCAAATGCCCCACTACTGCCCCAGTGGAAGGATATTGCTGGATATTGCCCCCTCGAGAGATCGAATGAAAATTTTGAGTTTTTGGATGATCTCGCGAAAAATGATGACAAGGTACCCGACAGGCCAGAAATGCCCCAGAATGCCAGAAAAATACATTAAAATGCCAAAAGGGATGTAGAATGACTCTTGGTTGGGTGAAAACAGGATTGGGGGATCAAAACCCTAGTTAGAAGGTCAAATTAGGCCAAGAAACCCTAATTTTTCAGGCTTAAATAGACCTCGAGGGGTCACTTTCAATACATTTGCAATCTTAAACTTTGAAAAATTTGACACTTAGAGCTCTGAGACTTGGAGAAGATGGCACAATGATAGCTTCCTCTGCATGTGTCAGAGCGAGTACGAGTATATCAGTGACCAGTCGCCATAGGACCTGTGGTATGTACCCCTATCCGACTTTTATTTTTCTCATTATTCATGCATTTATTAGGTCTTAGGTATGATCAAAGTGGTGTGGGGCGATATAGCGCCGCGAAAAATGCTGAAACAAGCCCGCGCGGTCCTATATAGGACTGCTTGTGCATAGTGTGCCATACGGGTCAGTTTAGGTTTTAGGATTTTTGGATAGCAAAGTCGGCCGCTTGCACAAATAGCACTGCGCAGGTCAGTTTGCCAAATTTAGGTGTCAAAATCCACTGCACGGTGCAGTTTGGAACATTGCAAACTGCGCCGCTTTAGAGAACAGCGTCGCTTTTGCTTTTTCAAAAGTGAAATGCGGTACGGATAGTAGATTTATTTTAGGGAAGCTGATGCGACTTCCTTCCTTGCGTAGGAGAGACACGAGGTCATTCATTCGAGGGAGCACTAGTGGCCAGTACTTGAGAGACTACAGGATATGCATATATTCCTTCAGGAGCAGCTTGGGATGCTCAGTCTATGGTTCATTGTGCATGTCCCTCCTGTTTGAGCACATCTAGGTATGATACATGCCTTGGCCGAGCGGTGGCATAGTGAGACATCATCTTTTCATCTTCCTATTGGCGAGAGTACCATTACTATTGAGCATGTCTGGCGCATCCTGGGACTACCCATTCATGGAGAGCAAGTGATTTATGATTTTGAGGAGGGTAGGGATGCCTGCTTTGGTGTCATGGGTATTGACGAGCTCTTCCTTTGCGATGGTTAGATAGATTTGGAGAGGTACCGGGGTATAGCCCCTACTTACAGCCTGATTTTGGCCCTGATTATTTTTGGCCTTGTAGCTGCTAATCAGCGCGGCCGATATTTTAGTCCAGGTTGGGGATTGGTATGGTAGCAGATGTGCGCTCGCCAAGTGTGCTTTGCTTGGGGACTAGTACTGTTGGCCTCCTTGTACCGAGATTTGCACGAGTTCGCCTATTTGGAGGGTTGGTCTCTTGGGGATGGATTGACTCTTCTACACATTTGGGCATGGGAGCGGATCCCAGTGCTTTGCCCGGTTGTGACACCAATCATTATAGATATTGATGACCCCGTGGTGTGGCGTTATGGTGGAGTGAGGATTCGCTTCACTCACATGGGTGTAGATGGTATAGCCCACTGGTAGCGAGTTATAGACGAGATGAAAGTGTTCATATGGAGGCGATGGATGGGTATAGGGACATGGTATGATGATGCCGAACAACTTTTCTTTGCTCGCTAGGATAGACTTATGCAGGGCCAGGAGCACATTATGATAGAGAGGTACCTTCCTGATAGTGTAGCCAGGCAATTTGGCGAGGTGTAGGATATACCTGATGGTCAGTACATGGCACTCTTCGCGCACTCGACCAGGGAGACCACATGGGGACTACTCATTCCAGTAGACAAGGCAGTTGCCTCATTTGGATAGTGAGTGGCTCGGCCATGGCCATATGATCAGGGACCAGTAGATGCAGGGGTGACTCCAGCGTACAGGGCATGGTTTAGACCGCTAGTGAGACTGACAGTTCCCAGGACAATGCTTCCATGTCAGAGGCCCAAAGGTAGGTCAATAGGCAGAGGTTGGGGAGGTGTACCACCGGTGCAGCCAGCAGTAGGATAGGATGGGCAGCCCCAAGTAGGCCCACAACAACAACTAGTAGTATAGCCGACAGTACAGCTAGTGACATAGCTGGATCCACGGGATGCATAGATTCAACAGTTGCAGGGCCAGTTACAGGTTTTGATAGCTGAGCGAGATGAGGCCTTGCAGCAGGTTGTTGTAGTTACAGCTGAGAGAGACTTGGCATGATCTGAGAGGGATCAGGAGATTGGCCGATAGAGACAATTGGAGACTGCAACCTCCACATCCCTAGGCCGATTAATTGACATTCGAGAGTATAGAGATGCTATTAGAGAGGTCGAGTACTATCGACACCACTACCGATAGGTGGTGCCATCAGTAGACAGAGTGTCATATTTCTCTTAGAAAATAGGGAGGTGGCCGATAGAGGCCCATGGTGAGAGATAGGATGGGGAGGACAGTAGCCAGCAGGGCTAGCCCCCCTTTTTTGATCACAGACAATTTTTTTTTTTTGTATTTTTGCTATATGGGCTGTAGTATTTTGGCCTTATTGTACCATGTATTCGACATACACTTGATCTGATTTATATCATAATAGTATCTCTTGATGACATATATGAGATGATTCACCCTTTATGATATGTATGGTGCACATGTATGATATGCAGATGTATAATTATGCAAATGTATGATGTTATGAGATGTTTCTATTCTTATGCTTATGTGATGTAATGTATGTTAATGGATGCATTTCTTTTTGTATATTTTTCATGCTTTATGGATATAATGTATGTTAATGATGGTGTAATGATATGCAAATGGAAATGGATGCAAATGATTATGTATGCATAATGATGTAATGCTTTCTTAAGATGCTTAGAATAAGAAATTTATATTATTCTTCATGACTTAAGATAATGATATGATGTAATATGCTTTCGATGCTGATGATCTACTGGATGCAGGATGTATGCATTAGCGAAGTTGGAATTACTATCATGATACGTTGTTAGTTTGGAAGGAAGATAGAAGAATTTAGAATTAATGAGTTAGTTAGGATGGTGATGGTGATTTGCATTGCTAGGAATTGGAATTTTCAAAGGGGTCAATTGCATTATGTTTGATAACACACATAGGTACGATGCATCAAGGTATAAAGGACCAAGATGGCGTGGTAACTAGTGTGATGGACTTTGAATCGACAATCAGATAGGAGTATTCTTGTTCACACTTAACATACATACTTCATTTAGGATGCAGTTCAGACATTCTAAACAACTCGGACCAAAAACACAGAAAAGCAAGCTTTCCTATGTGGTCAACAAGATATCTAAAACATCCTCTCTACAAACCAAACAAAATATATATGAATAAGTTATTTTACAAGGGTATCCCACAAGCATAAAAAATAGAAAGATAATGATCATTTCCCTATTCCTTTCTCTCTAAACCTGTTTTGTTTAGGCATCATCGAGAGGTCCTTGGAATGAGCACAAAATACGATAAGTCAATAAAAGATTAAGTAAAGCAAACCAAACAAGCTAATTTTCTTCATAATGGTTTTCTCCATCCAAATATTTCATCAGGAGCTCTCATTGAGCAGGGAAATACTTGAAGATATCAAAGAAATACATTCTATTTTCACCTTTCGCATTTCCCTGGGTAGGTTGTAGTCCATGTCAATCTAGCTTTGCTGCTTGTGAGCGAAGATGGGGTTCCCTAAGCCTTGAATTTTATTTTTTCCTTTAGGTTGCTGAGGTTTATTAATGGCTTTAGGATCTAGAGGTACCAAGTCATTAGTGGGGGGAGGAGAAGTAGTAAATGGCCTCCTTTAGATTGGAAAGCTTGTGCATCATAAGTATCAACTTCAGGCTCATTGTGTTCCTAGAAAGGAAATCTGAAATCATTGAAAGTTTCAAAGGCCATGATGGTGCCCATAGGCCCATTATTCCTATTATCATTGATTTGGGTAGATTTAGAATTAGCCTGAGATATTTTGACCATTTTTTCCATATTTGAACAGTTCACCTCAATATAAGAAACATTATCATACAACCTACAACAATTGGTCATAAAATTTAAATATGCTATATTAGCAATGAGGGTTCAATCATCATTAGTTTAGTTTTTATTTGTCACCCCACCATTATTTGGCCTTGTATCCCATTGCCTATTGTAAGGCATATGATTGTATCCTCTATTTTGGTTTTGGAAATTCCTCTGATTTTGATTATTGTTCTGGTTTTGATAGTTGTTTTGATTTTGATAGACCCCCTGATTTTGGTACTGGTGTTGGTTTTGTGAAGGGTTGATTTTGAGTTGGGAAATCTCATTCATAACTTGGGATAGTGTTTTCTTCAATATTTTTGTCTTTGATGATATACATGTAGTCTTCTCACTATCTGTCATTGTCTCAGTTTGGTTAATTTGTTGTGTTGTTGGTAGATTCACTTGAGGATTATGTCCCTGCAAATTATTTTGGGATTGATGTTGTTGGAGGAAATAGGTCATCCCAAATGTTGTTGTGTTAGCTTGAGTGTGATTATTTCCATTGGTAAGCCATGGCAGTCGGGGTGAGGGTTATATCTTAGTGAATGGCCCATATGCCAAATTAGACATTCTTAAGATTGCATTCATCAGTGGGGTGCCATTGGTAATTGCATTATTGATTGTTGTTATTTGCTTAGGAATATTTGAGTATCCCAACAAGGGAAATGTTCCCCCCATACCACTAGGTTAGAGGGTTATTTGCAGGAAGAGAGCAGTCAATGGATCTATGGTTTTAAGATATGCCTGAATTGCAATGCTCTCTACGACCATGTAGGGTGGATTCAATCTCCTGTAAATCCTCTGGAACTGATTTTGAACAAGGGTAATGGTTCATTGGGTTCCTTCCTAATGGTGTAAAATTGATGGTAGAGGATAACGAGATCTACATAGACTCCAAACTGATCAATAAATGTGTTTTCTAAATCTTCCCATTTGGTAATGGATCTAGTAGGTAAGTTCAAGTACCTATTATAGGTCATATCCCTAATGAATATGGGAAAAAATTGTAAGCTACATATTTGTGTTCTATTTGAGCCCTTACACACACATATTTGAATGCTTGGATGTGCTCTTTTGCACTTCTGGATTCTCCATGAGCATATCTAAGACAAAATTGTTCTAAATTTTTGGGCAGATCATGAATACTCCCTGGGATGTTTCCTAGGGGTGATGGGTTTCATCTGAAGAATTCCATTGGTGGAGGTGGATTGGGTTGATGTGGTTGTGGTATAAGTCAAAATATGGGTGTGGTTTCTAGTGGTACAACTCTATTTCCAAAAATTGTTCTAGGCCTAGTAGGAAATTTGAGTTTGAAAAATGGTTCCTTGTGAGGACTAGATAAGAAAACTCATTCAAACCTATCAAGTGAGAAAGAACCAATTCGATCTAACTTTTTTCCTAGTTGGCCCTCCTTTGAGTGCCAATTCTGTTGATGGCCAAATTGACACAAGAACATGCAAGCAAGATACAACTACCTTACTTCTCCTGAAAAGAGATAACTAACAATAAAATCAACTATCTTCCAAGGTCCCGGGGGTTGGTTCACAACTATGTTATTTTAATTAGTGGTCAATGTGACTATAGTGTTCAAGGGGCTTGTTGGTTGATGGTAAGAAACTAGGTATTTTGACTTATAGAAAATTTTAAATAAATAAAAAAAGATACTCCAAGGGTTTTAAACAAAAAATGTGAACAAATATTACTCCTTCATCCAAAAATAGAATTATTTAATAAGCCATTTAATGTTAAACTAATAAATGAAACAACTCATAATAATTAATAAATTGCATTCATTCATAGTGCAGATTTAATAAGCATATTAAAATTCTTTTCATCCAAAAATAAACCTCATAACAAGATATATTTTGTTAACTCATCATAGAATTGCAGATCAATGGAAAATAAGACAATACCATTCACAATAACACTAAAGGTAGTTTTAAATTCAACTCCTTCTATTGATTTTATTCAAATAAGAATCATTTGCACACAAAAAACTCCACCGGTGCATGAAAAACCATTGTCTTTGATATCACTTCCTAAAGCTAAGTAATTCAAAAAATCTAACTAACTATAGAAAATCATAAATAATTCTTTCCTAAGGACTAGAAATCATACTTCAATTAACCAACCTTTACAATGAGGAAAATTATACAATATATAGAACATTGTGAACTACATTTACCTCCAAAATTGAAGACATGCAACCCAAAAATTTGGGTGCCTAACATGTAGATCCACAAATATAGCCATGCATGGGTGGAACTGGAGTAGACCTCTGGTGAAAAACTAGCCGCAAAGGAAAGTGGTTCCTTTTTCTAAATATGTTGGAGATGATCCTCAGTTCAACTACAACACCCTCCTACTTTATAGGAACTACCCAAAAAGAAGATATCTTTGACTTTATTATGGTCAAAATAACATATTGCGTATTCAAAATTCAAATCTGGCCTTTTCACTATTGCTTTTATTCTTCAAAGTTTGCTAACACTTGCAGTAGAACCTCCTCATTAGGTCCATCCACCCAGTCAATTCTGAAATTTGACTTTTCAAACTTTGCAGTAGCCACCATAACATCTCTGAATTTTTTGATATCGTTCATAACACACCTGGTGTCAAATTGGATACTCATTAGCCTGCCAAGGACATTCCCTTCATCATCATCTGCAACATTTATCATCCCTTCCAATCTATTGTTCCAAGCATCTTTTATAGTTTGTAATGTACCTATTTTATAGTCTGGTGTCAAGTCCTGAGCAGTAACAACATTGACAATGCTCTTGAATATCATTGTTTCCTCACAGACATATTTTTGTGGTCTAAGTAATATTATTCATGTTAAATTAAATGATCTATGCAGAATAATATTACCTTAGAACACTTATTGGTATAACCAGAGTCTTCATCTCCCAAAACCCAAAACTTGCTTAACTCATCTACACTCATTCTATTTATTTCTTTGAGCTTCCTTAATTAATTTCTATATTTCTCCTCTTCCTCCCACATTCCTTTTGTTTATTATTCTAATTGCTCCCCTAGAAAGCAAGATTGTTCATAATGCTTCTATCCTATGGTGAGAAGCTCATCCATTTCACCCTGGAATTTATCATCCCAATTATTAAACAAGAAAGCCTTCTTCTTCAAGATGGTGAGATCATCAACCTCTTTCCTTCTCAATAATACCAGTACATCAGATGAAGATGGTTGTTATAGAATGGAAGAAGCAAGATATCTCAAAAAATTATTCATTTGTTCAATTTTATCCTTCATCTCATCCTTTGTCTACTTCTCCATAACCATTATTGACTTTTTTGAACTAGCTGCAATGTCTAGAAGTGTCATTTTTTGGCCGGGGGTTTGCTTACCCAGGTTGACCATTGTCAGTTGACAATTTGATGCCTAATGTTTGTGGTCATCCTTATCTACCATTGGTATGGAAATCTCTACAACCAACTCCCCCTCATCATTCATCTGGGTCGAGTGTATGGTCCTCGACTTTTTCTTTTGTTTCATCTTTTCAACCTCCTTCATCATTTCCTACCAACTCAATGGTTATGCCACAATTTGTTTCCTCTTCTATAAATTTAACTTTAACCATGCAGGGGCTCCCATGGATGTTACTACGTATTATTGATCTCAAGGGGGTTCTTTTAGAGGCTCCTCAAATTATTTGTCAATATTTGTTTCCCTTGACAAAGAAAAATTTTCTTGTTCAAACTTCTCCCTCTCTTGATTGGCCTATTTTTTTTGAGCTTTCTCCTTCTTCATTTCCTCCCTCAAAGCCTCATCTTTCTTAGCCATTTCTAGATCTTTCTGCCTCTCAGTGCTTTCAATAATTTCCTTCTCCTCTACTTCAGTAAGAACATGTTCCACATTGTCATCTTGGTCATTTACTTACTCCAAGCTTGTGTCCTTGGTCTCATGTTCTTCCTCCTCTTGTTCCTTTTCTCCTTCTAGAGGAATATCCTTAAAATTTGAAGGGAGGGGAGATTTTGTAACCTCTATCACTAGAGTTCTTACTTCCTCCTCAGTAGCTACCTTTGTTTTTTGAGGGAGTAGCAAAGGAATCTTATGTAGTATTTTCCTCTCCAAGATGTACTATGGTTATGGGATTCACACCCAATCCTGATACTACTCTAGTTGATGCAACCATGTATGTTACAAATTATTTCTGCATTTCTTCTGAAAAAATCCTTCAGTATTGGCTGGTCTTCATCTACTACTTGTGGCTTCTTCTTAAGACTTTTATATTGTTTGGGTGTAGGGGATGATGAGGTTTATCCTTTGCATATTTTCTCTTACTACCAACTTTCTCTTGATGGATACCAATGGGAAAACTAATCTATTTCAAGATCCTTTCTACCAGTAGTACCACAAAGACTTCATCAATACTACATTCTTCCTTCTCCATCTAGTTGATGGGGTCTAGTGCTTTAGTACTTACCTTGTCCTAATCATACTAGATATCTAGAGTCAGACCATCATCCAACATTCCTTCTAGTATATATTCCTTAATCTTAAAATATAACATCTGAGGAAATGTTAGTCTCTCATACCTCTTCTTCTACACTTCAAATTCATCTTGAAAATCTACCCAAAATTCTTCAATATTGTGATCGTGATGTGGGAAGAGGGATGCATATAAATTTTTTATTTTCCCCTTTGGATCAAAGCCCTTTCTTGCAACATACAACTTCTTGTTTATGGCCTGTAACTCTTTAGTGGCTAATTTGGCAGTTATGACTAATGGGCACTAATAATAACCGAGGTTAATGGGGTACTTCATTTCCCCATCCTTATGCTTGCTAGAAAACTTTAAATTAACCTCCATCATTTTTCCTGGAGAATTCAATTAAAATTAGCTTATCATTGCAGTACATAGGAAACAAAAACAAAGCCTTATCATAACCAAATAAATGAATATAAGTTGATTTGGGATGCTAGATGAACTAGTTTCCCCATTCTCCTACTAAGGCCATCGCTTTTGTACTCAATCTAAACCTTACATCACCTATTAATTGATTAATTACAACATATAAGAAAGTGTCCTTTACCCTCTGAAAGTGATTCTTTTCTTCCTTGAGCTCTAATTGGTCATAATACTCCCAAATTTTGCTTTGAACAGGTCCTCCATTGACCCCTATAGTGTTTAGTCCTAGAAAATTTCACATCTTTGTTGCAAAATAAATGACATATGAAGACATGAAGAATGATTTTGAGTCCTTTACCTTGGCGATTTGATTGTGGATAACATCTAAGACCATTTTTCCCTAGTCCAGAAAGAACTCACCCTTTAGAACAACATCAATAAAATGAAACATTCAAACATCATACATGTGTGAGTTTTATTTGCCAAATTCTCTACATAACAATGTATTAATACCCCCCACCTCAAAGTGAAAATGCGATCTTCTAAACTTGGTGGGAAGTTTTGCGATAGAATTCTTCTCTATCTTGAGCCACTCTTATTCATGTATCTTTGGTGGGAACTCACATCATTTTCATATTGTTGGATTGCTTAGGATTCTTCTATAGTCCTCAAATTGGTGCATATGTAGGCAAGTCAAAGACAAATCTTATCATAGAGGGAGATAAATCAATTATCGCATTACCTCATGGATCAATGTATTTGTGTTGTACCAAATTATAGGTTTAAGCTGCTACAAAAATAAACTCTAGACACTAAATTCCTACTGGGAAAGAAGCAACATAGCGAGGCCCAAAGTTTCTATCTTTTTTTTCCCTTGGAGAGGCATCCTCTCATAAGGTGTTTGATTTAAATTTCTTTAGGTCAATGTTTCCTAATCCAAATTTAGTGATTTTTATAACTCTGGAGGTGAACTTTGAAACCACTGGGACCCACTAAAACTTATATTTCATGGTATATGGGAATAAATCATTTTTTTTTTCTTTCCCCTTTTCTCTCTTTGTTCCACTTCATTGGGACTAGGTTGTTGTTCTGAATAAGACATTTAGGGAATCTAGAAAACAAACAATCAAAGGTTCATCATAATCCTACAAAATATATTCATAATCCCAATTCTCACAATTATATCCCATCGGGATTTTTAAACCTTGAAGATACACCTAAGAAACTTTCTACCTTTGTCAGGAATCAGATGCAAGATTAAACTTAAGAATTGTACCATAATTCAGAGAGTCTAGTTGGGACTCAATGATCTGAAGGGGTTGTTCATAGAATTGGCAGGGATCGGAGTTAGGAACGGATTCCAGATCTGGACCCTTTTAGTAGATGCCTATTATATTTTAAGGACCTGAGGATACTTATAAATTTTGGGCATCGATATCACAAACAAACTTCTGAAATAAACCTTTATCTTAGGGTTTGATTAGAACTTCAAATCTCAATCAAACTAGCTACCAGAAGTGCCCTCTAGTTCATGCAAACCCGAAGGACTTATCATGTTAAGCTAGGTCAAAAATTAGGGTCGAGTTTGGACAATAGATCAAGACCCTCAATAGAAGGAGCTCCTCAGAATCCTAGACCTTGAGAGGATGATAATAAGGCTATTTAACGATATAGAGATTGGGAAGGGATCTCAACTTCAGATAATTCGATGCAGGGTCCATTAAGGATTGGAAGTCCTAATTAGACCAGAGAGAAAATAGGGTAAGTGAAATTTTGGGTTTTAGATTCAAACACGAATAAAGGATCTAGACCCTCATGAAAGGTTGGTGTGAGGATGAAAACCCCACGAGGCTCGATATTTAAACTTCAAAAAGGGCGGTCAAGCAAACTGTACGAAAACCTTAACCTAGTGCACGGTGGGAAAATGAAACCCCCACAAAAGAAAAACATCAAGAACATAACTCCCGATGGCACAAAAAAACAAAACATGCCCCCAATGAAGGAACAAAAAAAAGGGCCCAAAAGGGAAAAACATGAATGAAAAAGAAAAGGAAAACCCAAACAGACAAACAAAGATAAGAAAAATGATGATGTGACATAGCGAAAGAAAACCAAACAAGCAATGAAAGAGACAAACAATAAATAATGAGAAAACAACACAAAACCTAGCTCAAAGCATGAAAAGGGACACAAACCAGCAAAAAAATGACCCTGCAAAGCCCCTAATGTACTGAAAACCCTTCCATAGCTCAAATTCGCAAAAGAGAGAATGTAACTGTGACAAAAATCGAGTGAGAAATCTGATTAAATACCAGTCTCATGCATGCAAACAAGTCTACCATTAATGTAGTAGGAGGTCAGGAGATCAGAGTCAAGATGAATGTAAGACCTAGGACTCCGATCAAAAAATCCAATCGAAACCTTCATCCTCGAACTGATCGAAATTAGAGAAAAAAACAAAAGAAGAATCAGGGTCGGGAGTCAAACTCAAACTCGGACTCTAGAAAATCATGTCCAAATTTGGTTTTGACTTTTGATCTCGACAAAAAACAAGACTGGGATTGGAAAACCAAATCGGATGTGGACTCTAGAGAACAGTGTCCAAAATCCATTTCGAGGTCCAATCCCTGACAAAACACAAACGAAGTAGGATCAGGGGAACAAAACAGACTTGGACCTTTTAGAAAAAGGTCCAAGGTCTGATTCAAAACTTGAATCATTATAGGACACCACAAGCATGGGGTTGAAAGACCAATATGGACTTGGAACTTTGTAAGAAGTATTCAAGGTCCATGTTGTGTCTTGAAACCCGCCGGGGACAAAACAAGAAAATGAAGCCCAAGAAGGAAAACAACTCCCGAGATAAAGCAAAAGAAGGAAAACAACTCTCGGGATAAAGCAAAACAAGGAAACAAAACCAAAAACAAGGAAAAGCAAGGAAACAAAAACACCAAGACCAAAAAGGGGGCCCATTTTGATAAAAAGTAATGTGTCAAGGGGGTTCCTACCTTAGTCAATCATGTTATGGTCCATACTCATGCCCCATTTTGATAATATAGAATGCCCCCCCTTTTTTTATGTCGTTATTTTTTCTATTTGTCTCTTTCCCTCCTCCTATTTTCCATTTTGGTTGGGTTTGGATCCTTTCCTTCCCCCTTTTTCTTTTTATTTTTCCTCCCATTGGAGTTTCAAGGTTTCTTGTGATGGAATTCCATCCTTATTTAGCTTGATTCCCAATGCCTTTCATTCTCTTGTCTCCCAATTTGGTGTTTCATACATTGGGGTTTTCCTTATTGGTATGCTCTTTGTGAAATTTTCAACTCTTGATTCCAAATGGTGGAAATGCCATGTCATCTCATTTTCCTACTTGAAAAATAATTTAATTTCCTCACTCAACGTTAATTGTGCTATTTTGTACCAATTAATTTGGGTTAATGGGAGACTTGCATTCTTTTGAGTATCATTTAAATATTGTAATCTTGAAGTTCTTTGTGCACTTTGAAAATTCTATCAATAATTCATCCATTAAGAACCTTACTTTCACATGATTTTTGGATTTTTAGTCTAGCTCTATTTGTTGGAAGAATAAGGATTTTGTCATTGATGCACTTGCTAGAAACATGAGCATGTGGGATAAGTATAAGTTACATAATATGTAATTCAGTGTCGTCATTGATGTCAAAATTGTATTCTAGTATGAAGACCATTGTGTAGATCAATTTTTATAGCTTGAGTATGTTTGAGGATGTTTATGAAGTACAATTTTGCAAGAAGGTTTGATCCGGTGAAGGAAGTTTGTATGGAAATTGACTAAGTGTCAATACAAGTAATTTTGTGAACAAAAAATCCAATTTTTGGGTTTGCATTGGTCTATTGTATAAGATCTTTATCTATGGTTTTGGGGTAATTTTGATGGTTGTTGGAAGAGTCTAAATCTATAATTTCATATTGTATTGGCTCCTGGTGTTGAAGTTATGAGTGATAGTATATCGGTCTGGCAGTAACAATTGTTTTCTAGTTCATGGTATATGTTTAGGTGAATTTGCACTTCTTTGCAGATTAGAATATAGATTTGTGGTTTTGTGGAAATGATGAAAAGTGTTAGTAATGTGTATATTCCAAATGACAGATTTTAAAGGTGTGCATGTCCAAATTTGGTTGTATAATTGGAAAATTTTGTTATTAGGTCATTATCGGTACCAACCTAATGAGTTTTGTGTATTTTGGATTTTGACTATATATTGATCCATTGTGTTGGAGCTATTTTGGGTCAATGCTGATCTCTTTTGAATTTTTATGAGTTTTAAATCTTGGTGAGAAGCATGCATGTATGGTTATTGAGCCAACAAGTTATATTTTGTATAATATGTCTAATTAGGGTGACCTAATTGATGTTGTAGGTTTTTGTGGATGAAGTGGATATAATAAGAGTTTGTGGATGTGAATTGTGTGAATATAAGGTGCATGAAGAGAAGATAAGAGTGTTAATTCTGATCAGTATGAATTGTGTAAATTCTATATTCTGACCTTTAAAGGAACTATAATTCATGCATATGCTAGATGAAATTGTAATAGTTCAAATCTTGGTTGTGTGCCACAATCTCTTCTATATTTTCTTCTTTCAGTGGGTAGTGACTCCACTTGGATAGTGAGTCCACCTACAATGAGCACTTATATAATATACTATAACCAATTATAATATATTCCGAGCTAATCCTCACCATGGTTTTTCCCATTTTGGTATTCCCACGTAAAAAATTGGTGTTCATGTCTTATGTGATGTTGTTGGTTGTCTTCATGTTTTCATTCATTATTGAAAATTAAATATGTTATGAGGATTGAATGCTTAGATGCTTAAGTGGTTTAAAGGAATACTGATTCACCCCCCCTCTCAGTATTCTGGGTGTTCAACAATTGGTACCAGAGCTTGGTTCCTTGGAAGGAGCTTAACCACTTGGGAAGATCTTGGAGGTTGAACACATGGCTGTTAGAAGACTACCTATTTCTATGGAAGAGATTCCTATAGTTGGAATTACAAAAGAAGATTGCATAATTGACATAAATGGAGAACTACAAATTTCTCTTTGTCATGTCCTGAGATTTGAAACATGGATAAGTTGATAAATAAATAAATAACAATACAAATGTTAAAAAAAATACATATATAAGTATATGTTAACAATTTAACATTATTATAATAATATGATAATATAAATATATATAATACTAATAGGAGAATAAACATATTAAATAAGAAGATATGATATATGTATAAAACTAATATATAAAACAATAATTATTTTAAAAAAGATGCATAAATATAAAATAATAAACATAAAATAATAAATATAAAATAATACAAAAATTACAAAGTGCAGTCTAAAAACATCATAAATATAATAACCTATATGACTTCATAAACCATAAAAGAAATAATATCTAACATATTAAATAAAAGAGAGATAAGTAAAATATAAAATATAACATATAAATAATACTAAATAAAAGAAAAATAAATAACACCAAAGTCAACTCCTAAATAGGGGCAATTAACAAATGCAACGACCAAACTTTATTAAGGAATCAGTTCAATATTATAAAGAAAATGAAGCAATAGATATATAAGAGACATGGCCAAAAGCAAGACTAATAATGGGATATAAAGAGGGGGTCGATGAAAGTATAGAGTGGAAAAAAGGCATCAGAAATATAAGAATAAAAGACAATAGATCCGCTAAAGATATAAAATGGGGAATCGATAGGCATGCTTACTATTTATATGATAATTTGTTCATAGTATAAAGAGTAGAATCATAAGATGTCTTTATTATTATTTTCTTCCAATCATAATATGTTTAGAATCTGTTCAGTAAGGAATGGCAGACATATTTATTATTATTTGTTTTAACAATAAGATATCTAGAATAAGGTCAATAGATGTATTTTTATTTTGTCTTTAATTTATAATATGATCAGATATTTATAAGAATATATTTGATATTTACTCAAGGATCAATGATAAATGCAAATGTATTTTATTGCTTAAAGATTGTCTTTTGAGTGTTTGCAAGCCTACTAGGGAGGAAGGGCCTAAGAAAGGTGGTTCCTAAAAACCCCACTCAAGTCCGTCCCCGGAACCCAAGGCAAGGATGGGCCATGGAGGGGTTGAAATTCCACTTAAGATTTCGTGTAGTCCCAAGGCATGGGTGGGCCATGGAGGGGTGGAGGGTCCCACTCAAGAACCACCTAGGCCATGGAGGGGTGGTAGGCCTAGACCACTTATAAGCTCTGTTGGATTCCTCCTAGCATGTTAAGTGTCATATGAGGTGATGACATGGGTAGAGAAAGTAGGTAAAGATGTATTCACTAAGCACACCACTCCAAGGGTGGAATTGTCTTGGTTTGAAAGTTCCTACCACTCGGGGCCAAGGGGTGGGTTGTCTCAGTTGGACGCTTGTGCTCTTGGGCTTAGATGGATAGTTTCGGGTGGATCTACCCATGCCACTCCTCCTATGTCTTCATAACTAATTTTTGATTATTTTTATGCTAACAAACATGTGTATATGTGGAAATTTTGTTCATATGGAGAATGTAGATTTCAACCTAATAGTGTTTCATTAAAGTGAACACTTATTTGAAAAGAAGAAACCCTAAGTCTAATCAACAAGAAAATTCTAGGGCAAAGCAGGACAAGGGACATTATATTGGTATCAAATCATCTTTCCTGTCATCTTGTGTGTGCTTGAGCTACTTGCTTTCTTACCTGAGCTAGTTTCCTACTTGCTTGAGTTGGTTGCTTGTGTGCTTGAGCTAGTTGCCTAATTGCTTGAGTTGGTTTCCTACTTGCTTGAGCTGGTTGCTTGTGTGCTTGAGCTAGTTTCCTACTTGCTTGATCTGGTCACTTGCATGCTTGAGCTACCTTCTTGTCTACTTGAGCTAGTTTCTTGCGTGCTTGAGTTGGTTGCCTACTTGCTTGATTTACTTTCTTTTTTGCTTGGACTACTTGTTTACTTGTTTGAGATACTTTCTTGTGCGCTTGAGATGGTTTCTTGCTTGCTTGAGCTACTTGTTTTCTTGCTCAAGCTACTTGCCTATGTGCTTGAGCTAGTTGCTTGCCTGCTTGAGCTACTTGTTTCCCTGCTTGAGCTACTTGTTTTCCTAATTGAGCTACTTTCTTGCTTGGTCGAGCTATTTGGTTGTCTGCTTTAATTTCTGATTCATATGGATTTCATCATTGTGTTTACTTTATGCTTAAAAATTATGAAACTTTTTGGGGTTGGGAGGCACTAACAAATTAACTTATCTAAAACTAAATCATTATCCAAATGCAATAATAAAGAGTTGTGACTATTTGTGACTCCCTCAAATTTGTGATACAATAGGAGAATACAATTAACAATAGAACCTTAGTTAACCTTACACGAGACTTAAATTAGGCCCTCAAGAATAGTGAGGAGGTGTGGAAGTACGTAATTCCTAATGTGAAAAGATGTTTAGAATTGTGATTTCTTGAGGACAAGCAATTTTGGGTGGGTGGACTATCATGTCCTGAGATTTGAAACATAAATAATTTGATAAATAAATAAATAACAATATAAATGTTAAAAACAAATACATATATAAGTATATGTTAACAATTAACATTATTATAATAATATGATAATATAAATATAAATATATATATATATATAATACTAATAGGAGAATAAACATATTAAATAAAAAGATATGATATATGTATAAAACTAATATATAAAATAATAAACATAAAATGATAAATATAAAATAAGACAAAAATTACAAAGTGCAGTCTAAAAACATCATAAATATAATAATCTATATGAATTCATAAACCATAAAAGAAATAATATCTAACATATTAAACAAAAGAGAGATAAGTAAAATATAAAATATAACATATAAATAATACTAAATAAAATAAAAATAAATAACACCAAAGTCAACTCCTAAATAGGGACAATTAACAAATGCAATGATCAAACTTTATTAAGGAATGGGTTCAATATTATAAAGAAAATGAAGAAACAAATATATAAGAGACACAACCCAAAGCAAGACTAATAATGGGATATAAAGAGGGGGTTGATGGAAGTCTAGAGTGGAAAAAAGGTATTAGAAATATAAGAATAAAAGACAAAAGATCTGCTAAATATATAAAATGGGGAATCAATAAGCATGCTTATTGTTTGTATGATAATATGTTCATAGTATAGAGAGTAGAATCAACAGATGTATTTATTATTATTTGCTTCCAATCATAATATGTTTCGAATCTGTTGAGTAAGGAATAGTAGATGTATTTATTATTATTTGTTCTAACCATAAGATATCTAGAATAAGGTCAAGAGATTTATTTTTATTTTGTCTTTAATTTATAATATGATCAGAAATTTATAAGAATAGATTTGATATTTACTTACGGATCAATGATAAATGCAAATGTATTTGATTTCTTAAAGATTGTCTTATGAGTGTTTGCAAGCATACTAGGGAGGAAGAGCCTGGGAAAGGTGGTGCCTAAGAAGTCCACTCAAGTCTACCCCCGGAACCCAAGACAAGGATGGGCCATGAAGGGGTGGAAATTCCACTTAAGATTCCACCCAGTCCCAAGGCATGGGTGGGCTATGGAGGGGTGGGGGTCCCACTCAAGATCCACCTAGGCCATGGAGGGGTGTTATTCCTAGAACACTTATCAGCTCTATTGGCTTCCCCTCATTAGGTTAAGTGTCTTCTGAGGTGATGCCATGGTTGGAGAAAGCAAGTACAAGTGTATCCACCAAGCACACCACTCCGAGGGTGGAATTGTCTTGGTTTGGATGTTCCTGTCGCTTGGGGCCAAGGGGTGGGTCGTCTTGGTTAGACACTTGTTCTCTTGGGCTTAGATGGATAGATTTGGGTGGATATACCCATGCTACTTCTCCTATGTCTTCATAACTATGCTTTGTGATTATGTTTATATTTGGATATCTAGATATTAATGGTAATAGACATATGTATATGTGGAGATTTTGTTCATATGGTGAATGCAGATTTAGAGATAAGATCATTTCATTAATGTGAAAATTTATTTGAAAAGAAGAAATCGTAAGTCTAATCAGCAAGAAAATTCTAGGGCAAAGAAGGACAAGGTACATTATACTCTTGAATATTTGGAAAGAATTGAAGTTGAAAACATAGATATAAAAGAAAATGTCAAAGAAGTAGATGAATGCATCAAAAAATTGAGAGAGAAAATCAAGGAATTCAAAGAAAGATGTAAGGAGGTCAGTGAATAATTGAAGCAAGAAAATGAAACAATCATTGGTTTGAGATGCAAGTTGAAGAAAGAAAAATAATTGAATAATGTTTGAATGCAATGGTGAAAAGTAAAATTAAAGAATGCACAAAAAATGAACAAGAAGTTGTGAATCTAAGATCAAATCTTGAAAAACAAATGATTCATGAAGATAAATTCAAGATGATTTCTACAAAGTTTGATGAAATTGAAAATCAGAAAGGATCTAAAGACAAAGGTGGATTAAGGTTTGAGATAGGAGAAAGCTCAAAGACAAATCAAACTACAAACCAGCTTGAAAAGAAGACTAAAGACAAGAAGAACAATGGTAAGTAGATCCATAATCAAAGGAATGAAGTTAGAAGACCACCGATAAGACAACCAAATGCACAAAGGTACCCATATTTTAATGGTTTATGTTATTCTTGCAATAAATTTGGACATAAGGCTATGGAATGTAGAAGCGAAATGAATCAAAATTTTCCATATTTCTCAGTCATTCTTTTACATGCAAGAGATTCGGTCATAAGGCTAATAAATGTAGAATTCAAATGATGAATGGCTATAACAATGGTACGAGGTTTCAATATTTTGATGGTTATTGTTATACATGCAATGGATTTGGGAATAAAGCTAATCAATGTAGATATAGAATGAATGGAAGTAAGATTGGTCTAAAGAATGTCATATGCTACAATTACAATAGGTCTAAACACATTTCTAAGTTTTGCAAAAGCAAGAATGTAAAGAAGAATGATTTGATGAAACAAGATGATCTAGTAGAGATGAAAGAGAGGAAAATGTTTAAAAAAATAAGGAAGAGACAGATGTTAAGGATGAGTCTATTCCAACATCAAGTGTAGATGTTTCCTCCATAAACTAAGTTAAGATATTTGGCCCAAGGGGAGCTTTTATAGAAAATATGTCATCCCCTACTAGAGAAATAGTTATGATGTTTCAACGCGTTGGTATGAGGTGTGAATCAACTTGCTTGATCTATTGGAGAAGATCCTGGTAGAAAATATGATGATGCAAAAGTTTGCAGAGCATTTGAAGTTGATTGAGTAGATAGTTAGGGTTTCTGCTAGCTTTTCAATTTGAGTATTCAATGCAAAAATAGGTTAAGTGGAAAAGGCTTATAAATGATCCCACTTAATAAAAATTCATTTGCAAACAAGTTGTGTGCAATGTTTTTACCCCATCTAGAATGCAAGAAATAAACTCAAGCAAGAAGATAAAAACAAAACAAAAAACTCAAGATTGGGCTAAAGATGAAACTCAAACAAGAACATAAAAATAACACTGATTTCACCTTGTATGAGCTTGATAAAGTTGTTTTCCCTTGTCGATGGCTTGATATGTGTGCTTTATATTGATTTCAATAGCATAACAACTTGGTTTTTCTTGATTTGGTAACAAATTGGATGCAATATGGATAGGGTGATGGTGTGAGAGATTGTGAGAGAGCTAGAATAGTTGAGAGTGGTTGGTTGTGGTTAGAATGTATGAGAATGAAAAAATGACTAAATGTTAGTCATTTAGCAAGGGAGATTGAAATGTATGGTCAAGATTGATTCTTGGAAGATGATCAAGGGTTGAGATCAAAGGGTTGACCAAAGGAATTAAAAATTCCTTTTTAATATGCATGGAAAGGATAAAAGTAATTTAATATTCCTTGGGACAAAGAAGGACAGAGAAAAGGAATTTAATATTCCTTGGGGGATGAGAGAGGAATTAAAAATTCCTCAAAAGGACCTTGGGAAGACAAAAATGAATTAAAAATTCCACGGGGGATGGGGAGAGTTGACTAAGGGGTTGATTAGGTTAGCTAATCAATGATTAGGTTGTGTAAGTGAGGCATTAGGAAAATGACTAGGTGGGTAATGAGGGTTAATGATCCACTTGCATATTATGGAGGATGTGACACCTCCCTAATTAAGGATTAGGAATGTGCACATCCTTAATCTAGGATTATGCAAATTAATCAAGATTAGAAAAAGGTTATGGATGATGTGACTTGAGGGGAATTAAATAAATAGATTATTTATTTAATTCTTTAGAGGAAAAGGGATAAGGGATGGGATTAAATAATTAAAGGTAATTATTTAATTTAGGCTAGGATTTAAAGATGATAGAAGAAATAGATTATGATGAAGGGTGATAATGAATATTAATTAAATAATAGGGTATTATTTGATTAATATAGAGGATATGACATTGGTTGAATTAGGGGTAAATTGGTCAAATGAAAGTAGTAAATTTTTAGTGTCTACACCTACAATAAGGAATCACTATCCAATAGGGCTGCAACCCAGAGGGCTCACTACCATAGAGATACAAAGAAAATAAAGAAGACTTGTTATAGAGAGACAACAATCCCAGTGCAACAAAGGTTCCACCATAATCATTGATCAACTTGCATGAATGATATATTTTTCCTTCTTCTCATTGCATTTGAAAACATAGCATTAAGCTTCACACTGATCTACCACACACATTACTCATAACATCAAAGTCACATCTGCTCTTTCACTTATCTTCCTTCTTTTCTCTTGTACATTTTTCATTGCTAGCTCATCCTGTAGTTATACTATCTCCAACCTTGAAAAGATTCAAAGTCAGCCATCCAACTTCAAATTCAAATTAGGTCAATTCCAAAATATCCTAGGGTGAAATTAGAATGAGGACGACCCAAACACATTCTTTACCAAGACCGATAATAGATCCAACACATTTCATCAACTTCGAAGATAGTGCTTAACAAACCGTCAGCCAAACCAGTGTAAAATACATAAAATAATTAAGCCCGAAACTTACAAAAACCAAAAATATCTTCAATGCAATCAAAACATCTTATCTCTAGAACCGCAAGTCAAAAGACTTCATTAAATAAAAATCCAGACCAAAAAAATTTCTCCCAGACCTCAGCCAAAACACAAAAAACTATAATTCACAACTAGTGAACACAACTCAAACTTCTCAAAGAACCAATAGCCAAGAATTTGGATATAGAAAACTTCAAAAACCATGACTAACATATCTAAACCACAAAACCATAGGGAGAAGTACCGAATCATCATCCTAAATACCTGTGAACTTCCTTTAATATAATTTTCTCAATATCCTTAATATATACAACCAACAACAACTAGTAGATAATAAAATTTACCAGTTGACATCAATGAAAAGACTTTCATTCCTTTATCCATTATTGCAACATATTCCTCCATTTGAAATCCTCCAAAATAGAATATTCTTGTAACAAACTTCCTAACAACTTCCTAATTTTTTAGGAAGTGTGCTTCTTTCAGTCAATGAGAGCCATTTATTAAATCCTTGATCCTTGTCAACTTTCATTCTCATTCATTGATGCGAATCCTTGATCCGTGCCTTCACCTCTCATTGATTTTCATCCATTGATTCGGCCATTTCTCCTATAAATACTCCTCATTTCTATGAGAAAGGGATCCGCTTTCATTTAGAGTTACTAGACTATACCAAATTTTAGAGCATTTATCCATTAGCATCTCAAGAATCTTGCATCCATTTTAACTCATATTTCATCCACATTCATCAATATTCATTAATAGAATCCATTTGAAAGCTTGTTTCAATCTAGGGATTGGAAAGGGATGAAATTCCACATCAATGTAGCACCAATCCCATATGGGATGAGGTTTTAGGCATTTAAATAGTTTCCATTATGCATTTCTTGTTCATTTTACATTTAATGGCTTCTTCGTTTGATGTTTTCAAGTATTTCATTAGGAGTTTGACTTAACTTGCTAAATCTTTGTTTGTTTACTGTAGATATTGTAAGTTTAGCCTAGGTTATGATCATGCTTAGATTCTGGTGCTAGAAGGAGGGATTTAATAACCAAATTTGATGATTTTTTCTTGATTTTTGTGTGATTTGTAGATTGAAGGGCCCAAAGATGTGTTTATTATGAAGTAGGGCAATGCAGTTGCAAATAGTGACACAATTGCTTACATTGGTGCACAATTTTTATCAAGCCATAGTGATGTAATTGAATATTTCCACAATTGAATATGGCAATGCTTTTGAAGTGGTGCATTTGATATTTTGACGCAATTATCCATTCTATTTTTTTCTATGATTGTAGGTCAACCAACGAAACACAATTGAAACCACACATTTTTCCTAGTCCAACACGATTGACCTCTTTGGTTTTTGATAGAGAGATGCATTTACAAATAGCGACACAATTACCTTTCACCAGAGCGATGCAATTGCTTGCATAGTGACAAAATTGTCAGGTAAAATAGAGAGTTAATCTTTCATTTCTACTTTAAATTTTCAATTTAATCTACTCTTTTTTCATTTACTAACTTCTGGTTTTTTTGTAAGGCTAACTATTTTGCAGGTTTGGGGAGGAACATAAAATCTTGAAGTGAAGGAGAAAAATATCATTCGATATTTATTGTATCCCATCATATGCTTCTTTATTTCATGCTTTAGGAAAACTAACTTTCAATTGGGTTTAAAATTTACAATGCTATGATTTTTCAAAGTTGGCTAAAATTAAACCCAAACATCCTCACCATTGCAATGCTAGTTTAAAATTAACAAGCATAAATTCATACTTCAATTTGATGCTATTAAAACAAAGTCATCATTTCCTTTGAGGATTTAAAAAGAACCATTTATTTTTGTGTTTTCCATGCTTGTGTGAACTTTTAGTGCATACCCACTCCCCTTGCACTTCGTGCAATCTTGGGTGAAGAGAAACACTCTAAGTTTACAATTTTTTTCAGTCACCCCAAGGATTTGCTACATATCCTCTCCCCTTGCGCTTCATGCAATCTCGGGTGAAGAGAAATATCATTTTCTTGTCTTTATTAGATAATTTTCTACATATGAGATATATCCCACAATGAAGAACTCATAAGTGACCCTAAAATCACGTTTATCAGTGGGCTATATAAATTTTGTGAAATTAAAATAAATTAGCTTATATCAGGGGTGTGGTAGCACGAAAATGCTTAATCCTCATCCAAACGTAATGAGTTGGGTAGGAATGAATAAAGATTTAAGTAGCTTGAGTATGGTCTATACCCTTGTGACATTCACATTGTCACTAAAAATATTGTCTAGAGGCCAACCAAGTTTTTTGAAACATCCTTTGAAGTAGTGCATCAAAATAGCATCGTTTAGAGAAGTTACTTACCATGTTCGATTTATAGTTGAGGCATAAATATTTAGAGTTAATTCTCTTGTACAAAGCTAGGTGTGTCAAGACAATACATTTCCTTGACATGGCCAATTTGACCCCTCTATAGATTCAGATTACATCATTCCTTTGGGGATGAGGTAAAACTACTAAGAAGTGACGTACCTATTCCTCTAGATTGTTATTGTGACTGATTTTTTTGAACCAAACTAGTAAGTTTTGTGGAAGAAGACTTGTGAAATATCTCCCATACCTATTGAGTCGGTTATACACATTGATTGGTTTCAAAACAACTCAAACAAACATCAACTTGGTCAAAATTTCAAACCCTTTGTTTATTTGTGAGTGCACTTCTAGGACAATATATTGTTGCATACCTCTAACTATATCTTTTTTTTTTTCAAAACAATGGTTTCCCAATATATTTGACCATATCTCTACTCACATATATCAAAGTTAGCCTAGGGACCTATGGCTTAGCTCTTTTATTTTCACAATGTCAAGATTTTGTGGAAAACATTTTTCTTTGTCATATAAATTCTTAGTCTAAACTTAACCAAGACATTTGATGTAAAAAAATAAATTTCATTAATCAAAGCTTAAATCAATTAAACCCACAAATCTTGTACACCTTGGTTTCATTTTCAAATATCTAGACTTCCAAAGAAACAAAGAGAAAACATGGAATTGCATTGCCAAACATTGTATCAAATTGCTACTATCGATCAAACATTAATTTCTTAGTTTTATCACTCCAAGGGTAAAGCATGTTTTTCACTACATTGATCTTGTAAAAAAAAAGGTCCCTCTTAGGTTCAAAACACTAGGATCAATCATCCCATCCATATAAAAACATTTGATATATCACCTCACAAACAACATTGAATTTTGGGCACAACAAGATCCTCTAGACTTAGGTTATCATCAACCAATCCCCTAGTTTAGCTATATGTGTGTAAATGAATCCATTTTCATACATTTAGTTAGATTAGAAAACATCATACTTTTGAACAAGTCTATCCTAAAGGTCACAAGTTTGCCTTTAGGGTACACAAGGCACAAGTATCCCCCAAAACACAATTTGGACACCGACATTTAGTTCCCAACCATACTCTTCCAATGCCACAGATACCCAAGGTGTTCCTACTGTTACACAAAGTCAAATGAGTCAAGCGCCACAAGTGGATCAACAAGGAAAAGTGAACACCATCATGCAAGGTAAACCCTCCATGCAACAAGGTTTATCTTCATCAACCCCTCCCATTGACACATCAACTCAAATGGTCCCACTAGGAAACACATCCCACCCATTGGTCACAAATCCCATCAATCAAGGAAACACACTAGTCCCAAATCCAACACATCAAGGAAATGCATCCAATCCATTGGTTCCTTGAAAACAAATCAATCAAGTGAACCTTTCCAATCAATTGATCCAAATCCAAAGCATGCCACTAATATCACAACACCAAGTGGCACCATATCAACCTTTGGTCCTATTGTGTGGTCTCACAATATGCCCCATTTTTCTCCTTGGCAAAATTTAGACCCCTTTTTTTTGCTGCCTCTTTCTTTCCTCTTTCTTTCACTTGCTTTGGTATGTTTTGGGGTAGTTGGTAAAATGCAAGTTTCATTTCAATCTTCTTGGTCTTTGCTTAAAGTCCTTGTTCTTTCCCGGATTTGGTGTTTCAGTTGCTTCATGAAGTTTTCTTAATTTATTAGAAACTAGAGTCTCAGAGTTGTTGTGGTTGTGTCAAAGATGTTGTATCTTTGATTGGTCCTAGTCCCCCTCGGTAATTCTTCACTCGAATTATCCATCCTAGTGTTTGCATTATTTTTTTCATTGGCTAGCCTGATGGTTGCTCTTCTTTTTATTTAGATGGAGGTTAGAAACCAGAGGTTCCAGTAAAAAATGATTGAATCACTTTGATGCCGTTTGATCTCGATTCTCGGTTCCTCTCTACTCCCAGTTTTTTCAAGCTTGGAGGTAAGTGTCCTAATTCCTAGTAATCTTTCCAAGGTTTGGTACTAGAGGTTGTCAATCTCGGTGATTGTCAATGATCGTGTATCCAAAAGGCCTTTGCCTCATAAAAACCAAAGTGACACAAGAGTGCCATGTAAGCTTTTCATGTCGTCTTCTTCTCTAGTGGTGGGCTTGCATAAAAACCAAGGTTTTTGTAATTTGAGCCCTAATCAGCCATGATTGCACCTTTATTCAAGATATTAATGCATTGTAATAGGTAATTAATGAAGGTGAAAAAATACACACACATACTTGGCACCACATCAAGCATGCAGTTGCTTTTATAACACTGAACCTCACGCTATACTAAAAATTTGCAAAGGAAATTGAATGATCGAGACTTATATTATGGCACACAAGGAAAGGTAAATTTAGAGAAACCAAGAACACAACTACTGAGGGTTTCAAATTTGCATTCTAAAATTTTTTTATCATCAAAAAAACCAGGTATGTCTCAAATAACAAAAATTTTGTTAGCCATTTTACAAATGTAAGTCTCGAGATTATGATATTCCCTTAATAACTAAAATGTGATTATTTTGATGTAAATTTAACCGAATGGTGAATTGAAAGTTTTTATGAATTGTTAAAGATAACTAGTTAAATTTAACCCTAACTCACACACAAAGCACATATTTAAAAATGCAGAACATGCCGGCTAAAATGTGTACTTCTAAGGCAAGACCAGAAAATGAATTCAAATACTGCACTTCACAAGCTATACCAATTGGTGGGATAGCTAATGATATTCATTCAGGATGGTTCTCTGATGTCGAATTCCTTGCATGGGCCAGACAAGAAAATGCCTCTCAATGTACAAGGAATGTTATAGCAAGTGGGTTATATTTATCAGGAGGGTTTCCGTTAGAAATGGAGGCCCTGAACTAGTTATGGAATGTTTAAACTACTACAACATAGACAAAAGATTCATTGAGAAAGAAGGAAGAATCTATGCAGATCTTTCTGAAAAGGGAATTATATATATACTTGGGCTTCTCACATTTACTTAGATGAACCCAATAGACATAAAGATGAAGGCCAAAATCTGCCTCAACATTAAAGAATAAAACAAAAGAATTATGAGTACCCAATGGTGTTAGGAGGAAATTACAAAACAAACTAAGCCAATTCTAAGATCTATGTTCAACCCATATGTTCAAGATATTATAACCATGCTAAGAAGGATGGCTAGATTGTGAGATTCCAACAAGTTTGAACTGTGGATGTTTGTAATCATAGCCAAATTAATGGAAGGCCTTGTGAAAATGCATTGGGGAGATTTTATCAGTGACAGATTGCATGATCAAATTAGGGAATTTCCAAAGTCAAGATATTTTTCTATGTCCTCATATGTGATCTATTCCTACGCCTTAAGGGAAAACAAGAAAGGGTTGAATATAGTCGATACTTTGGGAAAAGAAGCAGGTAACAATATGATATATGCTCATTTACCTCAAATTACCATTCACAAATACAAGGAGAATTATTCGAGAGTTAATGATGTGTTTTCCATGAAGCTGGTGGGAATAATAAAAGGTGATAATTCTAAAAGATTATCTCTAGAAGCACAAATAAATATTAAATAGGTTGGAGGCTGGTACATTCAGTTTCCCACTTTCACCTATATCAGGGTGGAAGGGTTTGAAGGATATCCTTTGATGTTGTCTAGGTACCTTACAAAAAATTTAGTATTGTTGGAGTGTGTAAGACAATTGAAGCTCTCTCAAGCTCTTTACAGTTCAAAACATAAGAAAGTTTCTCTCAAATTTCCTATTGTAATGGGGAATTACAAATGCAATGCAAGTAAGGCAGTTGATTTGTGTGAAGAGGAGTTAAAGACATACAAGATGGAGTATTTTACACTCCAAAGAAATAATTATGACTCATAAGCGAATATTTCCAAGTGGATAGATAGTAAACATGCTCATGTTTTCCATTTAAAAGATTATTGGCTCAATCGTGATGATGAATATAAAGTAAGGAAAAGAAAATATGAAAGATTGTCATTACAATCTGTGTGGATTCTTAAGATTCATGACATTCCAAATCAATTGGAGGAGGATTATGGTGAAGTATTGAATTTGGATTGTACTAAAAATGGATTTTTTGATGAACCCATCCCAGATCCAAATTATGAAAGTAGAGAAATAACATTTGTTGAGTAATTTTTTGAACCAATTTTAATGCAGACTCAACGATGGGTAGATGATTTTTGTAAATCTTTAAGAAAATTTGGAATAAGGCCCACATACTCACTTGATACAAAGAAGAAACAAAAGGGAAGAAAATGAGCTTGAGCATGAGGATCTTGATAAGAAAAAGAGAAAATCCGATAAAGTAGTTGTTGCTATACATATTGAAGAATGAACCCTTGAGGCTTCAATCCAAGGAGTTTCATTAAAACCAGCTGGTCAATGTAAAGAAGCCAAACCAAGTAAGGTTCAAACAAAAGTGAAACCAAAAGTGTCATCTTCTTCCACAAAAAATCCAAAGCCTCGGCCTACAATTGATGAAGAGACATGAATAGTAGAGAATATGCATGCACAAACAAGGTCTGCATCTCAAAGAGCTGCAACATTATTTACTTCTCCCCCTTCAATCAATATGGCCATAGTAAAATAGACACTAGGATATAATCATATGATTTTAGATGAAATTATTGAGCTAGGTGAAACTCTAATTAAAGCACAAATGGATAAATTGGGTGTCATGTGTGAATGAGTAAAAGAAAAGAAGTCTAAAGAAAAACCCATGGTACAACCAATGGTGGAATAAATTCCATATATAGGGTCAATTCCTATGAATGTTGAAGAAGAATAATTCATAAGAGGAACACTTAGCTCAGAGATGGGGAACCTTGGAGTTCTTGAAATGGAAACATAAGAGACTACAGGATAGATTCCCATTGATAATATTGTTATTGAAGATACCTTTGATTCCCAACCTTCACTTTGGAATTATCTTAATGATGTTAAACAATTGCAAGTTTCAGAAAAATTCAAAAGAAGACCATGCTGAAATTGAAGATAAAGAACCTTCACAAAATTTAGGTGATGGGGTTAGAGATGAAGAGAATCCTGATGTGACATGACATGAAGAAGGTGATTTACTAGGAATTGATACTAAACAATTGGCTAGATAGGAAAATACAAGTCTCAAAATTGAAGAGACAGTGTTGATTCCCGGTAATCCAGAATCCATGCCAGTAAATGTTGAAGATGTTGTAGTTTAAGAGGATATGACAGACAAATTTGAAAATGTAAGAGAAGAAGATCCTGAACATACTGAAAACTAGGAATAGAGAAATGTCACAAAGGTATAATATAATGAAGATGAACTTGATTGATTAATTAGAGAATTAGCTTCCCCATTGGAAGTGGAATTAATACCTCTGGATCTTAAAAATTTAATGTAGGAAGTGGAGACTCCTAAGACTAGGTGAAGAGTTAAAATGAAACATGTCATATAGAAGAATGTAGATGGAGGCAAAACAATCCATATAGCTACTCTGGTAGTAGATAAAAATAGACATAAAATAACACCTAAGGAGTACTGAATAACAAGTATCAATGTTGGACATTAATCCCAGACACAAGAACTAGAAGAAATAAGGATGAATTTAGATGCAACTATTGCTAGGGTACATAAAAGAAAACAAAAGAGAAGAGAGATGAAGGAATGGATTTCCAGTCTAGACAAGTTTATAAAATCATTGATCCAATCTAGTCAGATGTAGACTAAATTGCCTCAAAATCCAATATTCATGTCATAGGAGCAGGTGGATGCTATCACAACACTTCATTATAAAATGAATGTATTTGAAGAATGGATTGAGTATTCGGTAATGCAAGGAGAATATCTTATTACAGATACATACCATTGGTTTGAAAAGTCTAAAAGATTGGAAGGAGAATGAAGATTTCACCAGGAACAAGTTGATGTTGAGGTGAAGCACAAAATCTCTTACAACTCTTTTTTCCAAGAATTGATAAGAGAAAAGACAATTTCAGAACAAGAAGTTCCAATGTGCGAAAAATGGAAGAAACAATTAAAGTGGGAAGGTGATACTTTGGTACAATGTATAGAAGGATTTCATAAGGTCACTGAAAAGTGCAGCAAATTGATTGATAAAGATCAATATTTCATTGAAATGCTAGCAAAGTAGGATTGTGATCCCCGAACATTAGGAAAGGAGGGTAAATAAGTGAAAATGTTAAGGAATGGATAGAAAGAATAAATAAGGATCATGTTCTGATGCTAAATGAGGAATTCATTCATGAAATCATAAATTGTAGAAATACTATGGTTAAGTATGAAACAAAGAAAATGCAGAGGAATGCAATACCCTCCAGATATCAAAAGAATATACCAAGATCAAGTACAAATGGAAATTGATTCAAGGAATTTCAAAGGAATGTATGCATTAGATATTAACTGATTTTTGAGAGTATCAATTGAAGAAAGGTGGAGAAGGGTTCCTAGACCCAAAACTTGAGAAAAGGCAATGAATCACAAGATATCAGATACCAGAAGTATTATAAAGACATATTTCTTCAGTTAATTTTGTAGGTTGTTCTTGGTCCCGATGGATGATTCCCATCCAATATTCTAAGGAGTACCAATGGTCTTGTTTTGTGTGGATTATTGTGTATCGAAGCTTCAAGTTGAAGATCATTGCTACTGAGAAGTCAAATATTTGACTTTGTTTGAAGGATTCTAATGACAACTGGCATCTTCCATGTGCTACATTTTGATTTGTTGTTTTTGATTCTCTTGATAGACTGTAAGTTTGAACTCTTGGGGCCTTGTTCCTATAAAAGGTTGTTTATTGCTTTACTTTTGTTTTTAAGTTCATAATTTGTGGATGTCGGAAGAGGAAAAAATTCTCTAAGTTTTGTTCTTTTTTCCTATTTTCTAAATCATTCTGGATTAAAAACTTGTATGCATATAAAGCTTTATCAATATTGAAGCCAATTTGATAGCTACCTATCTTATGTATCTTTTGTATCTGGTTTGTTTTCTCCATTGGTTAAGACTGTATGCTACACCATTTAAGGGTGCATACAAAACCTACATAGTATCCAAATAAAACCCCCTTCTTTAAAATATCACACAATTTCATGCCTAGATGTGAAGCAATTTGGTGAAGTATAAAGCATTTTTCTTTGATTTGATTAATTCTTGGGGCATGCGTAGAGAATACCTAAGAGCAATTTTAATTTTCAAGTATTGTGATGCTTTGTTTTAGATTAGATGTTTAAATTTTACAAAAGGATTCAAAAAATAGATGAATGAATGGAAATGTTATTGAAAATATGTCATTTCTATGAAATTGTTGAATGCTTAAAGCTAAATCTACTTAAGTGATAGAAAAATTATTTGATGTTCATGAAATATTATTGCAAATCTATTGATTTCATGAAACTATTTAATGATCGAACTGAAAATATTCCATTTGATACCTTATGATTCTTTAAGAACTAATAAAAACCATAGACCCCTTGAGATTAACAACAATATCACATCATACCCTAAAGTGAACCTAGTATGGTCAAGACTTGACTATTGGAGCCTTGGGATTAAGCTAAGTAAACTTTTAGGCTGTCCTGGTTCAGTATTTCAATTAAAGATAGGTTCTTCATGGTTTTCTTGTGAGGAATTTATCTGCACTGTTGATGCGAGTAACATCATCATCAATAGGTCCCCCAAATAATGAAAAAACAAATGGGACCCCAAGCCTACATTCCTCCACCCCAATCTCAAATTTTACAAGGAATGGTAGCAGAAAATCAAAAACAAAATGCACCAAATCCAAATCTAATGTCCAAACTCCAAAATCTAATCACACATCAACCACCCCACAATCAAATCAACCCAAAAATCACTCACACCATGGTCCCTCAAAATCCATCAAATGTTCCACAAAATCAGAATATCACAAGCCAATGATACATGAAAACAAGTCAAATTATCCCAAACCAAAACACCACCCCATTATCGAAAGGAGAAAATACATTGGCTTATCAACAACCTATCGTCAATCAACAAGACCAAAAAAAAGCTTACTTTCTAGCACAACAACAACAACAATAGGCTCAATTAAAAGTCCAAAAACAAAAAGCTCAAGTGATAGCACAACAAGAAGAAGCTCAATTACAAGCCCAACAAGAACAATCTCATCTACAAGCACAACAATAAGCACAACAACAAGCACACTTGCAAGAACAACAATAGGACTAATTACAAGCCTAATTACAAGTCCAACAATAGGCTTAATTAAAAGCCCAACAATTGCAACAAGTGAAATACCAAATACAAGCACAAAAATGACAACAAGGCTTGTACTGCAACCCACAAAAATCATATGTAAGAATGCAACAAAATTTCTTGAAACTAACCTCGCAAGGAGCATACACTACACCAACACCACTATCACCATTACATACACAATATCAAAATCCTCTTTACACTCCATATAACACCCCCCCATATCAAAATCCCACATATAACTCATCTACTATCCCACAATATACCACATATGATCCTCCACCAAACCCTAAAGATGGTTTGTCCTCACAAATTAAGATGCTTAGACAAGAAATCCAGGAAATCCAAATGGGAAAAAATAAATCGCATGCACAACGAGACTTGTGTCCATACCCCTTTGATAGAAATATTTCAATGATACCCTTCTTGCCCGGATTTGAAGTCCCAAAATTTCATAAATATAAGGGGTGGGGAAATATGGTGGACCATATCAAAGAGTTTTACGTAACATGTATGGAAGTTGCTTACAGTGATTCCTATTTGATTCACCTTTTCCCACATATTTTGGGAGGCCTAGTGATAGATTGGTTCTCACATTTACCTTCAAGAATTCAAACCTTCCAAGACATAATTGATGAATTCATGGATCATTTCTCCTATAACATAGACATGGGCGTAAGCTTGTAAGAGATATACACCCTAAAATAAAACAAGGTTGAATATTTCACAAATTCATTACAACAATGGAGGCAGAGAGCTAGCAAAAGCAAATGGACTATTCTCAAAGAGAAAAAAATAGGGATCATCATTGCCAATGTAGACATAGATCTATCCTTTCAATTGAAAATGAAATGTGTCACATAATATGAAGAGCTTATCCCTAGGGCCCTTAACATTGAAAGATCCCTTATTGCATAAAGAAACACACAATCATACAAGGACAACCACCTATGTATTAGTTCCAATGACAAGCCCCATGTATGGGCCAAGAATAAGAACATAACTAAAAATGGTGTCATTGATGCAAAAGTGGTCCTAAGTGCTCCCCAACAAACAAACAATCAACAAAAAAAGAAGTAGAACACAAAAAAAATAAACATGCAGCCATAGAACAACCAAGTCAACAATACCAACACACAAAGAGGACCACCTCCTAGAAACAACCACCCTCAAAAACATAAGTACACACCATTAAGAGAACCTATTGAAGCAACAATGTAAAATTTAGTGCAATCAAAAATCATCACGCTCCCCAACTATCAAAATTATGAAGAACCTCAATTTAACCACCATGATATAATGAGAAGGTTCTTTGAGATACCATAAGATCAAAGAACACAATACGATGAGCTGCATGAAACTGAAAAAATATTATCCAAGATCTAATCGATAATGGAGATGTGATTATTGATCAATAATTAGAGTACCAAGACCTCAAGATATACAAGAACACAATGTCAAATCATAATAAAGGACATGACAATGGAAAAGGGAAATATTACTCCAATGTAGGCTATGTGTACAATAATTTCATTGCATCTTGCAGTAATTTCATATCAGTCATTACCATCAAAGGGCCTAGTGTGGAGTGTGGAGTCACCACACGTCGATGAAAGGTCACAATCTAAGGAGAACCATCACAACCTAGGGAACAACCCACACTTCTGAAGTCAAACCCTAGTGATTACAGTCTCCTAGACCAATTGAAGAAGGCTCCTACCCAGATCTCCATCTTGGAGTTGCTGAAACTATCCCTCGCACATAGTGATATATTAAAAAGGTCTTTTTAGCTTCCTTCGTACCTAGGAATCTTGATATTGAGTAGTTCCAAGATATGATAGGGAATATTACCACTCCTCATCTCCTTACCTTTTTTTATCAGGACCTCCCAATGTAGCCATCACACAATTGTGCATTGCACCTTGAGGTCATTGTCAATAAGAACAAAGTCAAAAGAGTCCTAGTAGATGGAGGTGCTGGTCTAAATATTTGTACCCTTTATCTAATAAAAAAATTGGGTTTCTTTGAAGATTCTATTGAAAATGTGAAAGGTGTTACCATATAGGAATATGATGATCAAGAATGGGTTTCTCAAGGCACTATCAAGCTCCCTATCCAAGTAGGACCCACCATTTCTAAAACCATGTGCCAAGTACTCGATCTTGACCATCCTTATAACATTATTTTGGTTCATCCATGGATCCATGCCATGAAAATAGTAGCTTCTACATGCCACCAATGCATCAAATTCCCTTATGAAGATAAAGAGGTCACATAAATACTACAAGATCCCATAAATACCTAAAAATTGTGAAGGGCCAACATCCTCCTTATTCGTTGACCCAATCTTCCCTCGCTTCCACCTATGAATCCATTACACCCATCATACAGAGCATACTAGACATCAAGGCAGTAATCAAAGATAATAGTTGTGGGGAATATAACTTAAAGAAGGATTATTTTATGCTTGGAGAGTTACCTCTTTCTCCTAAATCTCATGGGAAGCCCTAACCTATCAAAAAATTAATTGAGACAATGAAGGTAGCATCTACCACTTTCACCAAGTGGGGATATTTGAACAAAGAGGTCATTAATGAAGAAGATGTATCCAAATTGTTGTATCAGGATAACATATCCATGCCCATTCTTCCAATGGAAGATGATAACAAAGGATTGTAGCTAATGATGGGGTGGGGGTATAACAAGAATGAGAAGCTAGGGAAAAATGACAATGGTTTGCTAGAACACCTTGCTCATGATAAATGACCAAAGAATCTTGGTTTGGGATGTACGACCAACAAGGTGACCATTCTTGGCAAGGGTGCTTCTAATAAATGGGTTGAAGCTTCCTCTTGGTTACTTACATCACATGATAATACCATTTATGAATTTAACCTTGACATCAGTGACCTATTTGAGGATACCTCCATATTCATGATCAATACTACATCCTCTGCTCCAAATAGCCAAATCATTGAACTAAAGCTAGTATACCCTCATCTCATTAATTGGGACCAACGAGGAACACCTATTCTAGACTCTTTTGAAAACAATGGAGAAATCCCCAAGTCTATGGGACTCCATGATAACTTGCCATACAAGGATCACAAAATAGGATTTGAAATAGAACTAGATACATAGGATTACTATGAGGAAATGATCAAATCACTCATTCGTAAAATCAATGATGTGAGAATCACATGTCAATATTTAAGTGAAAACTACACAGTGACACTTTCTAATCATAAAATAGTAAAAACAAAGGATACATCCAATGGTGAAAACCTCTCTGAGGCATGAAAGGATGAGGGATTCAATCTTCCTCTTAGTGTGATGCATCCAAAGAAGTCAACAGTACTTGCAAAGAAAGATAATCCAGTAAATGTGGGGATGGATGAGGCACCTTAGATAACCTTCTATGCAGAATCACTATTGGATAAGGAACAAATAAAATTAGCAACAATCTTAAAAGAGTGAAATGAAAACTTTGCATGGTCCTATACAGATATGCCTAGACTTGATCTTGAAGTGATTGTACACCACCTAGTAGTTTATCCTGAAGCTAAACCAATAAAGTATAAACTAAGAAAGATGCGCCCCCAGATAGAATTATTGGTTAAACTCGAATTGTAGAAACCCCTTGACATCATATTTATCCAACTAATAGACTATCTTGAGTGGGTTTCAAACCTGGTGCTAGTCTCTAGACCCACTAGGGGCATCAAAATATGCCCTGACTTCAGAGACTTAAAAAAATCATATCCTAAAGATGACTTCCCTCTTCCAAGCATCAACATCATTGCAGACTTAACTATTGGACATGATATTTTGTCACTTATGGATGGATTATCAGGTTATAACCAGATCATGATCGCTAATGAGGACCAACAAAAATAAAATTCACATGTCCATGGGGAACATATTGTTGGAATATGATGCCGTTTAGGTTAAACAATACTGGAGCTACGTATTAGAAAGCCATGACACTGATCTTTCATGACATGATCCAAAAAACTGTTAAAGAATATGTGGATGAAATTCTATCCAAATCAAAGACAAGGAAGGAGATGTCTAAGTACTACCTAGGACCAATCTTTGAAATTGTCAAAGATTACAAGGTGTGATTGAATCCAAAAAAGTGTCTTTGGGGTCACATCAGGAAAGCTTCTAGGGTAGATTGTATCACAGAGGGGAATTGAGATAGATCCAACCAAGGTAAAAGAAATTTTGGATATGGAGCCCGTATTTTGCATATGGATTTTAGTGTTGTCATTGATGGAAACCTAATCCATGCTGACAGAAAGAGTAAAGAGTAGAGTATTACCGAAAGTAAGAGTGAAGAACAGGGTATTTGATTAAAGTTGAGTCTATCGATCAATCTGAATTATCAATTTATTAGTTCATGTTGCACATCTCAGGGAAGGTCATTGGGTATTTAGAATACCTTATCCTTGAGTTTTGTGTTGGCACATCAATCAGTGTACAAGTTAGAAGATTCGGTGTATTGATTTTTTGTTTATTAGTGCTAGAAGGCCGACTTGGTGGATATAGCCGTTGTGGATATTTAAGGAGTAATTGATTAATTTTTTTTGTGTTCGAACATGTTTATTTAGGTCCTCACTATGCTATGGCTGAATTTGGATGCTACACATTAAGAATAATTTGTGGATTTAGCCGACGATTGGAAAATATTATATGTTTTTCCAAAGCCGACATGAAGATAATATTATCCTTTGATGCAGATATATAAGATCGATTGTTTATATCATTTTGGTATTAAATCATGATGGATGCAAAGGTTGTTGTTTTGTGATGAAAAATTTATAGGGGAATTTGTGCGATTTCATCTGCGCAGATAAGATTTGTGATGCAAGTTGTAGCAGAGTAGAGCAAAAAATGACAGAAGGTCAAGAAACCAACTGACGAACTTAACTGGAAATATAATATGGAATTAGAAGATGTTATTCCTTCAGTTCAATTTCTTAGATGGATTTAATATGAAAATTTTGTAAGGTAGTGAGCCTTCCTATTTGAGTAGTGAGCTCTAGGCAGTGTGCCTGAATGCAAGTGCATTCCCATTTTGTAAAAATTATATTTGAGTACTCAAATTGTGGATTGACCTCCATTGTGGTTATTCCCCTAACAGGGTTTCCATGTAAAAATACTTATGTTATGGTGTTGTGAATGATTAATTTATGTGCTTGCATATTTATTTTAGTTCAAATTTGTAAATGGTTTAAATATCAGATTAATAAAATATAAGATTGAAAAACACTGATTCACCCCCCCTCTTAGTGTTCCCAGATTCCAAAATTTGGTATCAAAGCCTAGTGCCTCGGAAGAAGTTTGGAAACTTGAGGTAGATATTGGAATGTAATGGACTCTAGTATTATTTGGTAGAAAATTTTGGTGGTGCTTGATGATCTTGATCAGTCCAAAGTAGAAGTCCAATAATTGAAAGCAAATCTTAGGGATGCTGAGAAATTCATTCAGACATTGAAGGATCAGATTGTTAAATCTAGGGAAAAGAGGAAGGATCTCTCTAATCAGATAAATAAAAAATAGAGCGAAAACATGGATGATGCTCACCTGAATCAAAACTTGAAGGAAATAACTCAAGAATGTGAAAAGCTTGCTAGAGACAATGCAACCCTAAAGCATGAAATGGAATCTATGGTGATGAAGCTGACTAAGGAAACTGAAGAAAGAAAGAAGAATGAGGAGAACCTTTCTCTATCCTTAAAATAAAAATCTGATGAATGTCGAAGAATAAATGGAGAATTAATTCAGTTGGAGATTGAACTACAACAATCTAGAAACAATGAAAAAGATCTTGAAAAACAAATTTTTATTCTCAGGGATGAACTTACTACTACAAATGAATACAAGGATAAGTTTAAGATTAATCCAGTTAAGCTTGATGAGCTAACTCAAGGAAAAAAGAATGAAAATGAAAAGCGAGGCCTTGGATATGAGAAAGGAGAATGTTCTAGATTTGGACAAAGAAATTTTAGGCAAGGAAATCTGATAAACAAAGCAAAAAGGCATCCGATAAGACAACCTAATGCTCAAAATTTTAATGGATACTATTTTTCTTGCAATAAATTTGGTCATATGGCTACTCAATGTAGAAGTAAAATGAAATCAAGTGATCCATCATTCTTTGGTCAGTGTTTCAATTGCAAAAAGTTTGGTCATAAGTCAATTGAATGTAGAAATATGTCAAACAACTTTGTCAGTAGAAGGAATGTTGAATGTTACACCTGTGGAATATTTGGGATATTTCTAACCAATGCAGATCTATAGGAAATCAATGGAATGATTGGTTTGGAAAAGGAAATATTATGTGCTACAATTGCAATAAATACGGTCACATTGCAAGATTCTATAGAAACAAAAATGTGGATAGAAGAGGTCCGACATATAGAAGCAGAAATACACATAAAAATGATAAAGAAAAAGGAAAAGTGACTATGGATGAAATATGAGATCAAATGAAGAAGACATAGGTAAGAAATATTGAGTCTAATGCAAGAAATAGTTCTGTACTGAAACCTTCTTCTGGTAATTCCTTCAAAAATTGATCTCAGGCCATTGGCCTAGGGGGAGTTTTTAAAGAAAATCATTTTCCCCTATCTGTAAGTTGGTACCGAATCAGGAAAGATTGTCAAAAGTTGTATTAATGATCCACAAATGCATTGGAAAACACTCTCAAGGAAATTCAAACAATTGAAGGTACGTAGAAGAATTTTTCTCTCATTTTCTGAGAGAATAGGTTATCCAAAACACCTAGGGAAAAAGCATTTATTACAAATTTAGGTGTGTGAAGTTATAAAAAGACATGCTGAAACCCTCATTTTCCACTTTATCAAAGAAAAGAAGAAGGAGAGCGCTCTGCAATTTTTTTTTGAAGGAGTGAAGATAATTTGGTGGAGAATCTCTAAATCCATCAAGTATTCCAGTCATTTGTGGAATTTCCATTTAATTTGGTGCTCAGTAGAAGAACTTGTTCGGTACACAAAATGGAACAAACCAAAGGAATGATCAATCTAGATGAGTATAATTGTGAAAAGATTAGAGTCGTAAGGAACTTGTTGTTGCTCGATGAATTGAAATGGTTGAAAGAAGCTAAACACAAAAGTTTGGACATTTGGAATGAATTTCCCTATTTCGAGAACACATAAATCATTAACTTTATTTTGGATAGATTGAATGACGATACTCTAATTATGGATAAACCCTATCATATTTAGAAAGAGGTAATTGGAGTCCTCCAAACTAGATTATGCAAAATTGGGGATATATCGAGAAAGAAGTCGATCTAAAACAAAGAAGTCGAAACCCTAATCGGAGTAACTGGAGACCAAAGGACATTGATAAGTTCAAAAATTAGATATAATGTAAAAAGGTACATTGCACATGGAGTATCCTACAAAATCTTCCTCATGAACAAAGAAGGTGCTACCTCGGTAGGTGCGGTCTACATTTCACACAAGATGATAATGGAAGATCATGATTTTGATCTTTGCGGATTACTGAAGGATCAATTGTTGGAGAACATACAATTGCCAAAGATGACAAGTTACACTTTCAGGTTTTGCACTTTGGTTACATGTCTTGTGATGTAATTTTTGATGTGGAAAGAGAATGAACTGATATGCAAAAAAAATTACACACACTCTAAAATTTTGGCAAACTGTGATCAAGCATATGAAAGTTTCTTTAAGAGCTTTCTAGGAAAGTTTGGCTCAGTTGATATTTCCATTTCGGTAAGGGCACTTGAAGTTGGTTCCTCTTCTGGTGAGATGGAAAGAAAGAAGAAAAGAGAAAAAGAAACTATTCTCTGTACTCCTCCGGTATGTAAGACTCCAAGACTTGAAGGGAAAGGAAAAGAACAGGTGGTTATAGATATTCCAAATGGGGTGTTTGATAAGGAAACTGAGGTCACCCAAGAAAATGAATTGGAATTAGGTGAACCAGAACAAGAAAAGGCAAAGACAGAAGAAGGTGAGGAAGAAGATGACTTAACAAAAGAAAAACTACTGCAACTTATTCATGAGGAAGATGGAATGCAGAAAATTGCAAAATTATGGTCTATCAGACCTTCATATGAGAAAGATTTGATTTTGAACACACTAAGTGGTTACTTTATTCTCAATAATATCAAATTGGAAAGTTTGTAGAATTCATTACCAGAAGAAATGATTGAATGCATCAAAGAAATCATGGACTCTGAGTCTCAGAACAAGAAATAAGAAGAAATAATTCTACACTTGAAGGAGCAATTCCGGCTATCACTTACCAAGTTGAAAATGAAAATGAATGAGCTAAGGCAATGCATAAGTACAACCAACAACATATACAACTATTGCATTTGTTGGCCTCATGCAGTTGGGAAATCAAAGAAAAGCTGGAGAAAATTGAAACGAAGTTAAATAGGATTGGGCAAAGTTTTGATATGCTTCAGAATCAAGATGGTGCAATCAAGAAAAGGATTCAAGAGTTACAGTCTGAGCATACAAATGTGCAAAACACCAGAAATAAGATTTTTGACATGTTTTTGAAAGTAAAAGACATAATAGAATGCAGATTGGAAAAATTGATTGAAATACTAAGAAAAGGAAAGACACTGGAAGAAACCATCACTCTTCCAGAATCTCTCATCAAGATTATCAAACGGCCATCTGAAAATAACAACATGATCATAATCATTGGGATTGTAGTAGAAGCTTGGAAGAAGTTTCTTCCAGAGATGAAAGAAAAACACAAGATTATCTTGTAACTGAAGCAACAATTGTTCTTTTTCAAAATTTGAATCAGTTTTGAATCAACAAGTTTTGGTCATATTTCAAAGGGGGAGATTGAATACGTGAGTGTCATTGATGTCAAAGGGGGAGAGAGGGAAGTGAAAAAATCCTTATCAATTCCAAGGGGAGCTATATTTTGAAGTTTTGAAGTTTGGCAGTGTACCTATATTGGTTTTGACACTTAGTCATTTTCACTAAGTGTTTCCATCAATTCCAAAGGGGGAGATTGTTGGCATATGGATTTTAGTATTGTTATTGATGGAAACCTAATCCATACTGGTAGAAAGAGTAAAGAGAAGAGTATTACTAGAAGTAAGAGTGAAGAACATGGTATCCAGTTAAAGTTGAGTCTGTCGATCAATATGCATTATTAGTTTATTAGTTCATGTTGTGCATCTCAGGGAAGGTCATTGGGTATTTGGAATACCTTATCCTTGAGTTTTGTGTTGTTGCATCAATCGGTGTACGAGTTAGATGATCCGGTGTATTGATTTTATGTTTATCAGTGCTAGAAGGCCGACTTGGTGGATAGAGTCATTCTAGATGTTTAAGGAGTAATTGCTTAAATGTTTTTGTGTTTGAACATGTTTATTTAGGTCCTCACTATGCTATGTCCAACTTTGGATGGTATAAATTAATAATCATTTGTGGATTTAGCCAATGGTTGGAAAATATTATATGTTTTTCCGAAGCCGACATGAAGATAATATTATCCTTTGGTGTAGATATATAAGATCGATTGTTTATATCATTTTGGTATTAAAGCATGATGGATGCGAAGTGTGTTGTTGTGTGATGCAAAATTCAGAAGGGCAATTGTGTGATTTCATCTGTGCATATAAGATTTGTGATGTGAGTTGCAACAGAGTAGAGTAGAGCAGAGCAGAAGAGCAGAATCTGACAGAAGGTCAAGAAACTGACTGACGAGATTAATCAAAACTATAATTTGGCATTAGAAGATGCTATTCCTTCAGTTCAATTTCTTAGATGGATTTAATCTGAATATTTTTTAAGGTAGTGAGCTCTAGGCAATGTGCCTGAATGCAAGTGCATTCCCATTTTGTAAAACTTATATTTGAGTACTCAAATTGTGGATTGACCTCCACCATGGTTTTTCCCCTAACATGGTTTCCACATAAAGATCCTTGTGTTATAGTGTTGTGAATGATTACTTTATGTGCTTGCATATTTATTTCATTTCAAAGTTGTAATTGGTTTAAATATCCGATTAATAAAATAGAAGATTGCAGAATAGTGATTCACCCCCCTCCCTCTTAGTGTTCCTAGATTCCAATAGCCCCCACAAACACTAAAATAGATGTGAGGTTTACAAGGGAGGTTACAATCTATCGGGAGGTTTATAGCACAATTAGAAAACAAGATTCACCCATTTTATCACCTTCTCCATAAGGGGATAACATACAAATGGGATGAGAAATGTCATAAATCCTTCCAAAAAATCAAGGATTATCTACTAACACCTCCTTTTCTTATGCCACTGATACTGAATAAACCTTTGATCCTATACATCTCAGCCACATCAATAGATCTACGTTCTCTTCTTGCTCAACATGAAGAAATAGGAAATCAAAGAGAAATCTACTATATCAGTAGGAATTTTGTTGGATATGAGATGTATTATTCACCTATTGAGAAAGCATGCCTATCAGTAGTCTTTGCTTCACAAAAATTTCAACACTACATGCTTTCACATCAGATAAAGCTCATTGCTATGATCGATCCATTGAAATATCTATTATCCAGAGAAACTCTCACTCGACAAATGGATAAATAGGAAATGATCCTAACAGAGTTTGATATAGAGTACGTAGAGTGGAAAGCTATCAAGGGGCGGGTCATTGCAGATCAACTAGAAAAGGCACCCATCTATACAAAGAATCCATTGGTGTTTGAATTTCCTAATGAGTCAGTATTTTTCCTTGACATAGAAGATCAACAAAAGATGTACTTTGATGGATCACATACACAACACGAATTTGGAGTAGGCATTCTCTTCATCACCCCCAAAAGGTGATTGTATCCCAAAATAATATTGGTTGTCTTTTCCATGCACCAACAACATTTCTGAGTATGAAGCTCTTATAAAAAGGTTGGGAATTATAGTACAATGACAAATCCTAGAATTAAGGGTCTATGGATATTCACAGTTGATCATAAATCAATTCAATGATGATTATCAGACCCAGACTGATAAGTTCACAACTTACAATAAGATGGTAGAAAGTCTCAAGGATTTCTTCATCGATATAATATTTGAGAAAATACCCAATGTCAACAATTGAGTAGTCGATGCCATGGCAACCATTGGGTCCTTATTAGACATTCGACATAACATCCTTCAATCTGAATTCCTTGTAAAGTAGCTTCTTGTACCAGCCTTAGAGGTACGCATATCTAAATTTTTGTGTGAAATCGTTGGTCTCAATTCCCCATGGTATCATGACATCTTCACCTACCTACACAAAGGTATCCTTCCAACTGACATTACCCCAAACCTTAAGAAAACTATTTTCAATAAAGCATCCCAATTCATTATCCTAGGTGACAACCTTTACCGTCGAAGTATCAAAGGGACATTATTACGATGCCTTAACTAAGAGGAAGCTTTGACTGCATTCAAGGAAGTGCATGAAGGAATTTTTGGATTAGTTCTAGTGGTATGACCTTATCTAAGAAACTATTGAGGACAAGGTACTACTAGCCTACCATGGAACAAGAGGCCCATCAATATGTAAAGAAGTTCATTTAGTGTCAACAACATGGGGACCTTATCCATGCTCTAGCTCAAGAACTCCAACCGATTGTTACACCTTGGCCTTTCTCACAGTGGGGATTCAACTTGACTTAACTTGCTAAATTTGTGTTTGTTTCATGTATATCTTGCAGGTTTAGCTTAGGTTATGATCATGCTCACACTATCATACATAACTCTTTCTTTTTTGTGATTGTTTGTGTTATTCTCTTCTTTTCAAATTGAGAATAGAGGATAGATAGTGTATATATCCATTTCCCATCCAAATAATTTTATAGATTGTAACAAAATGAATCATGTAGGATATATGCCTCTAGGGAATCTAAGTGATTTTTCTAAGCTTTGGTGGTGGTTTTCCAACTTAAGAAATACTAGTAAATACTAGAAACACTACTATAGGATTTTAGGATGTTCTTTATCTAATCTATTAATTCCTTCTATATGTCTACCACCAAATGTTTTCTTGATATCTCTTTAATAATATTGTATGATTTGGTTTTTTGTTTGTATCTTTTATTATTTGAGATAATTAATTTATGTCAAAATACTATGAATTTCCCATTCAAATTGTTATGTGGTCTTCAATGGGAGGTATATGGAAACATAAATCTATGTTTATTGAACTAAATCAACTAATTTTATAATGGCCTCCACTACTTTGATGCATCCAATTAATGGATATTCACCTAATTTCATCTTCTAAATGGGTGATAATTTCCAAATTTCTACTTAGGGTTCTATTGGAATATGAATAAAATAAATTAGGAATGGTGATAACAAAGGAAATCCATTTTTACTTCACCAAGAATTCTCTAATTTTGTACATTGGGTCACTAGTGGGATTTGAAGTAGAGATAAATAGAACATGAATACTACCTTGTGTGGTGAATTTCTTATCATTGTAATTTTTTTTCTTTTAAGTTGGCCCCTTCAATATAACATTCTTATTAATCATCCACCTTATTTTCATTGATGTTCTCCTTCTACAAATACTATATTTATTTTTCTTTCCCTTCTATTTTATTTCGTTCTCCCAATTTTATTTTTTATATTTCAACATTTTAATATTTTTTATCATCTTGATATTCTCGTGTACATGAATTTAAGTGACTAAAATGGAACTTTACTTATGTTTCTTGATACTTTCATGTAACCCCAGTATCCAACAATTTTTATATTCCCTTCTTATTATTTGTATAACTTCCTCTAGTATCATTTTAGTGAGTGCATCTAAGTCCTTATAGTCCATTTTCATAAGGATATATGCCCCTTACATCTACCTCAACTCCTTATCTTGTAATCTTTGTAGTTATTTTAGACCATTAGGAATAATATTAATTAATTTACTACTTATTCTAATGTAATCTATCTAATGCATGCCACTACCTTGAATTTTTCCTCTCTCATTTGTTTTCTCTTTGATTTTGGTAATCTATTCCACTAAAGGATACTGATAGAGATTTTCTATAGTAAAATGGATAATTGATATAAAATACATCAAATCCTCCAAAATTTTATCTTTAGTGGTAGCATCAAGATGTCACTTGCATAATTCTAGAGGTCTCATTGGCCTAACTAATGATTGTTAGATAATGTTAAATCCATATACTTCCTCTTTCTATGTTTTATTTTCCTTTTTATTAGTCTCTACTATTATTTTCCCTTCAACCTTTTTCATCTTAAATTTCATTTTTTCCCTCCCTCTATGGCTAAATTTTCTCTTGAGTTATTTTCTTACTCTTATAATTATTCATTATATAGTAAAACTGTTAATTTTCCTTATTCATCTATATTTTTGTTCTTTGTGGTTTTCCTTGTTCTACATTCCTAATCTATAGTGGGGTATTGATGATAGAATTTGTTAAGGAATAAAGGTAAGGGCATAGTCTTATAGATTTCTTGTCACATTTTCTTTCTTTTATATGTCAATTTCACTGTTTCCTTTTCCTTTACCCCTTAACTCATACTTTGAGTTAATTTGTAGTTCCTCTATTTTAGTGCGGGTTAATTTATTTTCCCTTAATCCTATGTTTTTCATACACTTTTATTTATAATTCTTAGGTTAATAAAGTGAGTAATTATTTAATAACTAGGAGATGAGGTGTTGAGGTGTCACCATCTTAAAAAGGTGGAGCATTTACTATTTTAGACAAATTGGTGGTCACTCCCTATTGCTTGGATTTTCCACCTCCATCCTCTCCCTAGTTCTATATAAACTCACTACCCAACTTGTAGATTCACACTCATTCATATTCATTGTTGCATACTTTATAATACATGTAAATTGATGAATGAAACCATTCCTTTTTAGCTTTTTCTTTGAGCTCCTAATGCAATATTGTCATCTTGGCATTTGCACATCACTTGGAATTTTGGGTCTATAATTTTATTTTTTAATTTATATTTTTATAGCTTATCTCTCTAATAGAAAGATCTTGGTGCTTAGTGCCAAGTCTAAGGGCCCAATTCCTAAGGCACCTACATAGGGGATAATAGCACCATAGCCTTTGGCTACCTACAACTAAGCCATAGACCACAACAACACAACACAACTCCTAAGCCACTAGCATATTTAACAAAAATTATGATAGTTTTTATAAACTACAACCTATCTGTAAAATAGATTGCTATTGACCAATCACCTAGTCATCGCCGAATGGCCACTAGCATCAATAACACTACCCACAAACTACTTGGGGGCCACCAAGGCCTCTTATAGGCCAATTGGAATTTTTTCAAACTTGCACAAATTTTTCCATAGGTATCAAATTTTGGGGAAAAAATAGTTGACAAAAATTTGGAGATGAGAAATTTCCATCCATGAAGGTTTATAAAAGATTTTTTCTATTTTTTTCCAAATATTAATGCTAGTTGAAGTTAGTACTTTATTTTTCTTCAATAGATCATAGATTTGACCCTGAAGCTGCATTTTTTAGAAACTAATAGGCATTAAAGATAAATACATAGGCATACGATTATTTTTTCTATATTTTGTATCAAGTTCATGTTTTATCAAAAAAATACATTTTTTTTAACCATTTTGGTCCTAGAGAGCATTGTAATCTAGTTAAATCCTTGTAATACTACTATCATAAAGATCCAACATTGTAATATCTTGGGGTGATTTCTAAGACTAGTGGCAAGCAGGGTGTTCTTTTGCTATTATTTGAGGATTATATATTGGGTTTTTTTGTTCACCCTTTTTTGATAATCTTGGATAAGGAAAATTATGTGTCTTGGAAAAATGGAATTCTAATTCATCTCAAATGGATCAGATGTTTGCCTTAGCTTTATGGTCTTATACTTGAATAGAAAATGCCTATAAGAAAATCAATATGGGGTAATAAATTTTATCATATAGTAGGATTAATTTGTTCTAATGTTGATCATTACACTATGTGGGATATAATGGATATTGGTTGTCCTCACACAGTTTGGACTAAGAATTGGGAGATGTTCTCAGAGACCCTCATATTTATCCATTCCTAAATGATCCTACTTTATATTGCCTCATTCCACTTGATGATGCAAATAATATACCCTTTGATGATGATAATTTAGAGGAGCTTGAGTATTTTATAGGTCTTGAATTCTCAAATGACATAGAGACTTCTCTTCTTAATTCTCATCCTCATATTGAAATTACATATCTAGTACATGTTGCAACTTTAGAGTTTAGAGTTTCTTTATCAAGAAATTTTAGTGATTCATTGCAACAAGTTCATTTATGTCTTCTAGATTTAGTTCATTGGGACCAATTTATACCAGACAACTCTTAATTGATTGTATAGTCTCTCACTACAGATATAGATAGAACTATTGAGGACATATGTCTTCTCTTTAAGGAAAACTATTTTTTCCTTGCATCTATTTATCCTACAGAGTCCAATGTTGCTTCTTTGAGAGATTCTAGTGATTCCTTATAGTAGAAAATACATAGTGTTTTAGATAAAAATTATTGGGATGATCTCTTGATATGTATTTCAAATTTATTATGGAGACACATATTGCAAATTTGTAAGACACTTGATTTCATTCATTTTCTCTTTGATGGAGTTGATTATTCTTTGGTTGGTGTGAGGGAAAAATATAACACTCTTATTCATTCTCTACATGATCATTCATCATAGTTTGACATGAGTGTTGATGTTGTGTATCAACATTCGAAGGAGACAACTTCACAGGAGATACTTGAGTATTTGGATTATGTTCTACATCGATATCTAGGAAGTTTTAACTTTTCATTTTTAGCAATGTGGCCTAGAATACCTTATTTAATTGTGACAACCTTTAAGATCCACATAGGGAAACTTGGGTAGAGTTCAAAGAATTCATACATTTTTATTTTTTTTCCTACATATTCCCTTTAGAAATGGGAAGAAATCATGCATACACCTTTGGTTTTGTTTCTTCCTAAGGGGAGGAATGTTGTTTCATGATTGTGCACTATCTTCTATATCTAGTTTCAAGTATCTACCATTGGGTCTTTTTGAGGGAGATTCTTAATCCTTGCACTTCATTTCTCTCTTATTAGGGGGGAGGTGCACTTCCATGTTTTGGTAGGGGGCTTCTTCTTTTGGGGGATTTTCTATGTACATGGGTACCTAACATGGCTTCAATTTCTAGGACCCATCATCATCAACATTGTACCCACCTAAGATAACCTTAAGGGTAGTTTTAGTGTACCCATCATCACTAAATTCTAGGACAAGGTTAAAAAATAAATGGTAGATATAACTCCAAAAAAGGGGAAATAAATTGTGAAGAAAGGTGGTTGAATTTTGTTACTTGTATGGGATATATCATCTACCATTGCATTTGATACCATCAGAAGGAAAAATGAGAATAATCATGTAGTGACATCAAAAGAGTAGGTATATGATTTATATATTGGATCAAGGTTTAACCCAAGGCATAAAACCATGGCTATCTATTTTATCTTTCTTGAGACCAATAAGTGTAAGGTAATTGATGATACAAATGAGTTGACTAGCAACTTGATTTTTAGGAGAATGACATATAATAGTGCCCTGCAAGCAACCACTTTGGCATTAAATTCAACAATTCTCACTAAGGCTAGGGTTAAGAAACCGGAGGCTGATTTGGAAAAGGTGAATAGTGAAAATTTGAAGTTGCAAGAGTAACTGAATGTTGTATCTGGATTATTTCCACCTCCTGCATCAACAACAACAAGTGAAAAAGAGGATGAGGAAAACATAGCATTAAATGTTGAAATCAGGTAATTGAAAAGGGATTTAAATGAGAGAGAGGAATTGGAATTAAAGGCAAAGAGATATCATCATATAAAGATCTTTGATATGATTGATAATATTTTTGGTCACCTAATTATCTTGCATCTTGAGTCTTCTTGAGAAAACATGGAATGGGTACAAAGAAGTCTTGTCTACTTGAATAACTCATATTGTTTTCAAGAATAGGTTACAAAGTATTCTTGATACTTGGGAACCTAGAAAGAATATGATTAAAAGGATGTTGTTAGTGAAAAACTTTGATGTATATGCCCGAAAGGAGTTAGAGATCATTTCTGATGCCCTTGAAGATATTCAAGACAATGTGGTTATAAATCAAAGTTTCCAATTAGTCATGTAAAAATTCCTTGAAGATTTTGAGAGCCTCAAATTCATTCTCATGCCTAGCATAATGAATGAAGGTGAAGTAAAAGAGTACAAGGAGTGGAGGGTCAAATTTAGCAATATACTACCTCCAATTATTAGCCCTATTATTGAGGATGAGATTTTGAATGTTGATAAGATGAATGATGATATTGATAAGTTAATGAAGTTGGAGATAGGTTTGGAGATATTTGCAAAGGAGATTAAGAAGTGGAATAAGGGTGGATACTCAAATCATATGCTTCACATTAGAGAAATTTTGGCACATCCTTGGCCTTTGGAGGAACTTTTTTCCAAATGGGTAGACAAGTACTATTAATCAAGTACATAAGCTTCCCAATTTTGTCTTATCATAACAACAAAACATATCTTTTTAAACTATCTACAACTATGTTGTCTTCTAGTGAAAACTTTGTCTATTACTATGCAGTTGTAACATTCTTTTTGTCTAATCCCAGGACGAGATTTCCAAATAAAAATATGGCATATGTATGTGGCCTAAAGCTTGTTTTCTCCCTTGTTTCTATAAAAGGGAATTTAGGGTCGTTTATAAGGATCTTTAAAATTTTGTTAACAAAGCACTTGTATTCTAGTTTGTACATGTTTGGTCTAGGTTTTCATAGGAAAGGATGTCAATGTAATTGTTAATTTTGTATGACAATACTCGCTCTATACATCAATATATAATGACAGTTTTGCAATCCATTGTCCCCTAAAATGTATACTCCTTGTCATTTATGAATACAAATTGATCAAAGATCACTTCTATTCATCTTTGTAAGTTTTCTATTATATAAGAAATGTTGAATGTTTAGATGTATACATGGATTTTTAAATAGAGTTGGTTGAAAATTCTAAGAGTAGCAGTGCAAGGCATTGTTATTAAGATTTCACAAAAACTAAAATAAATATTGTTGCACGAGTTTTTAGCTGCATTTCCCTTGACTTTGTTGACTAGGTATAAGGCACTAGTCCAAGCAAAAGTTTTGATTATGTTTTCATGATCATTGTAAGACCATAAATTGAGGTTATAATAAACATAAATCATGAATAAATCATAGTAACCACTAAAATATGAATTCAATACTAAAATCAAAAAAATATGTCAATCAAGAACAAATACAACATGGAATGTAACCAAATGATACAATTTTACCTTCCTTTCTATGCTACCTTTGAATCACCTTCACTGTTTCTCTCCATGTGTATCCTTCATAATTTCTCTCAGATTTTGTATGCTAAATGTTGATTCAAGCTTCAAATAATGTAGTATGATAAAGGATACCAAATATTTAGAATTTGTGGTTAGACATCATCATGCAAATGAGGCTTGTTTTATAGATTTGATTGATTTGGATGAACAATCTAGATTAAGAGGTTTTGATTTGAGATCACAGTCCAAGGATGAATGAGAGGAATTGATTTCCCAGTTAACTAATTGCAAGTGACTGTGGGATTCAAATTAACTAGTTTCATGAGGAATTTATTGAAGAGTTAAGTCAATTGATTGATCAGAAGAGTAGTCAGTCAATCATAGTTGATTGAGAGAGAGTGTCTGTTAAGATTTGAGGGAATAATGCATGATGTAATTAATTAATTATTGGAGGAATGTGTAAGATAAGATTGATTAATAAATAAAATGTTCATTTGTTAATGTATGATGTTGAGATAAAATAGGAGAATTAAATAATTAATGTAATTACTTAATTTAGAAGAAGTGAAAGTGGAGGATTAAATAATTAATATTTAATTAATTAATCAATAAGAATAAGGTTAATGTAGCACTTTATTAAATAAATTTGATTTATTTAATTAGTCTGCAATGATGAATGGGGATGAATTAATTAATTAATTAAATAATATAAAATTACTTAATTAATAGTAGAATATGAAAAATGATAATAATGTATTATTTAATTATTTAAGGGAAGAAGGGTAAAATTTAGTCAAAAAGTGTTATTCGTAGGTCAAGACAATTTAGGGTATCTACATTTTTCCCTTCTTTGATATAATGCGCTTTAAAAGCGTTGTGTCAAAGAAAATTAAAAAAAATATGCTTAGGAGTTGCCCTGGTATGTACCAATGATGGTGGGATAGGATGATGCCCTGTGGGAGAATTTTTCAAATTTAAAAAATGAAATAAAAAAAATTGAGACATTATTCTAACAAGCTGATTTGATAGCACTAGGTGTGAGGATTGATAGAAGAAACATTAGCGGTGAAAATGTTTGTAAGGAGTGAAGAACTTGTTAGATGGATCATTCATCTGAACCAAGATTAATGATTGATAGTACTTGAGCTTTTAGTAGTGCATTTTTATCATTATAGAGCATTTTATTATGGGACAAGTGGATGTATGCACACCTTAGCATGAATTGTGAAGACAACTTTTATTTTCGATTGTCAAAATATTATGATATATGGACAAGTGGAAGATGTACACCAAGTTGAGAAAAAAATTGGTGACAGTAGTATCCATTTTTCAAAAATTTAAGACACATCAAACAAGGAGTGTCATGATCCATATTAGTGACAATAGAACCTTGTAGGAACATGAGAGAAAATAACCATAGAGCATGTTAATCCTGATTCAAGAAAGTGTTAGATTGGATTTTGAATTACATAAGATGTTTAGATTATGCTAAGTGGAACTCTACCACACACAAGGACCTTAGTTACCCCTGTCATGTTACCAAGATAAACCACAAACAAAATTTTGAAAGAGAAAAATATCATGATCCATCATCATTCCTCTCATCACTTGTGGACTTCCTTGAGGTGCATAGTAACATGACCAAATATAAATCAAATAAAAATATAAGAATAACCAGACCAAACAAGTCAACAACCATTTAGATATTCTTGCCAAAGATGAGTATTTCTTGATAAGCTAGTGTTTGATTTCAGGACTAACATACATCATATAAGACACTAGGTCTGGTGTCGAGGATACATCAACCTCTATAAGAAAAATGATATTTGAAAGATAAATGATACTGATAGATGATTAGACAATTGATCACCTAGATTGATGGCTAGTTTGGTAGCTTTGTCTTGTTGGTTCATGATTTGTTAAGTTCGATTCTATGTAAGGTATCCCATTTGTGTTCAACATGTTAGTTGTCTACAAAATAACAATTTTATTATGCAATTTGGAGTGTAACACAAGACTTACTCATGATGGGCCCTAAGGGGATTGACCTAATGCCTTGGGGCCTCATCGTTGATGGCCTTGCCTATGTGACAACAAAAAAAAAAACATAGTTTGACTAATTGAATTTGACACTATTTTTTTATTTTTTTGACATTTTATAAGTATTTTTGGATTTTTCAAAGGATATTTGAATGTTTTTGGATTTTGATTTTTTTAATGTTTTTCAATTTTTGAGAATATTTTGATGTTTTTGCATTTTAAGTAATGTTTGGATATTTTTGGATTTTTTTAATGATGATCATATGGATGAATGATAAAGGGATATCAGTATGTAGGGATATCAATAATATTTTGAGATCCTATTGATAGTCATGCTAAAATCGATTGATTTGATTCAATAATTGTCAATAATGATAACATTGTTGAGGATACACAACAATGTAAGGATAGTGTTTTCAAGATAGGAACACCACGAGGATTGGGAAGGATACATCCCAATATGATGATTGATTGATCAGATAATGATTGATTGAGATTTATAGCTAGGATATGAATAATATTGTTGAATGTTTTGATACCACGTTGAAGTGTCAACAAGATGCTATTGATATGGATTGTTTGAATTGTTTGGATGATGCCTAGATCACAACATGAGCTAGAAGCCATAGATCAATATTTATTCTCAAGCAAGAGGTAAGTACCTACCCCCAATGTCTAGCAATGTAGGTAATGCAATGGGAATTTATATGTGAAGGATAGGCATTGTGTCAATAGATCTGGGATAAAGTATTTACTTCCAAGGGCTACCTCATAATAGGATAACATGTTTGACCCAAGAAAAATGTTTGGATAACGCTATGTAGGTGAGGGTATGGCATAGGATAGTATATGGTCAAAGGAAAATGACCATGTCAAGATTTTCCAAAGCATGTTTTGAAGTATGTGCCCCTAGTCTTTATCAAGATCAAGGTGGATAGGGAAGATGGATGGAAGTGAAATGGATGGATCATAGAATTATTATGGATGGACTGGATAGGATGTTGGATTTATTATGGATAAGATAAGTTGCTCCCCACTAGAATGGTGCACATAGATTCTTTATTGTTACACATGATGCCTATTTTCTTGGTTTTCACCATGGTACTTGCCCAAAGCGCCATAAAAATTGTTTTCACTATTGGACGAATTATTTTTTCTATAATTTTTTTTTGTATTTTTAAATGATCGTTGATCATGCTAGATCACTTGGTTGTGTTGATATAGATGTTGTTGTCATAGTGTTCCAATAATGTCCTACCTTGAAGAGTTGCTTTTTCAAAATAGTAGCATTTGTATACAGCCGATGACTGTTATTGTGATCCTCTTTGATGCCAAAGTTGGCCTTATCTAAATGCACACATCGTGATAGAGTTCCATTAGATTCCTTATAATAAAGTGTTGCTACCAAAATGTGGTGGATTTGTGATATATGATATTTGGACTTCAAGCGAGATGTTGGATTATTATGGAGGATATGAGATGGAAATGAATTAGTCAATAGTTTGGGTTGTGGATATTTTATTCTCCAAACCTGAGATGATAGATGATGGAAGGTGGATATTTAATTTTGAGTAGATTTAGGAACAATTTTTTCATACACATTGTGTGTTGGTATTGAAGTCTACTTTGAAGGAGGCAGCCACCTTTAATAGTTTGAAGTCCTTTTTAGATATGGCTCAATAGTTTCATTACTTTTGGATTTTTATTGGATACTTTACATGATCCAAATTTATTTAAGATCCATTTTGACTTTATGTATCCACTTTGACTTTTGGATTTATCAGCTTCAATGGCTTGACTTTGATCTTTTTTCTTTGTAAAGATTATTTTTCTTATGTTGGTCCCTTCTAGTGAAAGGAAGAATTAGGGAATGGTGGTCTATTATGCAGATGGGTGGAGTTTTGGAAACAACCTTATGGTAAGGACTGTTCATAACACCTATTTCAATGTTTGGATCAAATTTAGTTTCGCCCAGTATCATGGAGGTACCACTAGCATTCTTAGATTTCTTGATTGATGAATAACCAAGTCCTTGATATCTAGGATTATCAAAAAACTATACTAGTTCCAAAATACCATGTTCATGTAGGCCTAATCCCTTTCCTTTATACTGTATTATTTGATAGATCTTGTTTGCAATAGGATATTTGTTGTTCTGATAACAAGATGCTAATTCTTCTCTGTATTGTTGGGAATCATCAATGGTTGTCATCTTCTCATTATTAAGAAGGCTTGATTTAAAAAAAGTGAGTGATCCAAGTTGACAGGATACTAGTGCTTCATCGTTATCTGGGATAGCTTCCTAATTGATATCTTCAACTTGATTTTGAGAAATATTGGATTTGGATGGTTCTTCAAGAGATATCAACACTTCAAAGTCAATGTAAAAACCATCTTCATGGTCATCTTTTGAAATTTCACCATAAATGTCAGTGAATTTGGCTATAGCTTGATCATTTGCAAATATTTCTAGAGTAGGAGACTCTTTTTTGGAGTAAGATCATCTATGTGTCTAGTGAAAGCAAGTGTCTCATTTGTAGAAGTGGATGCGATTGGAATATGGATGGGGTCAACGTTAGTTTTTGGATCATGAATGGCATGGAAAGGAATAATGGGATCTTGATCAAGAATAGGATGAGATGGAAGGATTTCAATAACTTGATCTTGACTCATTTCAGGGATTTCTTCTTGATGCTTTGGATTATGTTCTTGACATAGATTGGGTTTGGATAATGTGGTAGGAATAAAGGACTCTTGGGTAGTCTCAATATGTGGGCATGGTGGTAATGAATTTTGAATAGGAATATTTGGATTAGGTATGATGGCTAATAGGATACATAATGGTATTTGGTCTGAAATTTTATGATTATGGATTGGTTTTGTATCAAACAATGGTTCATCTATTGTGGATAGCCCTTGGAGGAAATCCTAGAAGGTGTTATTAGTGGATGATTCAGTTGATGGGGATGATATGGGTTGATGTTGTAAAGGTTCCATTGATGAAGGAATGAAAGAAGAGATGCGGGATTCTTGTGGGCATGCTTCTTCAAGACGTCCTATGTTGAAGTCAAATGAGGTGGACATGCTATGGCCATTGCTAGACATAGGCAACTAGTTTTGATCTTGCTTGGGAAAATTATCTTGATACATGTCTAATTTATCATCATGTGAGCTACCAATATTGTTGATGCATTTATTATTGGATGGGTTAGGATTTTGGAGAGGATCTCTTGAGTTATCTTGATAGGTGATGGAGGACATGATGCTAGAAGAGGTTTAGATGATACATAGGATTAGCCATACGATGGGATTTCCTAGATTTTTTTTCACGTTGGGCTTGAACATTATTTTTTATACTTCTTAGGAGATCATTGACTAATATCATTTTTTGAATATATTTGTGGATTGGGATGGAGTGGATGGCAATGGCTTAGTGGATGAAGGACTACAAGAGGAGGTGGAGGCTATAATAATAGGGCTATGTGATATGGTTCGGTGTTGAGGAATGCTTTGGATGGAAGATTGGTTTCCCTTATTAAGGTTAGGATAAGGATGATCAATGGATGTTGATTTGGTATTAATGTTATAGATTGTGTTAATTGGTTGTTGATATTGAGGATAGATGAATGGATGATTAGGGCTTATGGTTTGTTGGTAAGTAGGTCTGAATGCTGGGGGTTGTTGGTATGGATGAGAGATGGATGGATGACTAGAGCTTGTAGGTTGTTGGTACGAGGGGTAAATGGATGATTGACTAGAGATTGTGGTTTGTTGGTATTGATGAAATGTGAGGTTTTCAATTTGATTACGAAAAATCTCAAGGTAAAATGATGAAATGGTTGTGGGTTTGGATTAAGATTGGAAATGGGATGGTTTGGATGGATAAGTTGGTGGATAATGGATTGATTTTTAGTTTTTCAATTTTTTGCAATTTTTTTTTATATGAATGCACCTAAAATGAGTCTACTTTGTGTTCTTGTTATTTTTATATTTTTAGGAAATATTGAATGTGTACGACTATAATGACACTATATTTTAGTGATTTTTTTGGAATGATGTAAGACTATGTTTTTATAATTTTTCCTTGCAATTTTTGACTAAATGTAAAAGAATTTTGTGCTACCTTGACTTAATGATCCTAAAATTGACAACATTTTGACAAGTTTTCTAGTTTTTAAGACTAGTGTAATTGTGTGTAAAAATTCTAAAACCTCTATGTGGGATGATGTATGGTTTTTTGAGAAAAATAGATTCCTCAACTAGACTAATGAGTTGGGTTTCTATGTTTGATAAAAAAAAAATTGTAAAAAAGTGTTTTGACAACTAGACTAATGAGTTGAAATCCAACTTTTTGTTTGGTGATTCAATGACGTAAAAGGTGAGGTTTTTGAGATTTTTCGAAATGACCAATCTAGACTTTTTACCTTCAAAATTGCTTTTAGATTTTTAGTTTTCTAAGATTTTAATGACAAGGTGTTCTAAAGACCCTATGACAAATGATGCTAAACAATGAAGCTAAAATGATGAAGTGTTCTAAACCTAAGAAATCTAAAATGCTGAATTTAGCTAAGTGGTGAAATGTTTATCCTAAGAAAAGCTAAGGATGTTGAAAAGTGCAATAAACAATGATTGATTTTATTTTATTTTTTTTGGTAAAAAGGTTTGATTTTCTAAAATCTATGATTTTTGGCCTTGTTTTTCTTACTAGAAAAATGCAACATTTAAAACCACAGATGTAGTGTTTTTAATTCTGTGACTATGGTGCTACAGACTGTGACTATGGTGCTATAGACTGCAACTATGGTGCAGTTGACCATAGATGCATTGCGAGATTTCTCACTTGCATCACATATAGTTATGACTTTAAATTTTGTTTTCTAAGGAAAAAAATGACTGATAGAGTTGTAGTGTAGTACCAAACAACTATGTCGCACAAGACAATGGATGTGTCACACTGTTTTTCTGTGCAAATACTCAGTTGCAACACATAGGCTAACAATTGTGGTGCAACAGTTTAAGTAAACAAAACAAACTCTAAGAATCCTAATCTTTTTAATTTTTTGATTTTTAAGTGTGGATTAATGATGCAAACATAGAAAACCGTTGTTTTGAAAAGTAATTAATAAATTTTAACAACTTTTTTGATATCCAATGATAGAACATTTAAACTTTGTTCAACACAATAATTTAAGACAAGCACAACCTATAGTAGTGGTAGATTGGGTGTGTCAATGTAACCTTAGGCCCACCTACCATTTAAGGGGTAAACATTTAAGTAAGATAGGATCTTGAAACCATTTTAATTTTCCTAAAATATTCTCTCTACGAAAGCTGGTAGTAGACTTTCAGTGACATAGGGTCATCAACAGACGTGACAAGCACACGTTCTTCCTCTTTCTAAAAGGCTATTTATAACAATTCCAAAAAGATTCTACCTCTACTCAAGAAAATGTAGGGTGAGTAACTTCAGAGGATGATGCCATCCTCTTGCACCAAAATTATTTGCGTTCGAAAGGTCTTAAATAGTTTCTAATATAAAAGGTTTTTAGTCGTATTATCGTGAACACCCATGGTAAAACGTCAAACATGAGACACTAAATCCTCTAGTCAACCCCAAAGTGGTCTATACACCCACATTTGAATTGACATGCGTGGTATACATAATAGGATTGTGCTACTAACTTTCACCTTCACACCTTTGATATGGCTTGTCGGGATGCGTGCTTGAGGTTGAACCCTTGAGTTCTTCATTAGGATGTGTCTCAAGGAAGGCCTCCTACTTAAAGAAAAGTGGTGAAGTTTAGTGTGTTATTTCTCATAACCCAGGATCACACAAGTGTGCAAGGGGAGAGGATTCTATGTGCAACACCTCTTCACGTGCAATCGCACAAGAGATAAAATTTAAGTGGTTCATTTTACTAACACCAAAATGAAGTTTGCAAGTTGTTCTTTTTAGAGCCCAAATCAAAATGTGTCATGTTTAGGCATGCTATTAATTTTAACCCAGATAGAAAAATGTGATAGTTGTCTTGTTTGTTTTAGGTACACCAAAAATAAATATGAGAGATTGTTGGTTCTTTTTAAACACCAAATCTGAAATGTGAAAACAAACATGTCATTTTTTAAACATCGAAATGTAAATGTTCCTAGATTATGAAAAATTGCAAGACAAATGTTATGTTGTAACTTCTCCAAGCCAAGTTTTTTGCAAACCGTCAATGAAATACATAAAACAGAGAATAAAATATAGTCAGGGTTATTAAAAAAAAACCAAGTGAAATATGATAAAACCCTAAAAATGGTTCTCTATTTTACTAGACATAAGTGTTGCACTGTTTATACAAAAGCATTGAGATATTAGACAAAAACATCGGTCTATGAATGACAAAAGTGTCGCTCTGCTTTGATAGAAGCGTCGATATATGCATAAGTGCCAAGATAATTTCAAAAGCATTGAGATATTGAAAAATCATCACTTTGTATCATGCAAAAGCGCCACAAATTTCTGAAACAAAAAAATCATGTTTTTTATGTCTAGAATGTGATTTTGAACCAAAACATGGCATATAATATATGAAAATTTATGGAATGACCCTTCTAGACATAATGGTGATATTTGTTTCTCCTCAAATGGCTCCTAGAAGTGTGATTTAAAATATTTTTAAAATTATCCACAACCTGCAAGTTAGAAAACACCAAATTTTTGCACACAAGAAGGTTAACTAAAAAGAAAATATCCTTCACATCGGATTCACCAAATGTAAGACCAAAAATTGAGATTATAATAAACATAAAGAATGAACCATTCACACTAACCACTAAACTATGAATTTAATACTAAACTCAAATCAAATGTCTCAATCAAGAACAAATGCAACATAGAATGTAACCAACTGATACAATTTTACCTTCCTTTCTATGCTACCTTTGAATCGCCTTCATTGTTTCTCTCCATGTGTATCCTTGATAAATTCTCTTACATTTTGTATGCTAAATGTTGCTTCAAGCTTCAAATACTATAGTATGATAAAGGATTCCAAATATTGAGAATTCATGGTTATCCATGATGATGCAAATGAGGCTTGTTTTATAGATTTGATTGATTTGGATGAACGATCCAGATTAAGAGGTTATAATTTGAGATCAAGGGCCAAGGATGAATGATAGGAATTGATTTCCCAACTAACTAATTGTAAGTGACTGCAGGATTCCAATTAACTGGTTGCATGATGAATTGATTAAAGAGTTAAGTCAATTGATTGATCAGAAGAGTGGTTAGTCAATCTTAGTTGACTGAGAGAGAGAGAGTCAGTTAAGATTTGAGGGAATAATGCATGATATAATTAATTAATTATTGGAGGAATGTGCAAGATAAGATTGAATAATAAATAAAATATTTATTTATTAATGTATGGTGTTGAGATAAAAGAGGAGAATTAAATAATTAATGATAACTATTCAATTAATATTAGAAGAATAGGCAGGGTTAGTGACATAATTAAAAAAATATATTTATTTAATTAATCAAGAGGAATAAGGTTAAATTAGCATTTTATTAAATAAATATGATTTATTTAATAAGTCCGGAATGATGAATGAGGATGAACTAATTAAATAATGTAAAATTACTTAATTAATAGAAGAATATGAAAAATGATAATAATTAAATGATAATGTATTATTTAATTATTTAGGGGAAGAAGGGTGAAAGTTAGCCAAAAAGTGTTATTCACATATTAGGACAATTAGGGTATCTACAATCATAAATCTTAAAATCAATTTCCCTTTTTAGTTGTAATTTATCTAGTAATGTTATTCTCATGTTCTCTAGTATAAAATGCATAAGAACTCCAAGAATCTAGCTCATTAAGTGTGTTTCATTCGTAATTCTTAATCATATAGAGATAACATATTTGTTTGAAACAATATTTGGTATTAACCATAAGAAATCCTGGTGGATATTGCATAGGACCACCCTCCTAGGTCTTGCAAAACTTGAAATGCAGAGGAGAAAATTGCCAAAACCTTTCTCGTGTTCGTTGGCTAACCCCTTGGAACAATTAAGCATAAGAATTGGCTATTCCTTTATATTGTTCTAGGTACTAGTTGGAAATTATCCTAAAAACAAACCAATAAGATCCACACTATAGAATCAATCTAATTCATTGTAGCAATAATTCAAAATAAAAAAACTGAAATGATGAAAAATGTGTTTATGAAAATATAGACTAACAAATAAAATAATGTTTAATACTTAGTACTAATGAAACAAATATAAAATGTCATTTATAAAAATATATGAAAAAAAAAATATAAACAAATATGAATTAAAGGATGAATAAAAACCATACCATATTATTTCAAAATAAATCTAAAATTAACCATTAAAATTTATTTTTAATCTCAAAGAGAACATAAATCCTCTAAATATAAATACTTCATAATTTGACGATAAGTGGATTCTAGGTTTCTAAACTAATAGAAACTATAGAGGGTAAACATTTAAACGTAAAAATAAAAATAAAAAGCTCTTTTAGCGAAATTTTAGGGCGCGTGCTTGGAATATATGATTGTTTAATGATATCAAACAAAGTATATGACATTTTAGTCTCAATCTTTTGGACTTTGTAAAGAGTTTGTCACGTCCAGGATATAAGGCATGCATTATCAACATTTTATTTTTAGAATTTTTAATACTTAATATTTATACTAGTTTATTTTCATGTCTTTATATTGGTATGATAAACATTTTGAGATTGATTGCCACTTTTTCTTCAATAAGTATTTATAATTGTATATTAAAAATATTTTAATATAATATGATGTTCAAAACGATAAGTTGCAGTTAGTACATACTAAGAGTATAATATAAGTATAATGTGAGTTGTGGACATGGTTATTTCAACTATAAGATATTTGATTTCTTTTTGAATTAGGAAGCCTCTTTGTAGATGGAAATATTGATTAAATTGTGTCCTAGATAATATTTTATAATATTCCTTTGATTTAATATATCTAGCTTTCTTAATTTGTACTATTAGGTGCATTTTTTAGACATATATATGTTTCTTTTAACAGCTTAAATTAATCATTTTCTTATACTTTCTTTTTATTTATAGCATTTCTTGGCCTTCCTCTACATAGTCTTTGATTCCGTCCGATTGATGTTTGTTAACTCTAATTTTATCAAGTTATCTTTTATTTTCTCTAGTTTGTATTTATATAGTTTATTATTTCTAGTTGGTTTGTGTTCCTTAATTTTAATTATTTTCTAAATCCTTGATTTCAAGTTGTGTTTACACCTCTTCACAATACTTGTTAAATCCAATTTTCAGAAGCCTTTCCCTAAGAATTTTCAAATTTGCATTCTCCAAGCCTTCCCTAAACAAGAAACTCATTTATCCCTAGTTCACTATGTAACTGAGGGTGATTTTTAAGTTAGCGGGATTAATGCATAAGCAAAATCAAACCTAAGTAAAGCAATGAAGAACAAAGGAAACATAAAATTAAAAAGGAAAGATCTCACCAAGTCTTCAAGCCTCCATGAATCACCTTCATTGTACCTTCTCTCTTTGTTGTAATATGATTTGTGCCCTCAGATTGTGTGTGAGCTACAATGACAATACCTAGACTAAACAAATGTTGAAGGATTTTAAATGGCTAATGCAAGAGATGATAGATGCAAGATGCAAGATGCCCAAAATGAGGACAAAATTGTCATTTTATAGAAAATGCAATATTGGATGAATGGACAAGATTGAAGATTGGCAAGTGCCCTAGAATCAATGGGCAAGATTCAAAATGACAACCCACAATTAGGGTTAGGGCAACATTATGTCAAAATTCAAAATAAGTGAACAAGATTTAATTTAAGAAATTAAATCAAGAAATGAGAATCTACATGGAAAAAGAGGGAGTTAGAAAATCAAATAATTTTAGAAACTACTTAATTTATGGAGGAAAATAATATTTTGAATTTAAAATTAATTTAATTCAAAATGGTGGGGTCGTGTGACAATAAACAATAATTTAAAATTATTTACTTGGAAAGAGGGAAATTTAAATAAATGATTTTTATTCAAATTTTGAGGAGAACTAAATGGGGCAATTAAATAATTAATTATAATTGTAACATCTTAGATTTTTTGCAAGTGTGACTAGATAAACAAAGTTAAATCCTAATCTAACAATAATCTAAAATCTAACAACAAAGAACAAGGAAATAAACTAAACTAATAAAACCAAAATGATCTCACCGAATATGCGATCGTCCCTTCGAATTATCTTGATTGTTCTTCTCCATTTTTTCTTTTCAGTATTCTTGCCCTCAAATTTCTGTGTTTGAATGCAAGTCTAGTATTGTCGAGTGTCTAAGCAAAATATCGAAGTTGAATCTCTTCTCAAAAGTATGTGATTTCGGGAGGAGGAATAATGATTGTGACAGACCATTTTATAGATTGTAGATTTTCGAACGATCGGCTCAGATTGAAAGAGAGATCAACAGACGAGATTGATGAATGCCATGCGATATGAGTTTTGTCTCAGATAGAATGTGAGTTAGAACGCGAGTTAGAACATGAGTTCAGGAAAGACTGAAGATAGAGACTAAATTAGAACGTGAGTTAGAACAAAAGTTCAGATCTTAATCTCCAAAAATAGAAGAAATAGACTTTGTATGTAAAAGCCAAAGTTGGAACTCGAAGACTTAATGCATTCGAATGCAAACAGGAGTTAGAACTAGTTAGTTTACCAGTTGTAACAGAGAGTCTTCTCATAGAGATAAACACGGAGATAACTGAAGAACTAAAAATAGATCTCAAGTCAGAAGGTGAGTGAATGAATTAGATAATTGAATGATAGAGGAATGTGACATAATTAATTAATAAATGAATTAAATGTTAATTTAATTCAATCATTCGAAAATGAGACTTTAATTGAATAAATAAAGTAATTTATTTAATTGACTTTTGGAAAGGATAATATAAATAATTAAATAATAAATATTTAATTATAGATAAAAGGGGTTAAATGAATAATTAAATAAAGATATTTAATTATAGTTGGAAAAGTATGATAAAGGGGTAATTAAATAATAAATTATTTAATTGATAGATAAAGGGGTGAAAATTAATTAGTTCGCAACATAATTAAATAAATATGATTTATTTAATTAATCAAGTTGAATAAAGATTAATAATGAATTAATGAATTAATTAAAAAAGGGTATTTAATTAATAGAGGAAATATGTGTTGGAAAGGGTAATTAAATAATTAACATTATTTAATCAAGATGACGGACTATAGAAAATTATGTCGAAATGTGTACTCACCTGCCTAGACCAATTTTCGGTATCTACAGTTTGCCCCTCTTTGATACAATGTTGGTACAACGTTGTGTCAAAGAAAATATGCCCTGATCGTGCCCCAACATGAAATAGGTTAAGGTATGCCCCCTCGGGACAATTGACAATTTTTGAAAAGTGTCAAAAAAATCAGGAAATATTCCCGATAAGTCAATTTGATAGTCAGAAATGCTATGGAGTTGACGGAATCAAATTTGGAGATGTTTCAGACGAATACGGGTTGTTTGAAGTCAAAAGGCTACATGGCCAATAGAGAAGGGCTGAACAAATGCCATCCAAATCCAACCTATAAATAGAAATTGGGGTGAAATGAAATTCATTTGCACCCGGAGGAGATAGAAAAAGAGGAATTTTGCTCTGACGAGCTGACGAAGATGACTCCTATTCCACATACTAGGCATCGAGGATATCGGATCCGGACGTTCAGGAGGCCAGCCAACGCAGGACCACCGGTATGTACCCGAAAACGAACTTGTCAAAGTTATGTTTGCATGCATTTTTAGGCATTAGAAAATTAATAAGCAAATGCGGTGCGTCATAAACAACGCATATGCCATCGTATTCGCCGCATCTGACTGTGAAACAACGCATATGTAAAAACTCGATAGGGCTAGTTTGGGCTGATTAGGGAATGACCGCATGTGGAGCATTATGCATTGCATGTGTAGGAATGCATCGCATGTGCATTAGGGTTAGACGTAAGTGTATTTGTGAATCGCATATGCATTTGTGAGATGCATATGTTGTAGTTTGGTAGTCTAATGAAAAATGCACTACATTTGAAAAAATGCACCGCATGTGGTTTAGTGAACAGCATGTGCAGTAGTCGGAAAGGGTGTATGGAAAAATATGCAACGCATATGTAATATGCACCGCATGTGAGGCTCCGTGCAACACATTTGCAAAAATGCACCGCATTTGTAAAAGTGAGCCACATTTGACTGGTAAAATTTTCAAAAAATTGTTCCAAGGAAAAGTTGAAAAATGCTGACACCATGGTTAAATTGCAGGTGGTGATAGATCCTATTTACATGCGGGAGTCACAACCAGACACATTTGACCTAAGAGATAGGTTCAGCTCTACAGAGATTTGGCTTCTATGGAAGCTAGGCCTACGTCACTATTTGTCGATGCCTGTCATTCGAGCGAACAGGGGGATGTTGACGACACTGTGTGAGCGATGGCATTCAGAGACATCGTCATTTCATTTACCGACTGGGGAGGCCACTGTCACATTGGAGGATGTGTACAAAATTCTGAGATTTCCTATTAGAGGTGAGTGAGTTATGTATGATACCCAGCGAGGATTGACGGAGTTAGCACAATTCTATCAGGTGGATGACATATGTAGGCTCAGGATCGAGCATTATGAGATTAGATGGCTAGTCCTAGCAGACAGATATGATCAAATCGATTGTATCCTATGTACCTTGATTGGGGATATAGTTCTTCTAGATAGACGGGGTCATGGATTTCCAGTGGGATGGGGAGCTATGTTGGTTGGCATGTTGGAGTTTGAGACGAGATATGCATGGGGTCCATGTCTACTTGGGATGTTGTACTTCCATTTACATGACATCGCCTATAGAGATGCACAGTCGTTGAGTTATGGGATGACACTATTGATGGTATGGGGTTGGGAGAGGATAGTTGTTTTCCGTCCTCTAGTTATAGTAGAGAGAGAGGAGAGACTCCCATATGTGTTTTGATATATAGGATAGATTACGCAGACCCATGTGGGAGACACAGGGTACTGGCGACATGCTTTGGATATTCTTGATCAGCTCACATGGAGACCTTACATGGATTGTGAGGAGTGGGTAGACGAGGATATACATTTTCCATTCTGCAGACAGACACAGTATCTCATTGGGAGGACTATTTCGAGTGTTCACATTATCGAGCAACATCTACTAGACAAAATTCTGAGATAGTTTGGGGAGGTTCAGGATGAGCCTCGAGGTAGAGCAGAGTTTTCTTGGTCATTGAGAGAGGTTCCATGGTGGGGACCCATGATTCTAGTTGCTACTGCGGATGCAGACATACATGCATTATAGCTAGTATAGTGGGGATGGAGAGATGGATTAGTAGATCCAGGGACTACAACTGCATATGATGCATGGTGGGCGGTTCATCACCCGATTCCTTATACAGATCCTGACCAGCCAGCACTAGTCGAGAGATGAGGTACAGGGCTGAGAGGATGATGGAGAAGTGGAGGTGCCAGAGTGGGTAGAGTTGGTGGTAGAGATGATGGAGATGACGGCATAGGCGGAGGTAGAGGTGGGAGACGAGGATGGAGAGGGGGTCAGGCAGGTGGACATGCACCTATTCAGGAGGCAGTAGTATTTGATGTACTGATGGCAGACATCAGAGGGAGAGTGGATGTATAGGCTGTGGGTGAGCATGTTGCAGTGGAGGTGTTAGGTGAGGAGGATGTAGCAGAGGATTTGGATGTAGAGATGGTTTTGGATCCTCTGGGTGTGCTGGAAAGATATGGAGAGGATGATATAGAGGATGACGATGAGGAGGATGCATAGATGGAGGAGTAGGAGAGAGAGCTCCGAGATCGGATTGTAGAGGGGAGATGGGATGAGGATGCTCCTAGAGATGGTGACAGGGAGGCCTTGGAGGAGAGACTTAGACTTATGACTACAGAGTTTGAGGCAATGAGACTAGAGAGGGATAGTGCCTATACAAAGAGGGACAGTGCTCTTACAGAGAGGGATAGTGCTCGTACAGAGAGGGATAGTACTCTTATGGAGAGAGACTAGGCTATAGCACAGAGGCATGCAATAGAGGAACAGTTCATAGAGGTTAGATGCCTGTGCAGTGGGTCATCATCTGATGGTATGGTACAAGAGTTGGTCAGATCAGTGGAGAGAGCCACTTATTACAGGGATCTTTATGAGGCAGTTGTGCTAGCAGAGAGACGAGCTCCTAGCTTTTCAGAGGTGTGGAGTTAGAGATCACAAGGCCGGAGTCAGAGGACAAAGAGCACTAAGGGGGTGGTAGGACCATCGAGGTCAGGTCCATATGAGAGACCTTCCACCTCACAGAGAGCACCTCTGAGTCTTTTCCCACCACCATCACCACGTGATAACAGGGGTAGCGAGACACAATGACCGGGTTACATATGTAGACATCATATTTTGATCAGAGAGCCTACGAGCTCATGTTTTTATTTATGGATACATTCAAACATTGTACTGTGACACACTATTTTTGAGCAATATATATATGATTTTGGCGGCTTCTACATGATATGCAGTTCTATTTTATGAATGATGCTTTATTTCTACATGATTATGTTTCCTAGATGATGTATGCACATGTTTTATGAATGAATGTTTCTATATGTTATGATTTATGTATATAATGATGATGTTATGGTGATTCTATTTACTTATGTTTATGAATGCAAATGTTCTATATGATGCTTATTTATATGTGATGGTGATATGTACATGCAATGTTTACCTTATGTATGTTATGGTGATGCAATGCCTATGATGTAATGATGTGAAATGCAATGAAGATGAATGTTACTATCTATATGTTGAAATGCAATGCAGCTATGTGAAATGCTTATTAAATGTATGCTAATACAAATGATCTAATGTTTTTATTGTGTCAGAGGACTTTATCTTTATGTTTAAAGAAGAGAAATGTTAGGATGAAATGAATCTAAAATTTTAGTAAGAAATAATTAAATTCGATTGATGGAGAAAAAGACATAATGAAAGTTTGATTGATTGAGAAAAAGACATAATCTTTGATATATTTCCAAATACGCTATACTTGCTTGTTATCATCATTGGGAGGGACATGACATAGATGGATTATACACACTATGATATGAGATAGACCATAGTGTAAAAATTCATCCATCTATGAAAAACAGACAGTCATAGACAAGGAGTGTCTTAACTCATACTGAGGACAGTATTGCCCCAGTCATTTTGTCAAAACAAACCATAGACAACAGACAAATAAAAGATGGGTCATGAGACGTCATTGCTCCTCTAAATCCTTGATTGGAAATCCTTGAGGAAACTAGTAACATGACTCAAAAACCAATGATTTAAAAGACAATTGACAAACAACAGCCAAAGAAAAAGAGTCTTGAGACATCGTGGCTTCTCTAAATCCTTCAAGGGACATCCTCGAGAAAGCTAGTAACAGGATCTTGCACAAATCGATAAAAAGATAAGACAAAATAATATATAAAGTGATAAAGCCAAATAAATGTATTCGCCAAAACTTGATCTTGTGGGATTGTTTGATGTTTGATGTTTGACATAGCGTAATGTGAGAGAATGACACATACCGCATAAGACGTTGAGTCTGGTTTCGACTTGGTGACTTCTGTATAAGGCATGACAAAGCCTGGTTTCAAAAAAGACACGTGCCGTATAAGACATTGAAGTATGATGATGTTGAAATGACAAGCCACATGAGACTATGACAATGTGACGACGTCAGTTGACAAGAAAGACATATCTTGCATAAGACATAGGTTGATCGCTTTGACAATGTGTATGATATTGACTTGATAACTTTGAGATGTTTTCCCTTGTTGATGCATGACTTGTTTTGATTCCTTCACTGATAAAAAGTGTGTGCATGTTGACCGTGTATGACATGAAATGATACCTTAAACTATGATATGCAACTTGTGTGACAATGATTGTGAATGAACCCTATTGGACTGACCTAGTGTGGTCTCGGAAGATCATCAATTGATTAGCCTTGCCTACGTTGTAAACATAGAGACCTTGTAGTTCAAAATGACCAATGACTTTGAATATACAAAGCGTCATGATTTAAAATGTGTGTGATACATGACAAACCTAGACTGACAGACACTATAGGATTTGACCCCAATTTCTGATGGTCGTTCGTCGGAATCTCGACGATACATTATCGGCTGACCGAGGAATCACATAAATCAATGCCGTCACTCAGTTTTCATCTATATCTCGACAGGCTATAAAATGTCGACCTCACGATGCAAGCTTATCAGAACCACGATGCCCACTTTGTTGATCGCGTGATGAACAGTACCCAGATCACGAGAGGCATACCTTTGCGAAACCATCAGATTAACAACATAAGTCCATCGCCATTACAACAAAAGTTCGACTTATTTCCAATATCATTGAGAGATGAATACTGTTATAGTGATCAAAATTGCCTGAGAAGATATATCGTGAGAACTGGATTTCTGTCTCAACGTTGGAGTTTCATCAGTGAGATACACATATTGTCTCATCGACGAAGCATGAGGGAAGCATATCGGCAAGACATATATCATCGGAGTAAGTTTTGAATGTCTACCCGACCAGCTATGTGACACCATTAAGAATACATCGGTAGGATTCTTGGCGACATATTTTAGATTGAAATAGCGGCAGAAGTTCATTGAATGCGCAACGAAATAGGCAAGTCATTACGGAAAAAATTTATCGGATACATTGCAAATTCGTCGAATGTTTTTTGTGGTTCATCGTAAATTCAACGAAATATTGCACTTTAAAAAAGAAAAAACTATTCGTTGAAATGTAGGCATATCGTTGAGAGATGAAGACTATTATAGCGATCAAAATTGCCTAAGAAGATATATTGAGAGGACTGGATTTTTGTCTCAGCGATGACGTTTCATCGGTGAGATGCACATCTTGTCTCATCGACGAAGCACGAGGGAAGCATATCGGCAAGACATATACCATCAGAGTAAGTTCTGAATGTCTACCCAACCAGCTATGTGATGCTGATAAGATTACATCGACAGGAATCTTGGTGACATATTTTAGATTGAAATAGTGGCAGAAGTTCGTCGAACGCGCGACGAAATAGGCAAGTAATTACGGCAAAAATTCATCGGATACATTGCAAATTCGTCGAATGCTTTGCAGTGGTTCATCATAATTTCAACGAAACATTGCACTTAAAAAAAAAAAAAACTATTCGTTGAAATGTAGGCATATCGGTGAAAGATCAAGACTATTACAGCGATCAAAATTGCCTAAGAAGATATATCGAGAGGATTGGATTTTGGTCTCAACAATGACGTTTCATCAACGAGATGCACATCTTGTATCATCGACGAAGCATGAGGGAAGCATATCGACAAGACATATACCATCGGAGTAAGTTCTGAATGTCTACCCGACCAGCTATGTGATGTCGATAAGATTACATCGGCAGGAATCTTGGCGACATAGTTGAGATTGAAAGAATAATCATCGAGGACACTCACCACGTCGGGGAAACTATAGAATATCCTAGCGATACATGATCTCTTGTCTATGTTGATACAAATGGATCGAAATACTTATCGGGGTGACTCTAGGCGATATATAAAAGTAGTCAAGTTGACTAGGACTTAACTATGCAGGATTGATGATATCAGGCCTGTTTGTAGCAGCAATAATGATAACTATTTTCTTGGCTGTCATACAAGCCATCTCCATCAACAGAGCTTTGAAAAGTGCATTACTTACCTTATTGAGCCTCTCTTTGTTTTGAGAATAGTTTAATATTCTCTAATTAACAGGGCCAACCACGTGAAGGTGGAAGCTCATTTGGCCCTTCCCCCCCTCCCCTCCCTCCCCCCCCACATCACTCTCAATTCCCCATACCCGATCATATAACATTAATCATTCATTCATTCATTCATTCATTCATCCTGCATTAATAACATATAACATTCATTCATTAACATATTCACATTCATTCATTCATTCATTCATCCATTAATAACATATAACATTCATTCATTCATCCATTAATAACATATAACATTCATTCATTAACATATAACATTTATTTATTAACATATTCACATTCATTCATTAACATATTTCATTTTTTCAGTTTTTATATATTATCAAAAATATGGCTATCATAATATGATTACAATCACTTTTTCTTTTGTTTCTTTTTTGCAGCTAAAAAAAGATGAAGTGGAGTATCGTTTTCAAAATCATTTGTCCCCCCTTGAGTTGTTCTGAGCTCTGCTCATGATCTTAATGTATGCCTAGTCGTTTACTCACAACGTGGACACGGTTGTAAGGGGGGGTTTGCTGCAATAGCAAAGAAATGTTAAATTGATATGTTTTATTATTATTGTTACATGTATTTCATTAATTAAAAGAACATTAGAGTGGTGCTCTTTACCTGATTGGGCCACATCATGTTCCTGATATTGTCTTATAGCCTCATGCTCAACATGTTGAACACCCTCTAAATCCTGATCTGGAGTTGAAACATGAAAGATTACATTAATTAATACACCAATTGCAATTAAATATGTTTAAAAGAACATTAGAGTGGTCCTCTTTACCTGATGGAGCCACATCATGTTCCTAATCTTGTCTAGCCTGATCATGCTCAACATGTTGATCACGCTCTACATGCTCTAAAGTTGAAACACGAAAGGTTACATTGATTAATACACAAAATGCAATTAAAGATGTTTAATTGTATTAATCCCTACTGCATTTTGTATAGCACATGAATACATCCAGTACCGGGATGCACACCATGGACTTCATCAGCAGGTTGTGCTCCACCCTCACTAGGCTGCATTCCAATGTCTTTTGCAGGATTATCATTGCTTATCTGTGTAAAACAAATAGGCACATTATTATGGTGGAAATTAATATTAATGAATAGATTGCACAAGTATTCAATTTGAAATAAACTTTATTGAGTTTATTTACCTACGTGTTGGATGCAGTGGAAGATTATGTTTGCCCAGTCGAGACTCTTAGCTGTTTAGACAGGGCTCCATAGCCTTGGTCGAAGGCAATCTTTAGGTCCTCTTCTATGGGCACTCTGTTGAAATCAAAGCCCTGCATTTTTGCATACAATCATGAATTTTGATTCTATGGTGTGATAAAACCAAAATTGTTTGCAATTTATTATTTGGATGCAATATTTCATTTATTGATACTTACAAATTGTGTGGCTACTTTCATATAACCACCAGAGCCAAGTTTGTGCTACCCGTGTTTTTCTAGTCTTGCCTTTGTTGCCTTCGATGTGTCGGGTAGCCTATGAAAAATTTGAAATATGTTAGATTATGTAAAAAGAAAGATTAATCAGTATATAATTAAATTGTTGATAGTATCACATACCTTCCTTGACCTGGTGGTATTTTTCCTTTCTTCTTTTCAGCCTTCTCCTTTCCATCCGACACCAAGTCCTTCCACTCCCTTTCCAGAATCATGGGGGGACGCTCGTACTTTCTGTTCTTCTCTAAATGTGACCTATATTGGTCCCTCACATACTTTAGATACGTACTAGCTTTCTTAAGGACCTTGGTTCAGTTGAATGTTTTATCACCGAACAACACAACTAAATGGTTAATGAGCTCATCTCTTAAATCTTGATTTTGGGAATTCCACCATGTACGTATGGTGGGCCCGAAGAGCTCCAATGAAATATCACTTAGATGTTTATAAAAAACATCATTTCCTATAGGAGCAGGATGTATAATTAGAAACTCAGAAGGGCAAGGTGTTTGGGTTGCTTCCAAAAACTTAGATACGTGCATGAATAATATAGCAGAAATGGAGGTGCTCACATTGGGATTGGAAGTCTATATAAAGAAAGGAATTGATTTGGTAGAAATAGAAGCTGATTCTCAAATCTGCATTCAGGCAATCACATCGGGGAAAACACCAAACTGAAAACTAGACAATTGGATAGGAGCAATCAAATCCCTTCTTCGGAAGTTAAATAAATATACCCTATCACATGTCTATAGGGAAGCTAACAAGGTTGCAGGACTCCTGGCAAACTGTGGAGTAAATCAAGAAAAGGTAATAAAATTTGACAACTGCATGGAGCAGTGGTCAGAATTACCAACACTTCTAATCACCAACAGTTTGGGTGAATGAAAGATCTCTGAAATCTCTAAAAAGTAGTGAGATGGGACAATCGGATGGGATAATAGATAAGACTCGAGCAACATTTAGCCAAAGCATTAGGAAGTTGTGCCAGACTCACGGGACAAGTGCAAGCATTTATTGGAAGCCGAGGGATGAAAGGTGTTAAGGCACTACTCCAGACTCAAACTTCAGAAGGACAATGGTGTATAAGTTTGGTGTGCATTGTATCTGCTCAAACGAGACGTTGAGAGCGCAGTGCAAAAGGATTTTCTCAGTCGGTTCCCTGCAAGTGATCGAAGCAATAGAGCAAATAACCCAGGAGATCCTGCAGGAGGGGAACCACTGGTGCGATGGCAGAATCTATGAGGTAGTCCTAAGCCTATTAATAGATGTTCTGGGTGCTAGAGAAGTACTGGTGGAGATTCTTGGGGGTTTTGTTACGCTGATCAACATTGAAGTGGTGGCAAATGCTATCTTGGAACTACCCGCAGAAGGTATGGTGAGCTCCCTGAAATACATCTTTGGAGAAAACAGGGCAAGGGGAGACGGGAAAGAACTGGAGGTTGAAGCTAGGGAGGAATGCACTAGCAGCTCGTAGCACCAGACCAAGGCAATGAGCTGCTTCCTAGGCAATGCATGGGATGTATATCGGGCGGGCATAATCAACAATGACATGAATTCCTTTGCAAGGTTTGTTCAAAATAAGGGTTGGTTCAACAAAAGGAGACTAAAACATGCAGTAAAGCTGAGGTACACACTGGGAGTAGTATATAGCGATGGAGTAGCATAAAGCATGATAAGCATACAGTTGGATATATAGTGGCTATAAACAAGCAATTATAATGTAGGCAAATATTGCCATTTTGTAAATCAATATAATAGGGTGCTATCCCCACTGTTAGCACTTATAAAAAAAAAATAATAATTAAAACATTTTAAAGTACCTGGGACCTTCTCTATCTTTATGGGAAGGAAATCCTCGGTCACCACAAATGTGACTGGCAATGTTCCCGTACTAGTAATATGGGAAGATCCAGGAAATGCTGCTAAAACATCACCAGTAGTAGTGTCCTCTGCATCCACAGGTACTGACACATGTAGTGTCATGTGTTCACTGCCAGAGGGTGGACTACCGAATGCCTGCATGGTATGTGTTTCCGACATTTCAAACGACAATATAGGCACAAATGATGGGTCGGATGATGTGTTGTATGCGCAGGAAGATCAAGATTGACACTTGTACCGTCCCCTACTTCCCAGGAAACACTTGCAGTACCTTGATCACGACCAACAACATGATCATGAGGACACAAATAATCCTTGTAAAAACAACACATATTTTAGTTCATGACATAAAAGAGTACAAAATATAAAACCATGAATGAACTTATGTTATAATTAAAGATCTCATGACAGCTTACTTGCAAGTTCTGTGCTCTCTCAGACAATATTTTAACCCTTTCTCTTATCTCATCTGTTTGAGGCACTATGAATACCAACTGAAGGATTTCTTGATTGCATTTTTTTTGGGCCTTCCTCATCATTTTCACAGGGTTTGTGGAAAATGCAATGTCATCATCGCATAATAGTGACTGCACCTCCATATGGATGCTCTCCTGTACTGCTGGTGCCTTTCCCTGATCAGCCAATTGCAACAAGAATATTACAAACATTATCAAAATTAACCCAATAAACTCATGAGAAAAACATAATAATAAAACATTTTGCTCATATCTAATTTGTACAATTACAATGAGGTAAACTTGTCAGATAGAAGCACCTGAAGATGGATCACGATCTGTGCTTTGGGTCGAAGCCTTCCTCATATGATCAATGTCCCTCTATGACAAAAATTAAATATAAAAAACATTACCAAAATGAAACCAATAGACTTACAAAAAAAAACATAATAATAAAATGGTATATTGGAGTCATTAATTGGAGGTTGGGTAAAATGGTATATATATAGTACATACCACCCCCATAGTAATTGTGTTTGTATCTAAGTGATTCAAATTGTAATCGATTAGCAACTCTTCCCCTGCAGTTATTGATTTTATCGCACATACGAATACACGGTTTCCCTCTCGCGTCTCAAATATACAATTGAGTTGCTTATTTGTTGACCCAGGTCGTGTACTATTTATAAACCCTGCAATATTCCTTGATGCTTTTGGTCTCCCGTCAATGTACCTAGCCACTCCTTTATTTTGATCCTTATCTTTTAGTTGTATATAATTTGTTGATAGTGCATACCTATGCATACTTTGTGTATATCGAACCAGCTGCACCCAATCTTTGTAACTGTAACAGGGTCCAACATACTCCATCAACTCAGTAACTTTGTCGTAACAGACTTTTATGCCGTCCATGTAAAATAGGCCCAAACCATGTAATGACGATGGTGCTATGCGATATATCCTCTCGTTAACACAAAGATTAGTGTTTATTAGAGGAATTTCCTTGGGTACCCATTGTTTCCGTAGATGTTTGTACCTCAAGGGCACCTCGATGTCGCCTATGCTCACATCATCATAAGAACATGACCCCCCTTTAGCAAGAAAAAATTCCATGCATTTATGAAATTTTCTTCTAATCTTTTGACCTCTAGTTGATCTCCCTCTTTTAGACCTACTACATGTCTTGCTTTCCTCTTCTCTTCCTAAATTTCCCTCTCTCGAGGAAGACAAATATGACAAATACCTATTTTGTGGTACCTGCACTCATAAGGATGTTGGATGAAGTTCTTTCATGGTGATGTGATCCGAAGGTGACATTATGATTAATCTATCATTTCATCACTAGAAATTGATAGGTTATAAGGTAATCAAGTCTTGATAGATTGCAAGTTATTGTTACTACCATCCAAATGTGTCCATCACAAATCAAATCTACTTAATGTTTTAACTCCCAAACTTTGTAACAAGTGTTAAATGTGACTATGGTCCACCAGTTACACAACCAAGGCGTCAAATGTATTCTCTAATTGTAATCAAAGGACTTTTGCTCTTCATTCATTTAAATAAACTTGAAGGGAAACACCACCAACTGGTTTATTGGACACCTACATGACTAAAAATAGCAGAAAATTTACATTTAATTTCCATATGTCTAAGTGGTTAACAGGCAGGGAGTATGTACTAGGCCTGGTAAAGTCATCATAAGTTTATGCTTTGGCAATAAAAATTGTTTAAGTCATCTTAAATCTTCCTGTGTCTAATTGCTAGGAGACTTTTGGTACGTTTTAAGGTAGGATGAGTGGTCGCATCAATGTTATAATTCTCTATGACAAGGTTTCAACATCTTCAAATAGTGAAAGTTAGTGCTTATAGTCATTTGAAACAACAACATTTTGATTATGTATGATGGTAGGATTTAATAACTTAAAAGAATTGGCTACCCAACAAACTTAAAGTTAAAAGAAACTTTTTTAGTTTAAGGGGTTAGCACTTGGTGTAGGAGCACCCCATAGTTCACCTAGGAAAGTTGACTAGAAGGTCATGATTTGGCAATTTGTTTAGGCCAAATGTAGCAATCTCATCCTATTTCTTTGAGTTTGTGCCTTAGAGGCATTTGAGATCATGTATTGTGTTGGTAAAGGTCATGTTGACCATTTGTTAGGTTGAGGTTTGACTACAAGGATGGTTTAAGACCTTTGTAGACCTTTTCTAGGTGTTAGAATCTCTAAAATTTTGCAAATAAGGCTTATTGGAAGCCACAAGCGGCCATGGAGTAGTTAGGGTCGAGCTTAAATACTTTAGTGACCCTATATAAGGGAGACCTTGGCATGGAAGAGAGGTTAGAAGCTTTTACATTGTTTTGAAATTTTGAATTCCAAGTAAAAACAGTGGATTCTTAATGTGAATTTCTAGTTTTGATTCAAAAGAGAGCTTAAATGGGTTGAATAGGATTCTGTAGGGGGTGTAGAGTGTCATGTGAGTGTTAACTAATCTTTGTGTGGCATTAGTTTTGATTCTTTATTCGATTGATTTTCTGTTTGTAGTTAGTTGTTTCTTTCTCAGTTGCTGATCTAATAGTTTGTGAGTTGAAAATGGAGTTTTAGATCACATTTACCCTGTACATAACATATGGCCTCTTGGGAATTGTTTCTAGACTCCATGGTTGTATATAAGGTAGGAGTAGAGTCATGAATAGCTCAAGAAACACTTTGAAAGTCTTCTCCTAGGTGAGCCTGACAGTATCCGGCTATTAAAGACATGGAGTGCATGGCACTTGATTTGCAAGGGTGATCATTCCCTGTCAAGTCATGGTGTGGAGAGGGTAGGTAGTTGCCTTGCAAAGACTTGTCATGAAGGAGGAGGCTCCACCAGTCCATTTGGAGGGAGAACAAATTGATAGTTTGCTGTGTGGTCAGGAAAACCTAAAGAAGAGGCCTAATTTGCCAAAATGAAGGTACAGTCTGTGTATGGGAAATTGAAGGTTAAGACCACTACAATCTTCAAGTGGTAGGCATGAGGACTAGGAAACCTAAAGAAGAATTCAATGTTCTTTGGAAGACCTTGGAGTATTAGTGTGCTCTCTCAAAGAAGAAGGCCTAATTGGAATGCCTAGGACTAGTGGACTAAAACCCTAGATGAGGGTTTGGTGGAAGCGATGAAAAGATGGAGTAAGGAGGATCCTTCAGAGCCATAATGGGATGGAAATAACATATTAGGAACATCTCCACAGCCCTGCAAAGCTAAGTTCTAGTTCTGGAGTATGATAGCCTTTAGGGTAGATTAAGGGCTAAGGAAGAGTTGGAGACATTGCACCAAGATTGACTTGGTAGGTTGAATTGTCATGATATCTGGGTTGGCAAGGTGAACCAGGGGTACCTAAAAAAGCAATAGGTCCTATAGGTTAAGGTGGTGGAGTGTGACACCATAGGGGTTTTCCAAGTAAGATCCAGAGCATGGAACAATGATTGTTACATCCAACCCTACCCTATCAACACTTTCTTTCATCTTTGCATATTGGTTTGATGCTTCAAATGATGCATTTTTTATCCCACTTCTATCATATTGTATTCCAATCCCATTGCAATTGTTGGAGGAGTTGATACCAAAATTTCATATCAGATACCACGTTCTTGAAGCAATTTTCTGTGTTTTTACAATTTTTCTGAAGTTCTTTTGTGTTGTATGGATCCATACAAGCTTGAAATGCTCTGAGATCATTGGTGTAGATAAATATATGTGTTCCCTTTGATTTGCATTTGTTTTGAAGTTCTCAATCACTATTTTGTGGAATCAAATAATCAAATACAAGGACTGCCCTGTTGTGCCTGTGTAAGGGTTTGAGGGCCAAATAGAAACGACATCCACCAATCCACCCACTATCTTGGAACTGTAACTCGGTGGATTGGTGTGCATCATGGTGGATTTGATGGAGTTTCAAATCTTGTTCTTTAAATTCCATTTATGTTTTTCCCTTGTCTTGGATTGTTACATTGTTTGGGAGGAACCTAAGGTTGGGTTTTACCTTGGCTTTCATATAAATCTTAATGTTCCATGTAAAACCTTGGGTGAGATATATTCGGCCATTACCTTTTTGGAGTGGGTATTAAAATGACTTAGGTCTCATTGTTTTGAATTAAAGTCTTCATTTGAAGGTCCTTCATGCCAAGGTTCCTTTTATAAAGCATTTTGGACATGAAATATTTTAAAAAAAAAATACCTTCATTTGAAAGTCTTGACATGGCATCATTTTTGAATGAAGGTTCTTCATTCAAAGGTCATGAAAACATCACCTTCAAATGAAGGTTCTTCATTAAATGGTATTTTTTAATTTTGAATGTGTGATAATAATTTAGGGTTGAAAATAAATCCATTTGAGCCTTTTATAAATGAAAGGACATTTGATGCAATCATATGCCTTGTCAAACTTTTAACTTAATAGTAAGGGCATCATGAGAAGTTTTTTGGGCCCATTCAACAATCTCCGATGCAAGGATTGAATAGTCTAGAATGTATCTACTATCAAGAAAGCCAATTTGTTTATCTCTATGACTATATCTCAAGCAATAGGTTTAATTGTGATGGCAATGATATTGACAAGGATTTTGTAATCTAGGTGTTGAGAAGCATAATTGGCCACCATTCTAGGAAAGATTCTTCATTCTCACTTTTAGGTGTTAAAATTTAACAATACGTAGATTCATGAAAAAGCCCAAAGAGCCTTTCTCCATGTTATCCAAGTACACATAGTAGCGGTCTTCTCTTATACGGTTGGACATGATTTCAAGAACTTAGCTAGGAATTATTCATTTAACCTAAGGTTTTCTCATAATGCCATCATTGGAAAAGTATGATCAAATTCTTCTATTATGAAGAATTGGTCTATGTGCCTCTAGTAATCACTATAAAAATGTGAAAGACTAAGCTATTTTATTTTTTCTATCTTATCTTATACCATTTTACGAGAATGGGGGGGCCAATGTACGAGAAGATCTTTGGAAACTAGGCATGAAAATTGCAGGTTAAAGAGAATGAGGGTGCCAAACTTATAGTACTCATTGTCCCTTGGTTGTCGATTTTCCCTGAGTGCCCTCAACCTAGTCCTCGGCGTCGGTATTGACCTTGTTTTAGCTCCAAAATCTTCATTGGCACTGGTATTGACCTTGTTTTCACTCCTCCAAAGTCTTCCTCAGCGCTGGTATTGAACTTTCACTTGTCCAATTTGACGAGCTACAACTTGCTTTAGTTAGGTTTTAGAGTATGTTAATTAAATTTAAAAAAATTATGGCGCCATTTAGAGTAGTGAATATAAAGCAAGCAAAGCCTATTATGGCGCCATTTAGAGTAGTGAATATAAAGTAAGCCAAGCCTATTATAGTGATGAGGGAAATAATAAAACTCCTAGGATACTTTGTGAAACCGTTTTCCTTGGTTAAAGGGAGGCCATAAAATATACCTTTGGATTTTTTCAATCTTCAAATATGAGGATTTTCAAGGTTCTTAGCAACATGAGTAATGGAAATGTGTGCAACAAGAATTTTTGAACACACATGGAATCTCCTTGCCAAAGAAAGGGGCTTCATAATTTAATATGATAATTTTTCTCAGCTCTAGAAATGATATGTTTCCTTAAAGAGGAAGGAGAAACCTAAAAGGTAAAAGAGATGCTTAGGAATCTCAACACTTCCTTATGATCAACCCCCTTCTATCCATAGGAATTGAACAAATTGGGCTTGGCTAAGAATGATTTCCTATAACATTGAGTTTTATGCCACTATATATTTGACCTTAAAGCTTTCCAGAAAATATCTAGGCATTGAATATCCTAAATAATGTCACATTTTTCCTCCAATAAAGTGAGAAAGGAGTCATTAGGAAAATGACCATTGAATAGTTGGGCTATAGAGTTATGAAAAGTAGCACCTTTAATAAGTTAGTAAGGTGAATTTATTAATGTTAATCTTAATATTCCAACACCCTCTATTAAGTTTTACATTCCTCACAATAAAACATGTTGATTGAAACAAACAAATATATATAGTCTAAGCTAACATCATTTTATTTTTCTTTAAGTTCTCCCTCAAGAACATCATTGGCTCGAGTTATACAAGTCCACACTATGTGATCCTTTAACTCTAGTAGGCATGAATAGAAGTAGAGGAGATTGTTTGGGAGAATAATTTTTCTAGTGCTAGGTTATATAGGGTTAGGTTATATAGTGTTTGAGCCTAGCCTCAAACACTATAATTAGGGTTAGGTTATGTTTTTTCTTTAGGGTTAGGTTTGGGATTAGGTTTATGGTTATGGTTAGAGTTTAGGGTAATCCAAATCATAACCTAACCCTTTTTCTCGAAACCTTAACCTTGACCCTAACCCTCACCTTTATCCTATCTTTATAACCCTAACCACAACCAAAACTCTAACCCCAACCCTAACCCTAATTACCTAACCCTAAATATTAATTTTTTTATTAATTAGTTGCATTCACTCTAATAACCCTAAACCTATCCCTAAACTTAACCCTAGCCCTATCCCTGGCCCTAATCCTAACCCCAACTCTAAGCCAAATATAAAAACAACCCTTAATCATAATTACAATAACCCTAAAACTTAATTCTAGATATAACCCTAATACTATAATCCCTAATTGTAATCCTAAACCCTAACCCTAATTTCATATCTAATCCCAACCATAACCAAAACTCTAAATCTAACCCTAACCATAAAATATAAACCCTAATCTAACCCTAACCCTAACTCTAAACCTAACACTAACCCGAACACTAAATCCTAACCCTAATTAAATACCCAATCATAACCCTAAATTGTAACATGATCCTTTGAATTGGATACTACATCAAAAATTATGTGTTACAATCATTGCTTCCATTGTTGGCATTTTTACATTGGGATGCATATATATTTTTAAAATCAACAAAATCTTTTAATGTCTTGCCAAAATTAATATTATTAATTGTACTATCAAACTTATAAACATGTATCCAATTTAGAACATAAATAAGAAATGTATGGTAATAGTTTCTTCAAAAAACAAAGTGATGTGGACTAAAAGGACTATAAGATATCCACAAAAGAGATCTACATTGAACATATTGTAGGGAAATTCAAGAAAATATAATTGGTAGATGCAAATCCAAATAAATGTGAAATTGTGTACTATAATGATTTTAGAATATACACATAATGGATTTGTTTAAAAGGTTTTAGAAACTTTCAAACAAATGCAATTGGTAGATGCAAAGAAAAATTCCACAACCTTCACCAAAATCCTTATTGGTTTCCTTAATATGGGAGATTTGGAACAAGGTATAGACATCCATCAAAGCATAATATGAAGACGAATTTTTTCAAATGTTGTGGTTGTAGATGCCCTTTTAAAATTTATACAGAATGTGGAAGGATAGAAAAAGCTTGTGAACTATTTGACAAAATGTCTCAAAGAATTGGAATCTCTCAATTTATTTTAGTGTCTATTTTGTTATATCCCATGTCCCAAATTGGGTATAACACAATAGACACTAAAAAAAATTGATAGATTGTTATGAGGGTAGTGATGTGACTTTTCTAATTAGAGTGTATTCCATGAGGTTGCAATTATTTGAGGCATTGTGTCAAACAGTTCATGAGCTTTGTCTATCCTCCCACATTTTACATATATTTCAAAAGGGCATCTACAACCACAAGATTTGAGAAAATTCATCTTCATATTATGTTTTCCTTATGATTGGTTGACTCTTATGCTAAATTAATATATTCAATTTATGTTTCCTACTTGATCTAATTATCCACAAATGGAAATTTAATAGTGGAAAGATATGATCCTACTTTGGTATAAATTGTATATGCAATATCAAGGTATGAATTAATATGTTCAATTAAGAGATGTTAAATGAAATGAATAAAACTAATGTAATGTAAATAAGGGAGACCAGTGCCTTATTAGGTAAAACTGAGTCAAATTAAAGCCTTTAATGAATGGTTTCTATCTAGTAGGTCCTCTAATTGTTTGGCATATAACTATGAGTTTACAACTGGTATAAACATGGAAGAGTGTAATTGATAAACCCTACTTGAGGCAGAATATCAAATCTAATTATCTGATTCTTCTTACTGATCCAAATGGCATTCCCAGATTACTGTAATTTATTGGAAGGAATTTTAATTCTTCTTTAAAGAATCCAATAAACTAAATCGCATAGAAACAACAAATGTGTACTGATAAATCGAATATATACTTGATACTTCAATTTAAACAACCAAGAAACATCAGATTGGAGACAATCAAATAATCGCAAGAATCCAACAGACAATTGATACCAGAATGAAACCACTAAATCAACAGTCTTTCATTATCTCCTTCAAAATTCATACATGCAACATAGTTTCCTTGAATGTCATCATTTCTGAAAATTTAATGCTTACAACATTCTATCCTATTCTAATTCTATCTTCTACCCCTTTACATTTATCCAACAACGGATACTTATACATCAGTTTGCAAAAGGATGTGCCTTTTCAAAAAGGTTTAAAGCATAAAAGGTTTAACAAATCCACTATTAACTAATTTCTGTTAAGCCACAAATGGACTGCAGACATATGCTCCGTATAATCCTGGCGTTCATGAGTGTCGGCATCTCCCAACGCATCATGGATCACAATCTCCATCATTATCATTCGCTCATTATTCTCACATGCTGCATCCAATATCACATCTTTCGCAGTGGCTGTCTCCAACATCCCTTGGAGTATTGTTTCACACTCACTTTTCCATGTAGTTGCTTCCTTCATTTTCCCTTCATCATCACATAATTTGGTCAATCTATCTTCAGCAGCATATGTCAATCCCTGTATATCCCCTTGTAACTCCTCAAAGAAATCCATGTGCCTATCCATAATACAATTGGCATTTTCAATCTCTTCATTACTAGGAGTGTCCTTCTGCTCCAATTCCTCAATTCTTTCCTGAATTCTGCTATCCACTCTCCTGTGTTCCTTTATTGCATCTACGTACTGTGAATGTTTTCCCTAGAGTTTATTTAACCAAGTGGTTAAAACAACCTGCCTTTTTTTTATTATTGCAAAAAATGCATCCATTCTCCCTTGAGAGTATGTAGTTGACCCTTCCCAACGGTCTTTTTTCTGTGAACTCTCACCTTGAGTTAGCATCCTTGTTGGTTCTGTTACACCACCTACCAAGTCTTTCAAGTGTTCATTCTCTCTCAACATTCTCTCATTATTGGTTTGTACATCTCCCTTTCCCTTATCAATGCTTGGATTTGGGCTTTATTTAACTTGGCTATATTTATCCCAATATCAGCAGTCGCTATAGGATCAACCTCCCCAGCCTTCAGGGTCATGACATGTCTGAATGCCTTTTCAGTATCAATAACAATTGATTTCTTGTGAGGAGGATACAAGGCCCAAATCATCAATGTTTCATCATCAGGATTGTATCTTGATCTTGTGTATACCTCCATCACCTTCTCTATACTGAGCTTGTGGGTAGCATTGTTATCTTTTAAGAAACTATCAAAAACTAATGCAAAATTCATATCCAAACCTGGAAAAATCATAACACCTGCCTTTTCAAGCAGCTCCCTCCCCTTTTCAGGGGTCATGTTAATCATCTCTTTGTCTACTTCATCCTTTAAGCTTTTTAATAGTTGATCCTCATTCCCTAGAGTGACATTGTCAACCTGTCCCCTTATCTCTTTCCCTTTTTGCTTATATAAAAATGTCTTAAACTCTGAGGTCTTTATAAATTCATCATTTGATATGAAAGACCTATAGTCTTCATGTCTTGTATCTACATCCATGGTTTCCTCAACATCTTTTTCTCTGGAAACATAGGCATACTCCTAAGTCTTCATTCTTGAAACTTTCCAAGATGAGCTTTGTGGCCTGTCTATTTCTGAAATCCCCTTAATGGAGGATAACAACTCAGCATCCACCAACTCCTGATTAGGTTTTTCAATCACAATTTTAGCTTCCTCTGCCTCCAAGTTTTTGATTATGTCATCAGATTTAAAGGGCACATGATGGTACCCTATGAGATTTACTTTTTTTTTGGCAAAGTGGATATACCCTTTTGGATCAAAGTTCTTTCTCACTGGTGCTCTTCTCATGTTGTAGTGCAATAATTTGTTCAGAATCAGATCATAACCTTCCTTGGCTAATACAGTGAAATCACTAAAACACAATGTACTGGGCATAAAAGCCTGTTTCCCATATGAACTTAAGTTCATAACACTGGAGTTATCCATTTGCCTAACAATTTCTAGGTATGCAATTCTATCTGGGACAGTTCTAGGCAGAATGAAAGGTTTATTCTCAAAGCCATAAACCCTAATCATTGTGGCATTCTCTAAGAAATACCAATCCCCCCAGTTGTGGTTAATTTTTCCATTGTAATCTCTAGGCTTAAGAAACCTTTTTACTTGTTCAGATAAAGAATAATCACAAAGATGGCTAAAAAATCTATACAAGGGTTTCACAAAGAATTCTTCAAAATGCAAGAAATTTGAATTGGCAAACCTGGTATCCCAAATAGCAGTCCATAATTGAATAGGCAATGGCCTACCTTCCTTGTTGGATTATGAAATCCTTAGCTTATGGGGCCATAAACCTAACTCTTGTCCAAAATACAACACTAAGTGCATCAGCAGTGAGTAATTTCTGAGATGGAGAACATAAGCACCACTCTTGATCGACATCAAACCTGCATCCAACTCCTTAAAAACATCTGCATCATAGTAAAATGATTTGGAATTGTGATATTGAATTTCTGTAGCAATCACCATGGGCACAACCACCATATGTTCAGGTACCTCCATCCCTAATACCTGTCCCACTGAGTAGTAAGTATATTTTAGGTAAGGTTCAAAGAGGTCTACATGAAAGGGTGGCCCCTCATTGTCTTCCATTGGAGTAGGTTTTCCATGACACCTAATTCTATGCAGAGGTAACCTCCACCCTTTATAAATGGTGCCCATCCTTCTGAACCCACTATTGAGCTCTTCACTCACTACTTTCTCACTACATATTCCCTCCATTCTGAAAACCTCAGCAATTGCATTCTCAGATACATGTATCAATGGATTCCCTGACAAATCACATATAGCTTTGTTTTTTGAATCATAGTGTCCGGCCAACAATTTTACCAGTTCGACGTCAATAAAAACATTAGGGCACACTAATTTCCCTAAATTGAGCCTCCATGGATTGCATATTGGCTCAAAGCGATTTCTCTTGTGGTAATGGAAATTGAATAACTCATAGCCTCTAATCGGAGTCCAAACATCGCCTATAAATTTGTATTTGTCATCCAATTTGTCAACTTTCGCTTTGAGTTGTGCAGAATGCCTAGCTTTAGGTCCAGAACCAAGTAACTGGTCTATGAGGTCTTGATTTAGCTTCCTTTCAGTACCTTCTGGTTGTAACTCAGTCTTTTTCTTTTTTGCTTTTGATTGGCTTCCCTCCCCAGGTTTTCTTCCCTTTAGTTTTCCTGAACTAGTGCCTTCCATAATTCAAATTTTTACGAATTTTGAGAGGATGAGAAACTTACTGTAACTTCTTCCAAACTCAAGCCAGGTGAATGCCTTAATTGCTCTGCTAGTTCCCTAGCTTGCTCTCCTTCACTTTGAATTCTGTGAGACAATGATTTCAATTGATCATACCCTGATATGCAAAATCTCCTACGCTTTGTGGCGCCATTAATGTCTTTACTGATTGAGACATGAATGCTGCAAGTTTTTTTTTTTGAAATTATCGCTGTCACATCAGGGCTCATATCCAAAAGACATTCAAAATCTCTGGCCGATCCACCTATTCAATATTCACCCATCCGCCAAGACATCTTGCAGTTTCCCCGACATCACAAGTCTCCCCGATAGTTTCTTTCCTTTTTTGCTTTTTAGATCGCCATGACTTTCACCAAAACAACTATTGCTCAGACTTAATGAATTGGGCCAATGGTTCTTTGCCTTACTCCAAAAGTACTTTGTCTCACCGAGATATTTACTTTATCGACTTATGTCGCCGAGACCAAGCAATTTGTTCTAGCGACAAAATAATACTCACTGTGATGTCTCTTAGATCTCCCCGTGGTGACATGTCTCACGCCTCTTCTTTGGCAAGACAACAAGCATCATCTTATCAATACCCTTTATCTCTGCATACTCAATTTTGTCGGTGTAACCTGAGGGGTCGGTAGGACTTTTATGAACTCTTCCCGGCATCGCTTGTCTTACCGATTGAGTCCTCCTTTTTCTTTATTGGCAAGACCAATAGCGCTTCGGCCAGTGTTTTGAAATCTCTCTCCGATGACCAAAGTCTCTCTGATAGACTTTACTTTTCTCCAATCAGAAAAAGGTAACTTAGCTTGATATGACCTCACACCATCACACCGATACCTTTTGTCTTGCTGATAATTAATACAAAATCGCATTCTCCTAGTGTATAACTTTATCGATATGACCCATTTGATGTCTCGCCTATAAGATCACATCGGTAAGACATTTCAAACCTCTGGCCGATCCGCCTGTTCAACGTTCACCCATCCGCTAAGACTTTATCTCCGCATGCTCAATTCTGTCGGTGTAACCCGAGGGGTCGGTAAGACTTTTATGAACTCTTCCCGGCATCATTTGTCTCAACGAGTGATTCCTCCCCTTGCTTTATCGACAAGACTAATAACACTATGGGAAGTGTTTTAAAATCTGTCTCCGATGACCAAAGTCTCTCCGATAGACTTTAGATTACTCCAATCGGCAAAAGGTAATTTAACTCGATGTGACCTTACATCGTCACGATGATACTTTTTGTCTTGCCGATAAGATATACAAACCTGCATTCCCTCTGTGTATAACTTGATCGGTGTGACCCTTCTGATGTCTTGCCGATACATTTAGGATATGTATATTATCATCGATGAGACCTACATCAGCTTATGTCGATATTTTCATATGTAAAGATTTTAATGTCAGATGAAATTTATGGGGTGTTATGGCACAATTTTAAATTGGATTTTGGTAAAAAATGCTAGGTGAGGATTTTTTTTTCTGCATTATGAATCTTTTTTGGGAGACCAATAATCATGAAGAAATAATGAATTTGTCAAAATTTGACAGTTCCAATAGCATGAAGGTTTGATGTTTCATGACAGTACTAGCATTTGAGTTATAATGATATATTTAGAGCTCATGGCTCTCCTTTGTATAAACATATCACAATTTTGAATAATATAATCAAGGGTTATGGCATTCATCTCACTGTTATGGTGTGTATGATTTCCATTTTTGCTTTAATTCAAAGAGTAAATTAAAATGCTTGGATGGAGTCATAGATGGATATGTTTGTAAAGGGATTTGATAAGAAGGATTGAGTTAGGATAGAAATTGACACTGTTGTAATGCAATATTGTCAGAGATCTTATATGTTATGTGTTTGAACCTATTATGGAAATCTAAATATTTGTGAATTCGACTCCTCAATAGTATATGGCACTGGCCTAAATCGTAAGTGTTTGTAAGGTTCTATGTCTGTTTGTCTTAGCTTAGAGCTTTCTGCCAAATTGTAAATTAAATGACTATCTTAAGTGGTGAAATGTCATTGTAATCATCTCATGCTCCAAGTAGTTGATACTATTGATGCTTTTCTGTTGTTTAAATTGATATATCAAGCATATATATATATTCAATTTACCGATACACATTTGTTGTATTTGTGTGATGTGATTATTTGGTTCTTTCAAGTAAAGATTAAACCCTTCTAGTCAATCACAGTAACTAAAGAGTATTAATTGGATCAATAAGAAGAATCACATAACTAGGATTGTCATTCTATCTCAAGTAGAGTTTGTCAGTCATTTACTTGCACATTTATACAAGTTATAAACTACATCTGTGTGCCAAACACTTTGAATTATTTCCATCATAGATTACACTTTTATAGATCTTCATTAGACTCCATACACCCAACAAGGCAGTGGTCTCACGCTTTCATCTTTTGGTTTATCCATTTTATTTTTTACATCTGTTAACTGAACATATTCTAATATAATTCAAATATAATTTAAATTAAAAAAATCATAAATTAATTATGTAACCACATAAGTCAAATATAATTCTATCAAGAAATTAATATCAAATAGATAATACAATCATATAACTCATACATTATAGTGTTATTGATCTTCTTCTTCATCCAACTCTTTGTTTGTATCATCCGATCCAGATTCAACATTGTAAGGATTGGTCATATCATCATCATCATCATTGATATCAGTTTTGATAATGTCATCATCCACACGGATATCATCTTCATGAACATTAACTCCTACATCATCATGATCTAGTTCCTCCTCTTCAACATCTTTGTCAAACACATCATCAACTAACTGTTGATCCTGATCATCATCTACATCATCTTCTATTTCTTTAGTATCTTCTTCTTCCACCACATTATACTTTATCGGCCTTCCTCTTGGATCATGTCTAACAACATATGACCAACCTGCTTTACCTGGAACCTCTGAGTAAAATACCTGCTCACATTGGCTTGGAAGAACATAGGGCTCATTTCCAGCTCGTTCAAAATACCTTGTATTAACCATGGTAAATCCATTATCATGTTCAATAACAGTTCTCTTGGGATCATTTTCATTCAATCGTAACCTGTACCATAGGACGACGAGCATAACTAATTTGAAGGACTTAAAGTCACACTCAAGTATATCATCCAAAATCCCATAGTATTGATTTTTTGAGACTTCTGGATGTATGTCGCTTCTAGATGAAACATTAGTCACCTGGAAGACTGCAGTTATCCCAAAATCACAAGTTTTCTTCGTGTCATTCAACTTTTTGATTCGAAATTTATGACCATTGCACCACATAGCCTTGTGGTGTTTCACCTACAATATGTCTAACATGCAAAACTTAATTATTGCAATATCATCAGTTGATAAACATATTTATTCTTGGCTGAATGTATGCAAAGAAAAAAATCTCAACATATATATACATCAATATAATTCAAAATAATTAAATAATATGGGTGATTAATATATTTAAACATACCTGTTTATCTCTTAAACCATATACTAAATCAATTTCCCTTGGTGTAACATTGTAATCTCCATTACGATGAGCTTCTTTAACCAATGAAGCCACACCTTCCCATGTTAATGTGCGACCAGATTGTTGACATCGTTCAATCCATACCATCATCCAATCAAGATTGTTTGCGACGTACAAATGTAGTGCATCCCACTCTTGACCAATTGTATCAAAAAAAATTGAAATTCACAAATGACGTATAATTAGTTAATTACCACGGTATACGACCTTAATTTATAATTGATCAATTTTGAAGATTAATAATTAAATAAGTACAATATACATAAAAACCAAATATAAAATGTATTCTAATTAATCTCCATGACCATCTTATAATTACCTGACACTTTCCTCAATCTACCTTTCCCCATCAGGTACTCCCTTTCGAATTTGTTAATGGAGTTGGGATCCCAAATGCGATCTACATGGATCTTTTCTGCAAACTTAGGAAGATATTCAGTAATGTACACCATGGTCTGGTATACCATGTATCCGTCCACCATAGAACCCTCGGGATGTGCTCTTTGTCTAACCAAAGCCTTCAAAAATTTCAAGTGTCTCTCAACCATCCACATTGACCTTGTGTGTACAGGTCCACACAATTCAATCTCCTCAACTTGGTGTATGAGGTAGTGTTCTTGTGCATTGAAAAATGTTGAAGGTAGACACTTTTCATTTCACACATTAGACGAGGAATTATTCTCTTCCAATAATTTATATCTTCTTTATGGATTGCTTTAGATGACAACCATCTACAAGTGATTCAAGGCACAAATATATTAATGAGATTTAACAAAAATATACAACGAATTGAACAAATATCGCTACTTACCTCATGTATTTTCCAAGATCATATATAACTTGCTTGACATTGTTGTCGAAGTTGTCTGGGAGAGATAGAGGTAGAACGTACTGCAACAATTATAAAATGATCTTTTCATTAATATTTTTCCAAAAGTAGTAAACATAATACACTGAAAAGTACATGCAGTATACAAATATATATATAATATACTAGAATAATTACCTTAATGAAGGTATGCCAATCATGCATTTTCATCCCTGACCCAAATTCACCTTTCTTTGTTATGATATTGTTTATGTTAGCAGCAAATCCTGTGGGAAATTGAATTTTTCGTATGACTTGTTTTATAGCATTGCTTTGCTGCTCCGTTAATAACCAAGGAAGGGCACTTATATTAATTTGGTCTCCATCGCTATTTAATTGAATGACATTTTTCATTGCATGACTGGCTTCCTGAATGTCACTACAAATTTTGACAATTTTTTCTTTGTCATGCCTTCCATCCAATATTTTCCATAACATTTCTGTCATATTCTTTCTGATATGCATTGTATCAAACAAATGCACAATTTGTAGCTACTCATAGTAGGGCAACCTACTAAATTGTCTGGGATAACTTTTCAGTCCCTGTGGAAGCTGACCATTAATGCCTTGACGACCTTCATGAAGCATATAAGTTAAACAAATTAACAACGACAATCATTGTCAATTACAGCATGAGTAAACACAACACAATATAAAAATATAAATTCAAAACATATCATAAATGATAGATAAACAATTTGATCCGATGTATAACCTTGACGATTAATTCTATTATATTCCAACTTCTATAGGCGAGGTGTCATTCTTCGTGGTTTTGATGTAATCTCTTCTTTCCCATTGAAAAAATGTTTTTCAGTAGTTCGATACTTATGATTTTTGTGGAGGAAGTGCCTATACTCATCAAACACATGATTTCCTAAACTTGTTGAACGATGAGATTTCATCTTTGGACCACAAATTGGACATGCAAATTTTCCCTTTGTTTGAAGACCTGCAAATCATATATAATTGGATTAAATATGTCAATTTTTATAATTATATATAATGAATAGATTATTTTAAAAACATGCATGATATCTACTTCATAAAATTAAATATCATTAAGTCATGCCGTCGAATGTTATAACATACCAGAAAAATGTGTTAGCCCTGGGGCATCATGAATTTTCCATACAAGCAATGCATGGAATTGGAATTGTCTTTGTCCTATTGATCTAGATACGTCATACATAGTGACGCCATTCCATAACTTTAGTAACTCGTCGATAAGAGGCTCAATATATACATTCATATCTTTAACTTGGTACTTACTTAGTTGAATGAACATAAACATTACATAATTATTATAACCATTTTACTGCAATATATATAAATTCATGTACATGACTATTAAATGAAAAAAATATAAGTCATTATGCAACAAATAAGACAAATGAGATGCTACTATGTTAAAGAAAATTGATGTAAACAAATACCTGGAACAATCATTGCCAACATTATGTGCTCCCTCTTTATTGACATCCATGGAGGAATGTTATTGTTGATAACAAAAATAGGCCACACCGAGTAAATAGATCTCAACTCTCCAAATGGATTGACACCGTCCGTTGCCAATGAAAGCTTGAGATTACGAGGTTCTTCTTTAAAGTGTGGCCATTTTTCCTCCATGTCCCTAAATGCAGAACCATCCGCAGGCATTCAAAGAATCTCATCTCCACTTCTATTACGTGCATGGTAATCCATAAATTATGCTAAGCTTTCGCACCTAAATAATTGTTGCATATGTGGAATAATGGGAATATAACGAAGAACCTTGCGAGGCACCTTTTTTGTTAGTTGATCTGTTCGATATCTACTGATATGACATTCCGGGCATTTTGTTGCAAATTCATGTTGTTTATGATATATAATATGATCATTGGGACATGCATCTATTGCTTGATACTCCATTCCAATATCTTTCATAATGCCAGATAAATCTCGGTATGAGCGAGGTAAAATATTTGATGGTGGTAACAAAAATTCACCAATCAATCTAAAATAAAAAATAATTTCTTAATATAAAGAATATTAAAGGTACATACTTCATCCTTTATTTACTAGCGATGAACTAACAACAGTTAAAATGGATGAAAAAAGATGACATATATGACATACCTTAACATCCATGAGATTGCTATGTTGGATAAACCATTCATAACCTTCAAGTTCACCAACAACAATACAACAGAGAGAAGAGTTGATTGGGAGCCTTCATAAAGGGGCTCGTATGCCTTCTCAAGTATAGGTAAATCATGAACATCATCAAAGTCATCTCGATCAACATGATCAGATGTGCCACTACATGTGTCATGGATCAATGTATTTGTACCATCATCTTCAATTGTGTTTTCTGGTGCATGATCATCTTCTTCCATAGGATCATTAACTTCATCTTCGATATTCACAGCTCCATGTTCCTCCATTTGCAAAACCACATTCTCTGGGCCGTGATAATTCATATCGTGTGCCCTAGGGCACCCCACCTTTATAATAATGACAAACACAAATAAACCATGATCATGATCAAGTGATTTTTTATATATATATCAAATGTTAAAACAATATAAACATTTACAAATTCAATCAATATAAACACATATAATGAACAACTTACCAATGGACGATAATCATGCCCCCCTTCAACATGACCATGCTGCCTACAATATTTCTCAGCTATTGTGATTAAAAGTCTTCTTGTTTTAAGCCCTTGCAATTATTGCAAGGACAATAACATTTCCCATCACCCTTTCTTTTCAATATAGCCCACAATCTAGCAACTGTGTCTTCATTATGTTCTGGACTAATATTATCTGACATGATTTTTCTTTACCAAGCTTGAATATTTAGATCTTCAAAACATATCAAACTCACACGTACTCCAATAATTTTTAATCATACACAGGTAACAAAATATAATAATTATGATATTTTACACCAAAAAAATTCGGCATGCAACCACCCTTGCAAAAGAGAAGATAGTCTGAAGTTAACGACCCCAAAAAACACTTTCAAATGCTAATTCCAAAAATTATTAAATTCTGATTTTACAATGATTTCCAACTGTTATACTCCTAAAATTAGAATATTGAACTTGCACAACAAAATCTAGAAATGAAATTCTCAAAATGCAGCTAATAGGCCTCAACAATTATGGCCTACTCAAGACTTTGTGAAGTCACTGCAAGGTTTCCAGGCCTTACCTGATGATTTTAGTAGGAGGATGAAAGAGTTGGTAAAGAGTTTTGATGACTGGAGTGACACATCTTTACTAGATATTCTAGATGCCCAAGGAAATGTTAGATCACTGCGGCAATGGCAGGACAGGGTAAATGATATCCTCAATGCACAAATCAAATTGATTTGTGATGACTCAGATTATGACATGCTGATGAGTAGTATGGATCATAGCAGCAAAAATATTTTGAAGAAAAAATCGGCAAACAAAAAGTATAAGATTTTTTTTAAATATCGCGAAAAATACAGATTTTAAAAAAACATAAAAAATTGTAGAACAAGAGATAAAAACTTAAAAAAAAAAAATTGAAAGCGATTTCCATAGCATAGAGATATAGAGAGCAAAAAAAATAAAGAGTTTAACTAATGAATTGTAGAAAATATATTTTTAAAATTTATATTCATATTGCTGATTACATTCTGTGCATTGCACATCTTTCAAACTCAAAGCATTACTTCGCATTGCATAACTAATAACTAGATGCTGATAGATGACAAAATTTCAATTACAATATAGTTTTTTACAAAGTCAACCTAAGAAATTATGCAATGACTTCATATTGCATAACTAATAACTTGGAGTAGCTACCAATTGCAATAGCTTGTCATGGCATTCCATGAGACCACATTTCTTTGAGGTATTTTTTCAAACAATTCATTGCCTTGTCTATGCTTCGAAATTTTCATACATGTCTACCAAAGCATTTTATCAAAAAGTTCACTGCCTTGCAGCTATGGCTAAAAGCCTAAAAACAGGTGCTTTCAAACAAGCTATGGATGCCTAGAAAAAATCTATCAAAGCTTAATAGTAAGCAATAACATAGACAAGGTAGTGAACTGTTTAAAAAAATGACTCAAAGAAATGTGGTCTCATGGTGATGGAATGCCATGATGAATGCCTATGGCCATGGATTGTCATGGAATTCCATCACCATGAGAACACATTTCTTTGAGGCATCTTTTCCAACAATTCACCACCTTGTCTATGGTACAACATTTTTCATACATATCTACCAAAGCATTTTATCAAACAGTTCACTGCCTTGCTGCTATGGCTAAAAGCCTAAAACAAGTGCTTTTGAACAAGCTATGGATGCTTGCAAAAAATCTATCAAAGCATAATAGTAAGCAATACCATAGACAAGATAGTGAACTGTTTGAAAAAATGCCTCAGTCAACAGCTCAGCGGTTATGGTTATAAGTTTATAACAAATTTTGGCTATGTCTTGGTGGCAGTTATGATGTAAGTTTTCAAAGTTTGGCAAATGCAATAGTTATTCTCCAGTGGATGGGATGAACAAGAAGATTCTCCAGAGACTCAACTGTTGTAACCAATTTTTGAAATGTCATAAGGCAGTCCAAGTGACCAGTGACAGGTGTATTTCTGGTCCGATGCTTGTTGCTCCTTCATTTTCCCTATAAGAAGGATTTTAGGACCAGAAATACGGGTTAGCAAGTTAGATATCTTTAGGTCAAGTCTAACTGAAGTTGTAGAGAGAATTTGTAACGAGCCTGATATTATAGTGAAGATACTATTCTTAGGTTTGGTGTCATTTTGTTGTAGGTTTTAGTTTCATGGGTACTTAATTTTCAAGATAGTACTAGCATCTGAATGAAAATTACTCATTTCAAGGTCATGTATCTCCATTGTATGAATACATTATTATCTTGAATCAAATGATCAAGGGTTATTCTATTCATCTTACTGTTATGGTGTGTGTAATTCTCATTTTGGCTTTAATTCAAGGAATTAATTAAAATGCTTGAGTGAGGTTATAGGTGACTATGTTCATATAAGGATTTGATAAGTAGTATTGGGTTAGAATATAGATTGATGGTATTGTAAGTCAGTATTATATGAGATTTTATATGCTATGTGTCTAGAAGATAAACTTGGTTATAGTAAAAAAACAACCAACACCTTTGATATTATCTAGCTATGGCTCCCAAATCTATTGCAAATTGATCATTAGGATTAAAGTTGAAACCTTGCAAATATAATCTTTGTCCAAATCCATCAAGAATTTTCCATCAGTTATAAACAATTCCCTTATAAAGAATTTGTGAAGCCAGGTCTAAAATCTGGAAATGAAATTCTAAAAATGAACAAGACTAAAAATGAAATCTGATGAGATGTTGCTTTAAAATATGATTTTTAAACCTGGAAGTACAAATCTGACTTCAAAAATGAATTTTGGAAAAAGACAATGACTACCCTCAACTTGGTGATATCTTCTTGAGTTTCTTCTAATTTTCCCTAAGAAAACCGTCGAGCAGAATACTATCGCAATAAAATAGTTCATGGGTTAAATTCTGATTTCAATTTATGCCCACCACAATTTAACTTTGTAGGTTAAAACGTAGATGAAAAAATGGTTTGTCGAAATTTCAACGAATGTTGGGGTAAAAATTAAAAAAGAACGAAAATTCGCACAAGTGCCCGATGATACATCTGATTATATAGCTTTCGTTGGAAGGTTTCATCGGAAATTGGGGTCAAATGAGTTAGTGAGACCTAATGCCTCGTGGGCACATCGATTGATGGCCTTGCCTATGTCCCAATCGCAGAGGCAACGTAGTTCGACTATGTCTATGACTAACTTAACATGACTGACTTGACATGATGACTTGACACGATGACCTGACTCTATTTTTGGGATTTTCTAACATTTTTTTATTTTTTTTGGATTTTTGAAATTTTCTACTATTTTTGGATTTTTTAGGACATTTTTGATGGTGCGACGTTATGTACACGATGTTAGGGCATAGAACAAGGATTTTTCCCCCAGTCAGGAATATGATTTGGAAGATGGAGTGGGTAATGTGATGGAATGGATGTTAAATGTCAATCGTTCCAAGGAATGGATAAGACAACCATTTATTATGAATGATGGTGAAAAAGTCTGATTAGAATGATGGTAGATGGAAGAGCGATCCTGACTATACATGTGCCTGTTTGCTAGGTTTTCACCATGGTACCTATCCATAGTGCCACCGAAGCGGTTTTCACTATTGGACGGATTTATTTCTCTTTAATTTTTTGATTTTCTCAATTTTCTTTTTTTGGTGTTACAAAGACTCCTGTTTGCCAGGTTTTCATCAAGGTAACCATTTTTTTTTTGTTTTTTTGTTTTTTTGTTTTCTTTTTTTTAGATTAAGACACAGATTCTCAAAGACTAAGCATAGAACCTTTTCAGATGTAGACTGTTGATAGGGGACAAAAGCGGCTCGCCTTCAGGAGTAGAGAGTTGGTATGCTTCTATGACTATATAGGGCCCCAACCAGTTAGGCTCGAACTTACCTGGTTTTTCTCTTTCAGCTTGGTTCTTAGGATTCTCCATTAATACTAGGTCACCAATGTCAAAATGTCTATTGAGAACCTTCCTATTGTAACTACGACAAAGATGATTCTGATATGCTTGCAAATGATCTAATGCCTTCTGTCTTCGTTCATCCAGCAATTCCAGCTCTTGTAACCTAGACACACGGTACTCTTCATCATCAACATGACCCTTCAAGGATACTTGTAGAGAAGGTATTTCAACCTCGATAGGTAAGATAGCTTCGGACCCGAATACGAGGGAAAATGGAGTGGCGCTGGTGGGAGTACGGATGCTTGTGTGATAAGCCCATAAGGTAGGATTAAGCTATAGGTGCCAATCACAGCTAGCACCATTGACAATCTTCTTAAGGATTCTAACAATAGTCTTATTAGATGCCTCAGCTTGGCCATTACCTTGTGGGTAATACGGAGTGGATAAATGGTGTTTGATGTGAAATTCTTCACATAAATGGTGTACTTCTTGGTTCTTGAATGGGCGTCCATTGTCTGTGATTATGGATTGTGGCACACCATATTGATAAATGATATAGTTTAGGATAAACTTAGATATTTGTGTGCCGATTATGTATGTCATGGGAATAGCTTCAATCCATTTGGTGAAGTATTCGATGGCAGTGATGATGAATTTATGGCCATTTGGTGATGGAGGGTGTATCTTACCTATGAGGTCGAGTCCCCATTGGGCGAAGGGCCATGGTGAAGTAATTGGACGAAGCTCCTGCACTGGCGCTCTTATCAAGTCTCCATGTATTTGACATTGTCTACACTTCTTTACAAAGACATATGAATCTTTCTCCATTGTAGGCCAATAGTAACCTAGTCTCATAATCTTGTGGGCTAGAGTGGGACAACTCGAATGAGATCCACATATACCCTCGTGTACCACTTGCAAAGTTGTTTGTGCTTCTTCAGCATCGAGTCATCTCATAAGGGCGTTATCTAAGGTGCGTCTATATAGGGTTTCTTCGATGATGGTGTACTTGGCTGACTTTCGGATGAATGTTCGACGTTGGTTATTAGACAAGTCTTGAGGTAGGGTTTGGTCAATGAGGTAATCGAATATGTCTTTATACCAAAGAGACATAGGACCAACAATGGTACACACTATCACAGTATCAGAGACATCATAAGTGGGAACCAAAAGCTGTTCAACCAAGAACTTGAACTTAGGTAAATTACTCGGAATATCCAACAAGGAACCCACGGTTGCCATTGCATCTGTAGCTCTATTTTGGATGTGTGGTATTTGTTGAAAGGTTATGTCTTTTAAATACTATTTGAAACTATCAGCCATTCACTGGTATGGTGCAAGCTTCTCATCCTTAGTCTCGTAGTCATCATTTACCTATCGGATTACAAGTTGAGAGTCGCCAAAAACATGTAGGCTAATAATTTTCTATTGAACTGCCATTTTCAACCCTGTCACTAGAGCTTCATATTATGCTATATTTTTGGTACAAGGAAATGCAATCTTAAATGATTTGGGAATGGTATCACCTTGAGGTGTGACAAATAAGATACTAGCTCCTGAACCACTATTTGTGTGTGACCCATCAAAGTACAGTTTCCATTATGTTTTAATGTCAATGTTGAAGAGAAATTCATCTAGAAAATCTACCACTAATGGATGGTCTGCCTTTATAGGTGCATCAGCTAGTTGATCTGCAATCACCTGTGCTTTTATAGCCTTCCTTTCGACATACTGAATGTCATACTCGCTAAGTATCATAACCCATTTAGCCAATAGGCCTGTTAAAGCTGCCTTACTTAGGAGGTATTTAAGTGGATCAATCTTTGCAATTAGCATTATCTGTCGATTGAGCATATAGTGCTGAATTTTTTGGGTAGCAAAGACTATCGCAAGACAGGCATGTTCTATGTTGCTATAATTCAATTCATAGCCCACTAAGGTACGACTGATATAATAGACGACTCTCTCATGACCTTGATCATCGTGTTGTGCAAGAAGAGCCCCTAATGCTGACTGAGTTGCTGAGATGTAAAGTATCAATGGTTTTCCCTCTATAGGTGGTATTAAGACTGGTGGAGTAAGCAAATAGTCCTTGATTTTCTGGAAGGCCTCTTGACATTTAAGGGTCCATACAAATGGCACTCCTTTCTTGAGTAGATGTTGAAATGGATGTATTTTATCCGCCAGTTGTACTATGAAACACCTAATTGACTGTAATCTCCCATGTAGGGTTCTGAGTTGACCAATATTGACTGGAGGAGGCATTTCTATGATAGCTCTTACCTTCTCTGGATCTACTTCAATGCCTTTGTGAGAGATGATATACCCTAACAGTTTCCCTGATTTGACTCCAAAGACACAACTCTTTGGATTTAGCCTGACATTGTAATTCTCTAGCCTTTGGAATATCTTGTCTAAGACTTTCAAATGATCTTCCCTTTTTTCTGATTTTTCTATGATTTCATCTACATAATCTTCCATGAAAGTATGTACAAAGTCATGGAAAATTGTAGTCATGGCCCGCTGATAGGTAGCTCCTGCATTCCTAAGGCCAAATGACATAACATTCCAACAGTATGTGCCCCATGAACACGTAAAAGCTATTTTGTGTTGGTCTTCAAGTGCTATTTTAATCTGGTTATATCCAAAGAAGCCATCCATGAGGTATAGCATCTTGTAGCCTGCTGTAAGGTCTACTATCATGTCGATATTCGGAAAAGGAAAGTCATCCTTAGGACATGCCTTGTTCATGTCTCTAAAGTTAGTGCAAATGTGAATGCCCCCAGTTGGCTTAGTCACTAGTACAAGATTTGATATCCAATCCACATAGTCTATTGTCCTTATGAATCCTACATCCAAAAGTTTCTTAAGTTCTACCTTGACCAATAGAGCAATTTGCGGATGCATTTTCCTCAACTTCTGCTTGACTGGCTTAATACCCAGCTATAGTGGTAAATGATGCAATATTAGGTCTAGATCTAGCCCAGGCATGTCAGCATATGACCATGCAAAGTTTATTTGTCTCTTTGTGAAGAAGTCCTTAAACTCATGTTTTTATGTCTTTGTTAAAGAAGTTGCAAAATATACCTTTTGAGGATTTTCTTTTGTACCTATGTTGACTTCAACAGATTCTTCCACTAGCATCGGTGACTTTTCCTATTCAATGGGGAGAATATTTAAACCTCTATCCTTGGGTGCCTCTGAGAGGTTTTCATCCTCGGATATGTCCTTTATTTTGACTTTTTCTTCATCCAAAGGCGCCTTTCGGTTTTCACCTAGGGACTCATCATTTTTATTTTTATCATCTTTTTTCTTTTCATTTTCATTTTTGTGACTAGAGGTGTAAATAAACTCCCCAAAGTATGCCTTATCATCCAAGTCTATGGTAAAACCTGCTTTATGGTCCCCTCTTGGTATGCCTTCTCTAAGTCCCATGAACTCAGCAATCGTTTCATCATTCTTGAATGCATCTATGATAGGTGTACCTTGTTGATCCCAGTCGATGAGTTTGGGATATATAAGGGGCATGTCATCATCAGAGTTTTTAAAGGTATCTGCTGACAAGGTGAATACGGAATGGTTGATATGGTCACAAAAGTTTTGGACTAAATCCTTCTTATTCTTCTTCCTAGGTGTAGGTATACTCTGATGTGGGACTATAGTAAGTTGAGATTCGTCAGAAGATGGCTTTTCAGGTGCCCAAGATGCATGATCAAGGGTTTCCCAATAATAGTTCTCTTGCCATTCTTTTTTGGACAAGTGCTTCTTAGGATGAGGACTAGATAGTTTTGGTTCAAGTTTCATGTTGAGGTCCAATTCTCCAAATAAGGCATCTATGTTCATGGTACTAGTGGATGAAAGGGATTCCCATTCACCATCACTTGAGTAAGGGGATTCATCATAGACTGGAGGTTTGCCGTAAACTGGGGGTTTGTCATAAATTGGGGGAAGTGATGCATGAGATGTCTCGATGTCTGTGTAATCATTCACTTCCTCTTGAAATGATGACGAAGTACCAGGAAACCCGATTCTAAGCAGTTGACACCCTAGCCCTAGATATTTCGGTCGTGGGTAGACAGTAATTGGTTCTTTCCTTCCATTTTGATATAGACCTAACCCACTTTTCCCATCATAGCCTTCTTTTTGTATTATTTTAAAACCTTTTCCATACTAGTCCTTGGCTATTTGAATAGACAAGGAGGGGTATTCGTGTTCTTCTTGATACAACTAGGAATCACCTTGATCCACAATTTCTTCACTTAACTCCCCCCATTTGGTTAATGTTATTGTAGGGGGAACATTAAATGTGACCACTGACTGTCTTCTATCTGCCATGGGTAGGCCATATGCCTTAGGCGGAATCAGTTCACTAACACAGTATGATGCCTTTATTTTGTATTCACCACAGCCCTTGTCTTGGATCTCGAGTTTTGGAGTGGATGATGGTGGTTTGAATGAAATGGACTTAGTGAGATGTGAGGGGTCAATGTATTGGGATAAAGTGGATGAAGAAGCTTCTTGGTTAACTGACACTTGTCATTGTGGAATTTCCTTTAGGCTTGTACAATACTGAAAAGGATCTGGATCACCATCGATGGTGATCTCTGTGCCATTATAGGGGAACTTGATACATTGGTGGTATGCTGAAGGTAAATATTTCATTGCGTGTATCCAAGGTCTACCTAACAACAAGTTGTACAGAAGGGTGAGATCCAGGACTTGGAAGTTGGTGTTCATGATTGTTGGGCCAATTCGGATAGGGAGTGTGACAACTCCTTTGGACGATCTTTCCTCATCATTGTAAGGCTTGATGAATATACTCTTAGAGGTATCTACACAGTCTTCTAAGAATCCTAATGCCTTAACCAATTTAAGGGTACACAGGTTCAAACCTGCTCCTCTGTCTACCAAGACTCTTCTGACTCTAGTTTCGTGGACTAAGACTTCAAGATGTAATGGGTTATTATGATCAGAATTTTCTGTCGAGTAATCCTGTTGGGAAAATGTGGCATGATGCGAGTTGGTTAAATATCCCACCATCTCTTCGAAACGATTGACATCTAAGTCAGTAGGGACAATTGTGTTCTATAAAGCTTTGTCGAGAATGGCTCGATGCTCAGGTGACAAAGTCAATAGTTCCAAGATAGATATTTGTGTGGGGGTTTTACTCAATTGATCAAGAAGGTTGTACTTGAACTTGGAAGCTTGCGTAGATGGCTTAGAAGAAGGACCTGGAATAGTGATCTTAGTTCTGTGTGTGTTTACACTACATTCTGGATGCTTCTTAATGGTGAAGGTATCGACATGCTCATTTGCAGTGCGAAGGCTATATACGATCTTTCCTTTTCCATAGTCATAGTTGGTGTTTGCGTAATTGGCTAATGGATCGTTCTTAGGTCCCGAACTGGAGGCTTTTCCTTTCATGTGGTCATGTAATGGGTCCTTGAAGACCTTATGATCATTGTTCTTGGAGTTTTTCTACCCACCGACCTCTATGGTTCCATTCTCAACAAAGTCTTGGATAATATTCTTGAGTTGGTGACATTGTTGTAGGCTGTGTCCTTTTATTTGATGATATTCACAATGGGCTTTGTCATCCCACCAAGAAGGTTTAAACTGTCCAGGATCATACTCCTTTGGTTCCAAAGGTTTGATGAGATTGTGTTTAATCAACTCTTTGTAAATAACCTTGATTGGTTTTCCTAAAGGTGTAAATTCACGTGTAGGAAATCTCCTTTGTTGTGGTCTTTGTTGTTGTGAATTTTGGACATAGTTAGCTTGTTGATCTGGACTATCTGTCATGTCTTGATTAGATTTGTACCCTCTAAGTGTCATAACTAGTCTCGTATGTATGTTTTTAGCATCAACAATGCCATCATTTGTAACATTTTTGTTCCTAGACCAGAATTGCCTTCTATCATTTGGCGCGTTTTGATTTTGGACAATGGGATTTCTGCCTGGTACTTTTATTTTGCCTTTGTCTATAAGGCCTTTCTCAAGGATGATTCCCTTTTGTACCAAGTCTAAGAATGAAGTTCAATAGTGTACCCTTAGATCACTTCACAATTTGGGGTTGATGTTCTCTAGGAATATTGTGACCTTTTGTTTTTCGGGTATTTCAATTGGACACCTACTAGCTAGACTTCGCCACCTCTGGAAGAAAGTGGTGAAATTTTTGCCATCTTCTTGTGTCATGTGGCACAAGGTTGCAATTGTTACCTCATTGTCTATGTTAAAGGTGAAATGTTTGATAAACTTCTCAGCTAATTCGCCCCAAGATCATATACCATATGGTAATTTAGAGAACCATTCTAGTCCTATCTCGACAAGGGTTCGTGGAAATAGTCTCATCAAGTATGTGGGGTCATACGCTATGTCCATGCATGCTGTTGATAACTCTCTAATGTGTTCTATAGGATTCTTTCTCCCATTATACTTAGGAAAATTTGGTATAATGTATCCATGGGGGAAAGGTGTCATGTAAAGCGCTTTGTCAAAGGGACATGGACATAGGTCTTGCACTAAGATAGTTCATTTTTCAGGCATAGACATGTTGTCCATCTGCTATTGAAGATTTTGCATCTTGTTTTGAAGGACATCGACTTGCGTCAAGGACATGGTGTTTGTGATATTTGGATCAATGTAAGCATTTTGATACGCCATGTTTTGTGATAGGTTGTGATTAGGCGAGGGAATATATCCTATCAAGATATTCTGATTTGGTATAGGGATATTCCTTATTTGAATGGTTTGAGTTGGTATAGGAATGCTTCCTTTCTGAAATGTCTAATTTGGAATAGGAATGCTTCCTATCTGAATGATTTGACTTGGTATAGGTATATTTTCGCCAACTTTGGTTCTCTTACCAGTCGTGTTGGTGCCAAAGGGGTTGGAGGAAGTTGCCCCCGCAGTGAATTGTAAACCTTGTGTTATGTTGAAAGGGGTTGTGTTTACAATTGACGATGTTTGAGTTGGTATACCAGTTGGTATCGGTGCGGTTATTTGGGGAATAGAGACTATTGACGTTGCAGTTTGGGATGGTTGAGCTGACTGTGTTTGCAAAGTACAAATATCAAATCCTATGGGTAGTTTGGCACCTTCTGCTAGCAATTTTGCCAGATAGCATTGGGGATCATTTTCCAAACATTCATCCATGAAGGATGCAAATTCTGGATCTTGTACTGCTGTGTCTATGTCTTCTATGTAAATCTGACCATGCGTGTTCCTAGTGACATGTTTTTCTAGCAAAGGCTTGTGTGGTTGTTTACTTCCTAACAGTTGGTTTTCGAACGGATTGATGAATTAATTGGGGTCTGTCATTGCTTTGTGCTTCTTTTGGGACCTTGTTTCGACCATGAAAAATTTGCTCAAGATGGGTAATGCAGACTATGTCTAAAAACTGATATCACCTATGTCTATGTTTTTGGATTTTTTTGACGATAAATGACATAGCTAAAATGGTTTCTAAAAGATGTACACTAAGATGACGTATGAGAGGACCGACGATATGCAAGATGTGAGTAGACTATGATGATAAATGAGTCTAAGATGGTATAACCTACAACCTATGGGATAAATGCATGTAAAGACTTGTTTTTGACCAAGGAACCTGATTGTATGACAAGGACAGTGACAAGGTGAATTTTTCAAACTAGCCTAATGAGCCGAAAAGATCCACTAGATGGGACTAAAAGTGACAAGGTTCAATGATTTTGACAAATCGACACATGAACGTTTTTGATGATGAGGAAAGTTATCTATTTTGTGATATGCAATTTCCTAGGGAGTATTTATATGCATGCAACTTAGGATGACTATGACTAGGATGTTTACTGTGACCAAGATGTATATGACACCTAACGATGGTAACGAAGACGTATATGACACCTAATGATGGTAAGTAAGACGCATATGAGACCTAACAATGCAAAGTTTTGTGCAAAATTTACTAGTTTCGAATCTAAGGTTGATCTTAAGAACCTACATCAAATTATGACAATGATGTTCTGGACTCAGCTCGCGGATTTTTTTTTTTTTGATATTTTCTGTTGATAGCCAAATGCGGTTCTCCTAACAATTGCGGTTCAGATTTTGACAGATGTGGCTTTCTAACAGTGCATGCGGTGTTTCTGACAGTTGCAGTTTTTCCTATGACAGATGCGGTTTTCCGATACACATGCGGCTCGAAAACTGATAGATGCAGTTTTCACAGACGCATGCGACTCAAAAACTGACAGATGCGGTTTGCATGAACACATGCGACTTAGAATGTGATAGTTGTGACTTGTGATATGCAGACTATGCAATAGTGAAAAATTTGACAGCCAGATGCGGGTTTTCCCCTAACAGATGCGACTCGCTAATACATATGCAGCATTTAAACTGACAAATGCGACTCATTTTTCTGACAGTTGAATTTTACTTGAAATTTGAAATTTTCTCGAAAGTTGTTGACTGAATTTGTTTGTTTAATCAAGATTTTGACGAATACAACTAAGAGAAAACACAACAATCAATGTATTTTCACTTTTTGTGATGGTAAGGACTGTTAAGACTCGAAAGACAATTACAACCTAGGATTTTAGGACTATACTTGTTGAATTCTTATTTGGATTTCTCCAGCTACGCATATTTATGGCGAGTGACTAGTAGCTTGACCCCACTGGCTCCCCTCCATGACACTCACTTATACGGGGAAGCCAAGCTACTGTATCCATGAAACTCCCATGGCATACATTTCATTTCCACACATAAACTGTAAGAATATAAGACGACTTCATAGGGCCGACCCTGCTACGCCAACAAGTAGGTAGGATTTTGGTAACTCTACAACAAGGTGTTTAATAAGGGCATTCCATTCGTGGGACACTATCCAACATCGGTGAGAGTCCATTTCTATCCATCTCATCGGAATAGTGCGCATGATTCTTGGGCTTTCCAAAAGAATCCACTTTTTTACACTGGCTGGAAGTCGCTTGGCTTTAGCATGCTACCAGTTTGAGTCGTCTTGGGGTGAGTACTTTTTCCCACCAAGACAGGCCCAAGTTCTAGAGTTAGCAACCGTTTCTCTTACACCCAGGATCGCATGACTGCGCAAGGGGAGAGGATACTTCGGTGTACTAAATTGTAAGGGTTACAAATATGTGCAAAGCACCAAACAAAGAAGACAGTGGTTCTTTTTAATCCAAATGACAATTTTCTATCTATCAAACCAAAAATTCATTTTAATCCCACATGACGATTATCTATCTACCAAACAAAAGCTTGCTTAAATAAATGGATTTAACACAAAGGCATTAGGTCCTGCATGCAGATTCATCAGTAGTTCATTGTTCTTCAGCTTTCGTCTTGCAGAAAAATAATCTTATGTTTTTAAATGTCTTCTATGCTTCGTCCTGCAAACACTATGTTATTCCTCCTTAACACAACTGACACAAACATTAGTGAAAATCCAAAACAATTCAAAAGAAAAAAAATGAAAGTATGGATGCACGAAAATTGATAAAAAAGTGAAAAAGTGTTACCAACTAGATGCGTCTTTTGGGGCCATAGATGCGGTTCGATCATTGACAGGCGGATGTGGTTCACGAATGTGTTGAAAGGTGGATGCAGTTCATGACTTCGTGGATGTGGATTTTTATGACAGATGTGGTTCATGGATGCAGATGCGTCATTTTGCGGAATAGATGCGGTGCGTCGTACAAAAAACCTGCAAAAAAAGAACAGAAAACGAAAATTTGGAAAGACGAAAATATGTGCGGATTTTGAAGCATGTTCATGTCGGGTTCACCAAATGTAACATCTTAGATTTTCTGCAAGTGTGACTAGATAAACAAAGTTAAATCCTAATCTAACAATAATCTAAAATCTAACAAAAAAGAATGAGGAAATAAACTAAAATAATAAAACCAAAATGATCTCACCGAATATGCATTCGTCCCTTCGAATTATCTTGATTGTTCTTCTCCATTTTTCCTTTTCAATATTCTTGCCCTGAAATTTTTGTGTTTGAATGCAAGTATAGTATTGTCGAGTGTCTAAGCAAAATATCAAAGTTGAATCTCTTCTCAAAAGTATGTGATTTCGGGAGGAGGAATAATGATGGTGACAGGCCATTTTATAGATTGTAGATTTTTGAACAATCGGCTCACATTGAAAGAGAGATCGATGGACGATATGATGAATTCCATGTGATGTGAGTTATATCTCAGATAGAATGTGAGTTATAACGCGAGTTAGAACACTAGTTCAGGAAAGACTGAAGATAGAGACTAAATGAGAACGTGAGTTAAAACACAAGTTCGGATCTTAATCTCCAAAAATAGAAGAAATAGACTTTGTATGTAAAAGCCAAAGTTGGAACTCAAAGACTTAATGCATTCGAATGTAAACAGGATTTAGAACTAGTTAATCGACCAGTTGTAATGAAGAGTCTTCTCATAGAGATAAACACGGAGATAACTGAAGAACTAAAAATATATCTCAAGTTAGAAGGTGAGTGAATGAATTAGATAATTGAATGATAGAGGAATGTGACATAATTAATTAATAAATGAATTAAATTTTAATTTAATTCAATAATTCAAAAATGAGACTTTAATTAAATAAATAAAGTAATTTATTTAATTGACTTTTGGAAAGGATAATATAAATAATTAAATAATAAATATTTAATTATAGATAAAAGGGGTTAAATGAATAATTAAATAAAGATATTTAATTATAGTTGGAAAAGTATGATAAAGGGGTAATTAAATAATAAATTATTTAATTGATAGATAAAGGGGTGAAAATTAATTAGTTCGCAACATAATTAAATAAATATGATTTATTTAATTAATCAAGTTGAATAAAGATTAATAATGAATTAATGAATTAATTAAAAAGGGGTATTTAATTAATAGAGGAAATATGTGTTGGAAAGGGTAATTAAATAATTAACATTATTTAATCAAGATGACGGACTATAGAAAATTATGTTGAAATGTGTACTCGCAAGCCTAGACCAATTTTCGGTATCTACAGTTTGCCCCTCTTTGATACAATGTTGGTACAACGTTGTGTCAAAGAAAATATGCCCTAATCGTGCCCTAGCATGAAATAGGTTAAGGTATGCCCCCTTGGGAAAGTTGACAATTTTTGAAAAGTGTCAAAAAAATCAAGAAATATTCCCGATAAGTCAATTTGATAGTCAGAAATGCTATGGAGTCGATGAAATCGAATTTGGAGATGTTTCAGACAAATACGGGTTGTTTGAAGTCGAAAGGCTACATGGGCACTAGAGAAGGGCTGAAGAAATGCCATCCAAATCCAACTTGTAAATAGAAATTACAGTGAAATGAAATTCATTTGCACCCGGAGGAGATAGAAAAAGAGGAATTTTGCTCTGACCAGCTGATGAAGATGACTCCTATTCCACATACTAGGCATCGAGGATATCGGATCTGGACGTTCAGGAGGCCAGCCGACACAGGACCACTGGTATGTACCCAAAAAAAAACTTGTCAAAGTTACGTTTGCATGTAGTTTTAGGCATTAGAAAATTAATAAGCAAATGCGGTGCATCGTAAACGATGCATATGTCGTCGTATTCGCCGCATCTGACTGCGAAACGATGCATATGTAAAAACTCGATAGGGCTAGTTTGGGCTGATTAGGGAATGACCACATGTGGAGCATTATACACCGCATGTGTAGGAATGCATCACATGTGCATTAGGGTTAGATGTAAGTGTATTTGTGAACCGCATATGCATTTGTGAGAAGCATATGTTGTAGTTTGGTAGTCTGATGAAAAATGCACTGCATGTGGTTTAGTGAACAGCATGTGAAGTAGTTGGAAAGGGTGTGTGGAAAATAATGCAATGCATATGTAATATGCACCGCATGTGAGGCTCCATGCAACGCATTTGCAAAAATGCACTGCATTTGTAAAAGTGAGCCGCATTTGACTGGTCAAATTTTTGAAAAACTATTCCAAGGAAAAGTTGAAAAATGCTGACACCATGGTTAAATTGTAGGTGGTGATAGATACTATTTACACATGGGAGTCACGACTAGACACATTTGACCTAAGAGACAGGTTGAGCTCTACAGAGATTTGGCTTCTATGGAAGCTAGGCCTACGTCACTATTTGTTGATGCCTGCCATTCGAGCGAACAGGGGGATGTTGACGACACTGTGTGAGCGATGGCATTCAAAGACATCATCATTTCATTTACCGACTGGGGAGGCCACTGTCACATTGGAGGATGTGTACAGAATTCTGAGATTGCCTATTAGAGGTGAGTGGGTTATGTATGATACCCAGTGAGGATTGACGGAGTTAGCACGATTCTATCAGATGGATGACATCAGTAGGCTCGGGATCGAGCATTATGAGATTAGATGGCCAGTCCTAGCAGACAAATACGATTAAATCGATTGTATCCTATGTACCTTGATTGGGGATATAGTTCTTCCAGACAGACGGGGTCATAGATTTCCAGTGGGATGGGGAGCTATGTTGGTTGGCATGTTGGAGTTTGAGACGAGATATGCATGGGGTCCATGTCTACTTGGGATGTTGTACTTCCATTTACATGACATCGCCTACAGAGATGCACAGTCATTGAGTTGTGGGATGACACTATTGCTGGTATGGGGTTGGGAGAGGATAGCTATTTTTCATCCTCCAGGTACAGTAGAGAGAGAGGAGAGACACCCATATGTGTTTTGATATATAGGACAGATTACGCAGACCCATGTGGGAAACACAGGGTACTGGTGACACGCTTTGGATATTCTTGATTAGTTCACATGGAGACCTTACGTGGATTGTGAGGAGTGGGTGGATGAGGATATACATTTTCCATTATGCAGACAGACAGTATCTCATTAGGAGGACTATTTTGAGTGTTCACATTATCGAGCGACATCTACCAGATAGAGTTCTAAGACAGTTCGGGGAGGTTCAGGATGAGCCTCGAGGTAGAGCAGAGTTTGCTCGATCATCAAGACAGGTTCCATGGTGGGGACCCATGATTCGAGTGGCTACTGTAGATGCAAACATACAGGCATTATAGCCAGTACAGTGGTGATGGAGAGATGGATTAGCAGATCCAGGGACTATAGCTGCATATGATACATGGTGGGTGGTTCATCGCTTGATTCCTTATACAGATCCTGACCAACCAGCACCAGTCAAGAGATGAGGTACAAGGCCAAGAGGACGATGGAGAGGTGGAGGTGCTAGAGTGGGTAGAGTTGGTGGTAGAGGTGATGGAGATGACGGTCGAGGCGGAGGTAGAGGCGGGAGGCGAGGACAGAGAGGGGGTTAGGCAGGTGGACATGCACCTATTCAGGAGGTAGTGGCAGTTGATGTACCGATGGCAGACATCAAAGGGAGATTGGATGTACAGGCTAGGGGTGAGCATGCTGCAGTGGAGGTGTTAGGTGAGGAGGATGTAGTAGTAGATGTTGCAGAGGATTTGGATGTAGAGATGGTTTTAGATCCTCTGGGTGTGCTGGCAAGATATGTAGAGGATGATATAGAGGATGATGATGAGGAGGATGCACAGATGGAGGAGCAGGAGAGAGAGCTCTGAGATCAGATTGTAGAGGGGAGACGGGATGAGGTTGCTCCTAGAGATGGTGATAGGGAGGCCTTGGAGGAGATACTTAGACTTATGACTACAGAGTTTGAGGTGATGAGACTAGAGAGGGGTAGCGCCTATAGAGAGAGGGACAATGCTCTTTCTAGAGAGGGACAATGCTTTTATAGAGAGGGATAGTGCTCTTATGGAGAGAGACCAGGCTATAGCACGGAGGCATGAGATAGAGCAGCAGTTAACAGAGGTTAGACACCTGTGTTGTGGGTCATCATCTGATGGTATGGTGCGAGAGTTGATCAGATCACTGGAGAGAGCCATTTATTACAGGGATCTTTATGAGGTAGTTGTGCCAGCAGAGAGACGAGCTCCTAGCTTTTCAGAGGTGCGAAGTCAGAGATCATAGGGCCGAAGTCAGAGGACATAGAGAACTGAGGGGGTGGTAGGACCATCGAGGCCAAGTCCATATGAGAGACCTTCCACCTCGCAAAGAGCACCTCCGAGTCTTTTCCCACCACCATCACCACGTGATAGCAGGGGTAGCGGGACACAATGACAGGGTTACATATGTAGACATCATATTTTGATCAGAGAGCTTGCGAGCTCATGTTTTTATTTATGGATACATTCAGACATTGTACTGTGACACACTATTTTTGAGCAATATATATATATGATTTTGGCAGCTTCTACATGATATGCAGTTCTATTTTATGAATGATGCTTTATTTCTACATGATTATGTTTCCTAGATGATGTATGCACATGTTTTATGAATGAATGTTTCTATATGTTATGACTTATGCATATAATGATGATGTTATGGTGATTCTATTTACTTATGTTAATGAATTCAAATGTTCTGTATGATGTTTATTTATATGTGATGGTGATATGTACATGCAATCTTTACCTTATGTATGTTATGAGTGAAGAGACTGCGCATGAAGATGGTGATTCTAGTGACCGAGCATCGTGGATACATCGTTCGGACTTTCAGACGGCCAGAGGGCACGAACCCCGCGGTATGTATGCTATTCCCACTTCATCTTCTCATTGGTTTTCGTGCATTTTTAGGGTTTTTAGGGAGTTTAATGAATGCACCGCGATGCAAATGCGTTCACATAAGTTGCATTCATAGTCGTGTACGACGCATTTGATGCGTCACAACGCAACTGCAACCACCTCGTTAGGTTTTTCAATGTCGTGCAACACAATCGCCAAAAATCATGACACATTCATAGTTTTGCAACACAAATGACAAATATTGTGATGCAAGTGTGAAGCCCAGCGACACACTCATTTGACAAAAATGCATGTGATTACTACGTGATGAAACTGAATAAAAGAGTAACATTTGTGAGTCAAAATGATGTAAGCGTCAGATTGCGACACAATCGATGTACGAAATGACGAAAATGCAAAACCGTGATGCATTTGAAGTTGACCAAGTTTGACCAGAGTTAACTTAGTTTTAGGCTGACTTTTTGTTCATGCTTAGTTATATAGATGGTAAGAATGATATTTAATGATGTACTAATGCTCGTTTATGCATGTGTAGAAATGAGTACCATCGACTTACGCCTTCCGGGATCAACTATCAGACCGGGAGCAGAAACGATTGATGAGACTAAAATTATATTATGTAACCTATATGCCCATCATTCAGGCTAATAGGGGGCTATTGATAGCATTGTGTGAGATGGCACTCAAAGACCTGCTCCTTCCACTTGCTAATAGGAGAGGCCACCATTACTTTGGAGGACATGTATCGAATCCTTCACATTCCCATAAGAGGAGAGTGGGTGGTGTATGATCCACATCATGGTGTACATGCTATGAATGAGATTTATGAGGCAGATGATGGTATAGGCCTCAATTTTGATGGGTACGAGATCCAATGGGAGTATCTTGCAAAGCACTACCCATAGTGGGATGCTATGTTGTGCACCCTAATTATAGGGATTCTGATTTTAGATCGTCAGGGACATGGTTTCTTGATTGGATGGTGAGATGTCCTGGTACGGAGGCGGTGCGATAGGATAGTTTTTGCTTGGGGACCATGTCTACTAGGTATGCTTTATCATCAACTGCATGAGGTAGTTTATAGGGGAGGGAGTTGCTTATGATTTGGACTTGGGAGAATATTCCTATCTTCCAATCACCTATCCAGAGGCCACAACTTGCAGAGGGTATGCCTTATGTGTATCTGTATGTAGATGCCCTTCAACAGACCAGAGTGGGGGACATAGGGTACTGGAGACACCAGATTGACATGATGACCTCATTTGTCTAGAGGCCATACAAGGATTATGTTCAGTGGGTTGGACAGGCTGATCATTTGTCATTTTGTAGACAGTTCAGGTATCTGATTGGCCATACTGTGTAGTCACAACTAATCATTGAGATGTACTTGCCTCAATGGGTACTCCATCAGTTCGGGGAGCAGTAGGGTGTGCCAATGGGGATCATAGAGTATGTGTGGTCATCATGAGAGTCTACTTGGGGTCTTGTGATATTAGTTCCATTTGTAGAGCAATAGATAGATGGGCTAGTGGCATAGCCATGGGGTTGGAGTGGGGGTCATGCAGATGCAGAGACGATGATAGACTTTGATCTGTGGTGGAAGATACATAGATCGGCTCCCTTGCCAAATCTTGATGGGTCAGCATCAGTGGATCGAAGATTAGTTATTCCATGAGTTCAACATAGAGGCCGGGGAGGTAGAGGAAGAGGTAGGGATGGAGGCCGAGATGGGGGAGGAGATGACGAAGGATATGGCGGTGGTGGCGACAAGAGGAGGAGAGGAGGGGACGAAGGGATGCATGTTAGGAGAGTGAGGAAATAGGTGGAGAAATCAGCCTTGGATGCTATCCTAGAGGTGGCATAGGAGGAGGAGAGAGATGAGGAGGGGGCCAGGTAGGAGGGTGAGCAGTCAGAGGGGGAGGATAGATAGGAGGAGGCCCGAGCAAAGGTGGATACAGGTGTGGTACAAGTAGACGTGGAGGAGGTACGATTAGATGCAGAGGCACTTGATGTCGGGGTTGGAGAGTAGGGTGTTGGGGGAGAGGAGGATATAAGAGATGATGAGGAGTTGAAGACTAACATAGAGATGGATGAGGAAGAGAGGCAACTTCAAGAGAGGATGATATATGAGGATGATGATAGTGACAAGCCTCTTATTTTTCCCTAGGAAGCCATGGTGGATCAGAGGTTGGTATATCTCTAGAGTAGGTTAGATGCCGCCATGTCTCTTTACAAGGCCTTATAAGTAGAGCTCGAGGTTGTGCGGGTGGAGAGGGATCATGCTATGATAAAAAAGTAGGAGTCAGAGAGGTGGGTGCAAGAGTTTGCTTAGTTGTGCACAAGGTCATCAGGAGATATGGTGAGAGAGTTGGCCAGGGTTAGTGAGAGAAGAGGTAGATACATGGTATTATATGAGCAGACTGTACCACTAGAGAGATGGGATCCTAGGCTATCCAAGTCATATAGAAGGACAGGTAGTGGCAACAAGACTCATACTAGTAGCAAGACACACACTAGTGCAGGTGGTTCCACATCCTTAGGGAAGTCATTTGGGCATAGGTCACATCATAGCCATAGGAATTCATCCAGAAACAGGTCCAGCCACAACCAGTACAGTCAGCATAGTCAACAAAGCTAGCACAACCAGCCTCCTCAGATGACCGAACCATCAACCTGTCAGACTCAGGTCACTTCACCAGTGTAGGTTACAGTTGAGTTGATGAGTTAGCATCAATCACCTCATTCTTCACCTCCACAGGACAGAGAGGGAACAACCTAGGGCTCATTTTTTTTTATTGTTATGAGACATTTGATATGTTGACTTTCGAGCCTATGAGCTCTATTTTTGGAATTCCTCCAGATTTTATCCCATGACATTATTATTTTGAGATATAAATATGAAATGATTCTGATGCTGACTATATGCTTTGTTTTATGATCCTATGCATTATGATGTTTTTATGCATTATATGATGTGATGTGATGTGATTTGATGTGATGCATTTATGATGGTTACTTTATGATTGTATGCCATGATGGTCTTATTTTATATGCTGATGATAATGGTATTTTATATGTTGAGCTGAATGCATTAATGTATTATGAGATGTATGATATGACTAATGGATATTGTGCTTTATGATTATGGATGTAGGTATGGATATGTTTATATATGTATGTATGCATTATATGATGTTTGTATGATGATATTTATCCTATATATGCATTAATGATAATGATGTTTATGATGTTTATATGTTAATGCAAATGATGGTTTTATAAATGCAAGATGGATGGATGTAAATGATAAACTTATATGTCATGTATATGCAATGTGAATGCCAATGTTATGGAACTAGATTTATGTAAATGTGAAATGTGATAATGAAATGTTCCTATGATCATGCATGCACCTATGTTTTTGTATGTCACATGATATCATTAGAGGGCGAGAGAAGAGAGGATGATCAGATGAAGGTGGATGTTAGTGTGGGGAAAGAAATGAATGTTAGTGTGGAAACAAGAATCCTTCAACATTTTCCATAGTACTTTAATAGTCATTGTTCTTAATCATCACTGGGCAGAATGTCGAAATGGCCAACAAACACTATGATATGACATAGATCACTAGTGTGCAAGGTCAAACCATCACATAGAACAAATATTCATAGACAAGGATAATCATGACTCATACGAGGAACATAATTTCCCCTAGTCATTTTTGCATAACCAACCACAAACAGACAAGAATAGCCATGAAATGTCGTTGCTTCTCTAAATCCTGAAGTCGAGACATCTTCAAGAAACTAGCCACATGACAACCAAATCAAAGGCAAGAAAATCATCGTACTATGTTGTTTCTCCTCTAAATCCTGAAGTCAGGGCATCCTCGAGAAACTAGCAGCAGGATGATCTAAAGGACAATCATCATGATGCATTGTGGCTCCCCTTACACAAGGAACTAGTATCATGATGACCATCAAAAGATAGATAATGTTTGCCAAGTGTTTTCCAAGTGTTCAAATGTCAAGTGTTTTGATGTCAAAATAGCAAGGTTGACAATGTTGAGGTTGTCAAATGTTGAGTGATGCCAATATTAAGGAAAAAGACACATCCTGAATGATGTTGATGTCAAGAGGATCGATTCTCAGAGTCAGGAGAATCCATCAAAATGATAGATGATGATGATGATGCTTAGGAAGGACACATCCAAAAGCATGAATGGATGACAAGAATTGTTCCTTAGAAAGACATATCTGAAGGACCAAGATTTTGATAGGTTGAATTCTTTTGACTAGATAATAGATTCGATCACATGTCAGCGTTGGCATGCAAAGCTTGATTGAGATGTCAATTGAAAATATTGTTTAAAGTTTGCTGACAGATTGCTTGTTTAGGATTGATGAATGATTTGATTGACTTGAAGATATCCAATGTGTGTGAAAGTGTAGTGTCATGAACCCTAATGGACTAACCTAGTGCAACCTCAGGGGCTCATCGGTTGATGGCCTTTCCTATGTCATGCACTAAGAGGCCTCGTATTTTGAAACGACCAATGAATTTGTATGAAGGACGAAAGATCGAGTCATGATTTTATTTTGACAAACCTAGAGGGACAAACCTAATGTCTCGGGGGTTCAAAGATGAACCTTGCCTACATAGCAAATGCGTAGAGACAATGTAGTTTAGACTAGGACAAAGATTGATAGGACAAATGTGATAGACTTCAAAAAAAAATTTGAGATTTTTGACGTTTTTCGAATGTTTTTGTGTTTTCTTCAGGAAATTTTTCAATTTTTATGATTTTTTTAAGGATATTTTCTTATTTTTATGACTTTTTTCAAGAATTTTTTGCAACTATCATGACCATGTGCAATACCCACTGCAGTCATACAATATAGATATTGACCCCAAATAGGTCGAGGATTACCTAAGAAGAATGACATGGAAAAGGGCATACACAGGATAAAAGGCAAGGATATGCAACGCGTGATGTCAACCACTACTAGCTATGGATGTAAATGATAGGACCTATGATGAGTGTCGTGAATGTGTCAGGATGTCATGGTTATGCATTTCGGATGAAGGTAGATGGTATGATAGTAGATGGCGTAGAAAAGACCAACTATGCATGGCACCTGTTTGCTAGGTTTTCACCATGGTACTTATCCAAAGTGCTTGTTTACTAGGTTTTCACTATTAGGCAGATTTATTTCTCTTTACTATTTTTTTCATTTTTCTATTGAAAAAAAATAAAAAAATTGGTATCACCAAGATGCCTATTTCCCAAGTTTTCATCAGGGTGACGATTTTTTCTTTATTTTTCAATTTTTTTGTATTCTTAGGGTTTGTAGCCAAGCTCTTTGATACTATGTATAGAACTTTCATAGATGCAAGCTATTGATGGGTTATGTCAACTGTTCTCCATTAGGTGTGGCTAATTGATATTCACCAGAACCGAATGTGACAGTAATGATATAAGGACCTAGCCAATTTGGCTCAAACTTTCCAGGCTTCTCTCGATCAGCCTAATTTCTTGGATTTTGCATGAGGACCAAGTCACCAATTTCAAAAATTTTGACCATCACTCTTTTATTGTAGCTCCTGCAAAGGGGATTCTAATATGCATGTAAGTGGTTCAAGGCATTTTGTCTTCTTTCTTGCAATATTTATAACTAACATAGGCGAGACTATCTGTCCTCTTCATCATCTATCATTCCTTTTAACAAGACTCAAAGAGAAGGAATTTCAACCTCAATGGGAAATATGGCTTCAGATCCATAGACCAAGGAAAATGGAGTGGCTCCAATGGGTGTGCGGATGCTGGTATGGTAGGCCCACAAGGCTGGATTGAGTTGTAGATGCCAATCTCGGCCAGCGTCATTGACAATCTTCTTAAGGATTCAAAGAATTGTTTTGTTGGACGCCTCTGCTTGACCATTTCCTTGCGAATAATATGGTGTGGAGAAATGTTATTGGATGTGGAAGCATTCACAAAGCTCATGGACATCCTGATTTTTGAATAGATGATTGTTGTCTATGATGATGGACTATGGAACACCATATCGACATATGATGTAATTAAGGATAAACTTGAAAATTTTCTTACTGGTGATGTAGGTGAGGGGGATAAATTCAATCCACTTAGTTAAGTACTTAGTGGCGGCGATGATGAATTTATGGTAATTGGAGGAGGATGGATGGATTTTTTCCACGAGGTTGAGTCCCCATTGTCCAAAGGGCCATGGAGAAGTGATCGGTCTCAACTCCTATGTATGTGTATGGATTAGATCACTATGCACCTGACATTTCTGACATGTTTTGACAAACTGAAGAGCAACTTTTTCTATTGTTAGTGAGTAATACCCAAGTCTGGTGACTTTCCTAGCTAAAGTTGGGCCACTCGAATGAGATCCGCATATACCCTCATGTACCTCACATAAATTTATGTGGGCTTCATCAGTGTCGAGACAACAAAGAAGGGTGTTGTCAAAGCTATGATGGTGTATTGGGTGGCTTTTCAGATGAAGGATTTTTGCTGATTATTGGATAAGTTAGGTGGAAGGTTCTGGGACTTAAGATAACCATAGATGTCCTGATACCAAGGAAATCTAGGACCAATAACCATTTCTGAATCTAAGACATCATATGCAGGAACTAGCAGTTGTTCCACTAAGAAGTCAAATTATGGTACACTTTTGGGGATGTCCAAGAGAGATCCAATAGTTTCCATTGCATCTACTACCTTGTTTTGTGCCCTAGGGATTTGTTCAAAAGTGATCAAGCTAAAATAGGTTAGGACTCTATCCACCATTCGCTTGTAGGGCAACAAATTTTCATCCTTTGTCTCATAATCATCATTCACTTGGTTAATAACTAATTGAGAATCCCTGAAAACTAGCAGTGTCTGAATTTTCCATTTTATTGCCATTTTGAGTCCCGTGACCAGTGCCTCATATTTTGCATGTTATTAGTACAAGGGAAGGAAATTTAGAATGCCTTAGGAATGGAGTCCCCTTGTGGTGTGATGAACAAGATACCAGCTCCTGAGCCATGACCAGTATGGGACCCATCAAAATATAGTTTCCAAGGTGATGAAGGTTTTGCGTGAAAGATAGAATCATTAGGAAAATCAACTATCAATGAATGAGTGCCTTGGATAGGTGCATATGCAAGTTGATCGACTATTACCTATCCTTTTATTGCCTTGTGTTTAACATATTGTATGTCGTATTCACTCAAAATCATGACCCATTTTGCTAACCGACCTGTCAATGTTGGTCGACTTAGAAGATACTTCAGTGGATCAATATTTGCTACCAATTGTGTTTGGTGATTCAAAATGTAATGTCTTAGTTTTTGGGCTGCAAAGACAACTACAAGACATGCACATTCAATGGATGTATAGTTCAGCTCATATCCAATCAATGTGCGGCTGATATAGTCTATAGCTCTTTCCTTTTCTTCATAGTCATCTTATGCCAACAACGCCCCCAACGCACTGGTGGTTGCAGAGACATACATGATCAAAGGTTTTCCTTCAATTTGAGGTATTAGGAATGATGGTGTCAACAAATATTCTTTGATCTTTTGGAAGGCTTCTTGACATTTATTTGTCCATAGAAAGGGGATACTTTTGTGCAACAGGTATCAAAATTGTTGAAATTTGTCTGCTAGTTGTGCAATGAAGCATTAGATAGCTTGTAATCAGTCATGCAGTGTCCTCAACTCACCGATTCCTTTGGGCAGAGGCATGTCTAATATCGCCTTTAATTTTGCAAGATCAATTTCTATGCCTCTTCATGAGACTATGTAGCCCAATAGTTTGCCTGAAGTATCCCCAAAAACACATTTCTTTGGGTTCAAACGGACCTTGTATTCCTCTATCGTTTTAAAGATTTTATCAAGGACCTTGAGATGGTCCTTCTATGTCAAATATTTTTCCAAAAGGTCATCCACATAATCTTCCTTTAAGGTATGCATGAGATCATGGAATATTGTTGCCATGGCTCACTGGTGTGTGGCACCTACATTCTTTAGGCCGAAAGGCATGATGTTCCAACAGTATGTTCCCCATGGGCAAGTGAACATTTTTTTGTGTTGATCCTCAAGGATGATGCGTATTTGATTTTAGCTTGAGAAACCATCCATGAGGGACAACATATCGTATCTTGCGGTAAGATCAACAATGATGTCTATGTTTTGGCAATGGGAAATCATCTTTTGGACATGCCTTTTTTAAATCTCTGAAGTCTGTACAAATGCAGATCTATCCATTTTTCTTGGTGATGGGGACAAGGTTGGAAATCCAGCCAACATAGTCTATTTATCTTATGAATTCAACATCCAATAACTTCTTCGGTTTAGCCTTCACGAGTAGTGCAATATGTGGATGCATCTTTCGTAATTTCTATTTGATCAATTTGATACCTAGAATTAAAGGAAGATGGTGCAATAATAATTTTGGATCCAGCCTTGGCATGTTGGCATATGACCACGTGAAGTTAACTATTCTCTCTGAGAAGAATTGTTGGAATTCAGGTTTTTCCTCTTATGTCAATGATGTGGAAAAGAGAACCATTTTTGGATTCTCTGGTGTAGCTATGCTAATTTCTATGGTGTATTCAATAAGAATTGCTGATTTTTCCTATGTCACGGGAAGAAAGTCCAATCCTCCATCCTTAGGTGCCTCAAAGAGGTTTTCACCTTTAGATACGTCCTTTATTTTTACTATTGTATTGTCAGAAGGTGCCTTGCGGTTTTCACCTAAAGACATGTCTTTTTTTGTTTTATTTTTTTATATTTTTGAGACTGGAGGATTACACAGTCTCCCCAAAGTATGCTACATAACCTAGATCAACAAATAATCCTACCTTGTGATCACCACTTGGTATACCCTCATGAAGTCCCATGAATTTTGCAATGGCTTCGTCATTCTGAAAGATATCCATAGTCGGCAGGCCTTGTTGGTCCCAGTTGATGAGCTATGGGTAGGAAAGGGAAATAAAATCATCAATGTTGGTAAAGGATGGGGAGGATACATAAAGCATGCAAATGGAAGCCTCAAGTGTTAAGGAATAATTGTCATCCTCAATTTCCTAGTCAGATTCAATACAAAAACTAGAGTCGGATTTAGGTGAGTTATATTCATGGTCATAATATGGGAAAAATGGATCAACATCATGATCAATGGATGGTAGTTCATAGGCATGAAAAATAGGCTCAAGCATGTTAGGCTTATGGGTGGGCTCGAGAATGGAGCAGAACAATTCAGATGTTGCCGACAAAAATTTATGGTCATTTGGGTCCCAAGGAATGTTGACCCATTCTTTATGTTTAGAATGGCAATCTATAGGATCAATGTTGTACATTTTTTGCAATCTTTCTGCAAAAGGGAGTTGGTCGGGCTCTAGGAAAAGTTCACCAATATCATAGTCATTCAGGGTTCTATCAGATCGCCATTCCCATTCATGAGAGTCAGTTTTGGTATGGGAGTCCTCACTTGTCTCGACATTTTTAGGAGCCATTATGTCCTCACTTGAAAGTACATAGGTACCTCGATCACCGGTTTCGAGTTTCTCAAACCCTAGCCCTAGATACTTTGGTCTCTAAGAGGTAATGATAGGTTCTCTCCTTCCTGTGTTCTCTCCTTATATTGTAGCCTTTTCCATAGATATGTACTAGTAATGGGGGTAATTCCTTTGGGTCCTTGTAGATCCATGTAGATAGGTCTGAAATGTCCTCATCATTCATGTCTCTCCATAGTGTGAATACCATCTTTGGAGAAACCTTGAAATCCTTCTTAGGCTCTACTGTACAACAAGGTTGACCATAGACTTTAGGTGTCTTAGGTATTGTTGTGATATAGTAAGTTGTGTTCAATTTGAATTCTCCACATCCAACGTCTTGGATCTTGAAGTGATTACTTGGTGCAGAGGTCAAGGAGGATGGTGTGGCAGAAGTCAAGGAAGTGGATATGGAAGAATTGGTGAGTGTGGACAGGTTAATGTATTTAGAGGAAGTGGATGTTGAAGCCTCCCGATTGATAGGAATTTGATGCTCAGTAGTAGCTCTCAAGTTGGTACAGTATTGAAAAGGATCAGGATCTCCTAGTATAGTAATTTTGGTGCCATCAAAAGGGAACTTCAGACATTGCTGGTAGGTGGAGGGAATGGCCTTTAAGGCATGAATCCATGGGTGATCAAGTAAGATATTTTAATGTATATCGTGATCCAAGACTTGGCATGTTGTGTCTATGATAACTAGCCCCACATGAATTGGAAGTGTAATGATGCCTTTAGAAGAGCATTCATCATCATCGTACACTTTTATCACAATACTCTTGGTAGAGTCCACACAAGCATCAGAGAAGCCAAGAGTTTTAACCAATTTTAAAGAGAAGATGTTCAATCCTACTTCACCATCTACTAGGACTCGTCTAACCTTATGCTTATGGATAAAAAACTCGATATGCAAGGCATCATTATGAGATGGTTTGGGTGAGGAATAGTCCTAATCTGAAAAGGTAATGTGATGAGGTGAAGTTAAATATCCGACCATAGTTTCAAAATGGTTGACATCAATGTTTTTTGGGACAAAGGAATCTTGCAAGAATTTATCCAAAATAGCCTTATGCGCGAGCAAAATGCAGAGCAATTCAAGGATGGAGATTTTAGCCGATGTTTTGTTCAATTGCTCAATAAGGTTAAATTCTGGGTTGGGTTTTGACTGCTTAACAGATGGACCAGGTATGGTAATCTTGGGCTGACAAGTAGAGGGGCCTGGGATGGTGACCTTACCTTTGCGTGTAGTGACATTTCATTCCAGGGCCTTTTTAATAGTAATGGTATTGACACATTTATCTTCATCAACAACTCGAAGATTATTAATGATAGTACCACTGGAATAGTTAAAGGCAACACAAATGTAACTGGCTTGATTGTTATTAGCCTTTGTGTCAGATAATGAGGGGTTACCTGAATTTTGGTCATGCAGTGGGTTCTTATGGATTGTATGATCTGAATTAGATGCAAATAGTTGACCACCAAGCTCAATGGTGTAGTTTTCAATAAGATCTTGGACAAGATTTCTTAGTTGGTGACAAGAGGAAGTTTTATGCCCTTTGACATGGTGGTAGTCACATAATGTATTATCATCCCACCATGATGGCTAAAAATGACTAGGGTCATATGGTTTAGGTTCTTCCAATGTTACGACACCATTTTGAATGATTTTCTTAAGGACAAATTCGATGGGTTCACCCAAGGGGGTGTATGTGTATTTTTGAAATTACCTTGTTTGACAAGGTTGCTTTTGGTTCGATTGAGTAGGATTTTTTGAATGGCATTAGCAGTTGGTGTTGGTGCATTCACAAGTACATTTTGAGTTTGAACTTCTTTAATTGTGAGCACATGCCCTGTTGCATTGATTTTTTTTGCATCAACCATGCCATCATTAGTGATGTGTTTATTTTCAACCCAATATTTGTTTGTCATTGGAAGCACTTGGGTTGGTGTTTGTGGTAGCTTTGATGGTTTTTCTGCCATATTTAAGTTTTCCTTTAGCAAGTAAGGCTTTTTAAAGTTGACCACCTTTTTCAACAAGGTCAGTAAAGGTGGTGCAGCAATGGACTTGTAAGCCATATCTAAGCGGGCCGAGGAGATTCTACACAAACATTGTGACTTTTTCTTTTTTAGGTATCTCCACAGGACATCGACTTGCTAGGGTTCTCCATTTTTGGAAGAATGGGATAAAGGTCTCACCCATGCCCTCTTGAGTGAGTTTTCATAAGGAGGTAATGTCCATGTCCGTATCAATGTTATAGGCATAGTTTTCAACAAATTTGTTGGCCAATTCATCCCATGATTTAATTCCTTTAGGAAACTGTGCAAACCAATCTAGTGAGTGCCTTGCAAGACTCCTAGAGAAGAGTCTCATTAAATATGTGTGTTCATAGGCAATGTCCATGCAACTTGTATTGAATTCTTGGATGTGTTCAATGGGATTTGTCTTGCCTTTGTATTTAGGGAAATGTGGCACCACATATCCTGGAGGAAATGGTGGCATGTACAAGGTTGTGTCAAATGGATATGGACATAGGTCATATGACATGTAAGAACTTTTGTTGGACATCTGCAAGGTTTCCACCTGTGTTTGCAGAGCAACAAGTTTGAGTGTGAGTTCCTCCACAATTGGGTTGTTTGTAGTATCACACATATTGGTGATAGGAATGGTTTGATTACCCACTTGTTGTGATGAGATGTGTTGATTTGGAATGTGTTGTTGATGAGAAAATTGGGTGTTTTGATTTTGCATTTGTTGGAAATGAATGTTTTGATTAGGGATTTGTTGATGTGTATGGACTTGAGATGCATAAGTGGGGATGTGGGTGCCAACCGTGTTGGATTGGATTTGAGGACCTTGTTGTCCTTGAGCGTGTTGATGACCAAATGGAGTCATTTGTTGGGTGCCTTGTCCAAATAGATAAGTATGGCCTTGTGGAATGGTGTTATTTTGTCTCAAGGGAATGTTGGTGTTGATTTGTGATGAATTTGGGATGTTCGATTGAGATCCTTGAATGACAACTCTTCGTTTATTCTTCCCAAAGGGGTTTAATGAGTTTTTTGCCATTGTATTTGTAGAGGAACCCAATAAAAAGTTTTTTGATGTCGCCATAGAGCTATATGAGGCTCCAAAGAGGTTTAATGTGTTGGTGGCCATTGTATTAGATGAAGTCTTAAATATGGGTTCAATAGTTTGTGAGGAAATTGTGGACAGTTGTTGATGGATGGAATGTGATGTGGTGTTTGTTAGGGTTGATGGTCCCCCAATAGACGTTTTGTTGACCACATTAGGTGTATTGGTTGTAGTATGGGTGGTACTAGCACTAAGGGAGGTAGCATTAATAGTGTTGATGACATTTTTTGTGGTAGCTCCCATGGAAGTACTGTTTGCATCGTGTGATTGGTAGAATCGAGAGATGCTGCTCTTATGGTGTTGATGTCAAATCCTTTTGGTAACCTAGCCCCTTGGTCAAGGAGCATGGATAGGTATCTATCTGGATCTTGCAAGACTAACTCTTCCACAAAGGAGGCTACTTCAGGATTTTGTGCAGTAGCTTGTATGTCTTCCTCAAAGACTTGCCCATTTTCATCTCTGTGGATGAAATATTCAAAAGGATTATGTGAAGAGGATGGGGTGGTTATTTCACTAAATGGATTGATTAATGAATTCCCCATGTTGGTATTTGTATTCATTTCATTAGGAAAAGTGTTGGTATTTGTACTCATGTCATGGGAGAAATTGTAAAGGTTGGTGTCTTGATCGAAGGAATCCATGAGTCTTCTTTTTTGTTGTAGTCTTGTTTTAACCATAAATTTTTTTCTCAACTATGGGGATGGTGGGGGATGACCTAAATATGCAAATGTTATGACACTATATTTTTGGGTTTTTTGGAATAAGAAATGCTATGCAAATGAAAGTAAAATGAGGAGACTAAATGTATGCAAATGCAAAATATTCTAGGATGCACTCAATATTGGTAAACTTAAGGAGAGGCACACTCAACCATAAAAAGTTTAAGTAATGTCTCAATTTTAGGATGTCAAGGGACTTGTTAAAAGGACTAAATGACAAAGAGGACAAAGTGAGGTTTCCACACTAGACTATTGAGTTGGACATGACTCACAAAAGACAATGAATAAAGGAAATGGTTTGATCAAGTCCAATGATAACCTACTATTGAAGGCAAAGGTTTGACAAAGAATGGAAAGGATTCCTATCCTAAAATCTGCAAAATGAGGTCCTAGAATGGTGGTAAAGCCTAAGGATGCAATTAAGGAAGTGCAATGAGAAACCTATGGCAAACTAAAAATGCAAGGATGAAGGAAGTTGAGCAATTCTTGGTCGGGTTATGGACAAAAACTGTAGAAAAAGATGTCTAGAATTTGTTTGGAAAAGTTAAACCTTAGATTTCTGATAGTGAATGAACTTTCAGGTCACAAGAAATTGTGTCATTTCAAATGCATTGCAGGGAAGTGAATGTGCCCAAGAATTGGGAAATGTGGCATTTGAGAAGGCGAATGTGGTGCAATAGAGAAACTACAGTGTTTGGTAAATCAAATGTGTTGCGAGATAGGAAAATACGATGTTTGAAATGGAAAATATAGTTTACCAGAGTGATTGTGGTTTTTGAAGCAGCAAATGCAGTCCAGGACAGCAGATGCATCGTAGTTTTGGAAAATGCATTGCAAAGTCTGGTTTTTTGGAAAATTTTCTGGCAGATTTAGAAGTTTTTTCCAAATTTAAAGTGTTATTCCATATCTAAAAAGGATGTTTAATTGTTCATGTTGTTTGAAAAACACTTAGAAAACATATTGTTATGGAAAAAATTGTGAAAACAAACACATGGAAAATAGGTACAACCCTATGGTTTGAATGACTATACTCTTTTGGATTCCATGCAGATTTTACTCCAACTGCACTTATTCTTAGCAGATAAATTCAAAATCTTGGCCACATAGCCTCCCCCTTACAACACACTCACTTCTCAAGTCAACCAAGCTTCCAACCCCCATGAAACTCCCATGGTAGGCTAATCACCTCTACTAAGAACTGCGAGAATGTGGATGCCTTGGCAATGACCGTTGTTGCACCAAAGAATAAATAAAGGTTTTTGGTTAGACTATAACAAGGGTATTAATGTAGACATTCCGTTCGTGGGGGACCATCCATGCGACAAGATACCATTGCTAGGCTTCTTGTCGAAACAATCCTCATGATACTTGAACTTTCCTCAAGTACCCACACTTATATATCGGCTGGAAGTCGCTTGGCTTTAGCATGTTACCGGTTGGGTCGTTCCTTGGGGTGATTAATTTTTCCCATCAGGTAGGCCCTCTAAGGATAAACAATAGAAAGTAAGTACATCCATAGTTCGATCAATCTTTGTTTGCATAAACAAAGAGAGAGCACACACAATGTACTTAGCTCACACTAGCAAGATTTGTTCATTTTAAACCAAAAATAAAATGTGAGGGGTGATAAAGTAACAAACTATTTAGTGTTTTTGTTTCTCCAGATTGTACAAATCATAAGAGAATTGCATACACACTTAGAATATTGTCACTAAACCACAAAACACATAAAACACTTGTTCATTTTAACCGTTTGTAGTGTGAAGCATGCAGTTCTTCATTTTAAACCAATGCTATGAAAAAAAATAAAAAAATGCAAGTTTATTTTAATCCAATGATTTATAATGCATGATTGTGTTCTTTTTAATCCAATGAATGTGCATGCATTTTCATTTTAACTCATGAAATTGTAAATGCAATTTTATATGAGTGTTTGTTTGATTAAGATTGTGAAATATCAATAAAAAGAAAGAAAACAAATGTTAGACTCCTTACCACAAGTTGCAAATAGAAAATCAGTAATCCCAAAATCTCTAATCTACTAAACAAAAATAATAGAAAATCTGGAAAATCTAGAAAATTCGAAAACAACTTTTTACCAGACAAATGCGTCGCAACAAAGCAAATGCGGCTCGAAAAAAGTAGATGCGTCATTAGGGCTAGCAAATGCAGTGCAACAAAGAAAATGCATCATTTGAACTAGTGAATGTGGTGCAATAGAGAAAATGCATTGCAATAGGTTGATTGCATCTTAGAAGGTTGTGATTGCGGCATTTCAAACCTGTACCTACAAAAAGCCAAAAAATATCTATATGGAAATTGCAAAAAATGAGTGTCAAGTTCACCAATGTAACTGAGGGTGATTTTTAAGTTAGCAGGATTAATGCATAAACAAAATAAAACCTAAGTAAGCAATGAAGAACAAAGGAAGCATAAAATAAAAACAAGGAAAGATCTCACCAAGTCTTCAAGCCTCCATGAATCACCTTCATTGTACCTTCTCTATTTGTGCCCTCAGATTGTGTGTGAGCTATAATGACTATGCCTAGACTAAACAAATGTTGAAGGATTTTAAGTGGCTAATTCAAGAGATGATAGATGCAAGTGCAAGATGCAAGATCCAAGATCTAAGATTTTGCAAGATGCCCAAAATGAGGACAAAATTGCTATTTTATAGAAAATGCAATTTTGGATGAATGGAAAAGATTGAAGATTGACAAGTCCCCTAGAATCAATGGACAAGTTTCAAAATGTCAACCCACTGTAATACCCCTCCGTTTTGATTCTTGTTCAAATTGCTTTATGCTATGTTTGGTTGCATTTACTTTGATACTGGATACATTTTGTTATAATGTTTTGATTTCTACTATTGAGTGACAATATTATTGTGGAATGTAGTTATCTGATTATTGTTTCACATGCATTATGGATTAATGATGTTGTAGAGTTAACATGAGATGTTATTATGAGATTTATGGATTATGATGGAAGTGTTAGTTTCAACGAGTGTATTGGTGAAGAGGACGGTTTCGCATCACTCGCTTGCGAGCGCCCTGCGAATCCGTAATTTCTTCTTCACGGTGTGTATTATATGCTGGATATATTGTATGATGTTGTTTACTTGGTTGCAGGATGGCAGGTACATGACATCGACTCTACCTGGTTTCACAGGTTTGAGCGTGTTGATCCAACGGTTAAGTTGAACGGGAGATAGTAGCTAGGTAACATGTGTCAAGTCTATGCCCTAGCCTTAGTGTGTCGTCAGTTGTGTGTGTCGAGTCATTGTCTGTCTTGTTTTGATGTTATTTAATTCTGAAGCATTCTTGATTTGAAAATAGATATTTAGAATAATTGCATTTAAATCATGTTGATGGTTATTTAACTTAAATAATACAATGTGGATAAAAGTTTATATTTAAATTAATTAATTATATTTAATTAATTAAATTTAATCCAAGGGGTTGAATTTAGTTATTAAATAATTAAATTAATTAATTAAACGTGATGCAAGAGAATGAAAGGAAATAAAAGAATTATAATTAATTTTGGAATTTAATTCAAACGTGTGAAAATTAAATTAGAAATTGTAATTAAATGTTTATTTGGGAAATTGGTTGCAACTTTGGAAATTAATTTATTATTTGAAATTGCATTTTAAATTGAAAGTGGGTTTTTGGAAAGTGAAATTGAAATTTGAAATTGAAAGTGAAATTGAAATTGAAAATTGAAATTGAAATTGAAATATCTAATTTGCATGTAATGTGAATTAGGGTTGTAAATATTGAAATTGAAATATCTAATTTGCATGTAATGTGAATTAGGGTTGTATTAGGTATTTTTGATTTATAAAAATATATGTTTTAATTTTAGGGCAAGGAAAGTTTTTAGAAAAATACATTTTTACAGCAGGGAAGAAATTTTGGAAAATTTGCACAAGGGTTTGAAGAAAGTTTGATTGTAAAATTGATTGAAGGAAAGATTGTTTGCATTTGTTGGATTTTGGATTGGATTCTTTGGAGGGTTGAAGAAAATTCAGGAAATCTTTGGAGGAGGCTTGCATCAAAAATTCATCTCTTCCTGTAGCTTCTTGTACCAAGTTTTCATCTTTGTGTTTTATTTTTTTGATTGTTTTTTTTTAAATAGTAGTGATTAAAGATTTGTTTATTAAATCCATTTTAGAAAATAAATTTGATATTAGAATAAAAGAATTAAATAAATTTACAGCCTTTGCTTGTGAAAATTCTTGAGTGAAAATTGTGAAAACCTTAGTTGAATTTAAATTATTTGGGAAAATCGATTTTGTTGTTATTGAAATCAAACATAGAGATTGAACAATGCATTTAGAATGTTTTTAAAAAATGAAACCCTCTGTTTATTATTAAAAAAACGGATTTTAAAATCTGCAGTATAGTTATATTTTCATGGTAAAATGGTCTGATTGCATCGCTTATAACTTCACTTTCACAAACTGGGTTTTCAGGAAATTTAAAGGGTTTTTGTATTTTGAAATGTTCTTACTCTTGTCCAAAAATCGTAAATACCCAGATCGTACTTTTTGAGTTATGCTTGAAACATGAGACTGCTGTTAAGTTATTTTTCCCATAGCTGTTCTGAAAATAAAATAATAATAAATTGATATTTATAAATATTAATATTTTATGTATTGTTATTATAATATTAAAATATTATTTAATAATATTTTATATTATAATTTATAATACTAAAGTATTATATTTATTTATATTATTTTAAATAAAATTTGTATATTAGATTAGTGGAATTAAAATTAAAAACATATGGGAAATTATTGTTTATTTTAAAATGGCATGTTAAAGTTTAATTGAAGGAGTTAAATATTTGATTTAAAGAATGCAATATATTATTGAATAGAGATTCAAAATTGGATTGGTTAGTGTATATGGAAAATGGATAGAGAAACAATATGTTATTATATTAAAGTGATTGAATGTGTTAAATAGAAAATTGAATGAGATGTAAGATTTAGTTAGGAAATGGATAGAGTTTACTTGCATGGATTTGTGTTGATTTAAAAGTAAATTAAGAAGTTGTTTTATTGATGAAGCGATCAATTATGTTATTTATTAATTTCTATTTAGATTAATTGAATCATTGTGATTGGATTATGAAAGAGATATGGATTTAGTATATCCAAAAGTAGTATCTTCTTCATGATTATCTTAAAGGATTTAATTCTTTGTATTCAGTAAAGGGAAGTAAATTTAATTGTTTTAGATTTCCAATAATAAAAAAAGGAAATAGAGGTTATGATTATTTTTAGATGATCTAGTTAATGTGTCTTTGACTTTGTCAACACTACCTATTGAATGAGTATGGATTTAGGAAATCCAAATATTAGATTTGATTGATGACTTGAATGCTTTTGTTGCTATGTCGCCAAGTTACATTGTTGGTTTTGGGATTTAGTGTTAGTCCTAAATTATAAAATCTTCCAGAAGAACTTAGAGGATAAGGGCTGTTGAATCTTTAGGCCATCTAGTTGTTTTCCCTTGGGTAGTGCATGGCATCTTTTTAGTTTTACCCGATTTTCGTGAACGGGGATGTTTGCACCTCCTTGGTTTAGGAGTGGATTTTGGGATCCATGTCTCCTTGTATGGAGTGACTTTGTTATGTGGTTTCATCTTGTTGCCTCCTGTGAAAGGAGTGGACTATGTGTTATTGCCTCCAAGATATTTGGAGTGAGATATTTTGTACCTCCTGTGAAAGGAGTGGACTATGTGATTGTTTCCTCCAAGATGTTTGGAGTGAGTTTCTATTATTTGTATCCTCTTTGTGTTGGAGTGGATTATGATGCCTAGTTGATATGCACTTGTGGTTCCCTTGGTGGATTGTTTGGGTGTGTGTTGTCGAATAGAAGAGTGGCTTCTATTAGACACCAGAGCCCAAAGAGGTAAACTGGATAACCTTCAGGAGTGATTTAAACAAGTGATAATTAAAATAATATACTTAGAAGATTAGGACTAACTTCTCACATTAATCAAGATAATTTAATCCTCACTCATAGACACAAGGGCTTGTTTAGACTTGGGATGAGTGAGAAGGCCTGGAATGGCAAGATCAACTATCTAGTTCTTGCGAGAGGTAGTTGATTCCGCATGAGTGAGTATGAGTGCCGGGATTCGGTTGAGGCCACCAGGATTACTTGTGCCGGAGCCTATGAAGAATGCCCAGAGGAGATCTCATGACAAACCTTGTGATGACACTCTATCTATGACAACTGTTGTTAATTATTTTATGTGTATGGTTATTTGAACATACTTGATCTACTTTATGTCTGGAAGCAATGTGACCTATGTCAGTGATGTTGGAGTTGTACTTGCATTGTACTTGATTTGTACTTGTATTATATTTGATTTGTATTTGTATTGTACTTGAGTTGTACTTGATTCATAATTGTATGGTGAATGAGTTGTACGTGTTAATTCATTTGGTTGGTTATAACAGTATGAGTCAGTTTGAGTTTGCCTTTGGTTAGAGGTAGTAGAATCTTTGTCCATGTTACTTTGCTACTATCTCTTAGCATGGGGGGTGGGCCTTCGCGTACCACATTGGTTGGGTGGAACATGCACCAAAACCGTTGGGTCCCCATCTATTATCAGTACTTGGTGGCGAGACATCCAGATGGACAGCTCGCGGTTCGTGTTGTAATTTCTTGCATTGTAATATTTTAACTTGTATAAGTTATTTTATCCCTCTTATATTTATGAGGTGGAATTTTGTAATTGTAATCTTTTGTACTATTGCCTCATTCTGCGAATGAGTGATGTAACTATTGGATTAAGATAATGATTATAAGATTGTATCTTGGTTGATTATCTTATTATGTTATGTGGTATTATTATGATGTATGATGTTTATATCATAAGGTTCATAATGCTATGGTTATATGTAATATGTATGTGTGGGTTTAAGTAATCCTAACCTTGTAGCCTTAGAGGTTGTTGTTAATTAGTAAGTAAATGTGTATGTTAAATGCATTTTATAAAAAAAAATTGGTTCGCTTATGATGTTAATTGCAACTTCCTTTAAGGTTACTTGGTGGGGCATTACACCCACAATTAGGGGTAGGGCAACATTAGGTCAAAATTCAAAATGAGTGAACAAGATTTAATTTAAGAAATTAAATCAAGGAATGATAATATGTGTGATAGGCCAATAAGATTTGGAATAGAAAAAGAGGGAGTTAGAAAATCAAATAATTTTAGAAACTACTTAATTTATGGAGGAAAATACTATTTTGAATTTAAAGTTAATTTAATTCAAAATGGTGGGGTCATGTAACAGTAAATAATAATTTAAAATTATTTACTTGGAAAGAGGAAAATTTAAATAAATGATTTTTATTTAAATTTGGAGGAGAATTAAATGAGGCAATTAAATAATTAGTTATAATTATTTAATTGTGGAAGAAGTGGGTTAATAATTAAATAGATTGTGGGGATTTATTCAATTATGAGAAGACCTTGGTATTAAAAATACATTTAAATAAAATTTATTTATTTAAATAATCAAGAGGGAAATAATGGATAACGATTTATTTAATCAAAGAGGACATTAGACATTAGCGGCTTATTTAAATAAAACAAATATAATTTATTTATTTAAATAGTCAGGAAGAATAAAAGAGATGAATTAATTAAATAATTTAACCATTATTTAATTAATAGTTGAATTTGAACAAAAGGACATAATCAAATGTTTTAATATGTTTAGAGGAATTAAATTTGAACATTTCCTTTGCTTCCTTTCCCTAGACCCAAAATTGGTTTTGATTGAATTAAATATCTTACTATGTAGATCCCCAATGTTTTCTCCCTTGGATGTTCAATTCACTTTCTCATTTAGAATGTGGATCTATCGGGGATTTAAATCTAGCTGAAATTCTATTTTTTCCTTTAATCTTGCCTTGATTCTCCTTCCCTCATGTTTGAACAATTTTAGGTCATTTAATGTTTTATAGGGTGGGTTATTATTTAGTTGACCATTTAGTGGCATTCAATTGCTAGTGGGTTTAATGCTTTACCTTGTAACCCCATGTCATATGTTTTGGTTTCAAAATCCATTTCAAATTAAAAGCTACAAGTGGTGCCTAATGGGATCCTTACACTTACTTTTCCCAAGTTAAATATGATTTTGAGTTCATGTGGATTCTTTTTTTAACCCTTTTCATCATGATTAGCCATTAGAGAGTGAGTTAATGATACACCCCATTTAATTTGAAAATATATTGCAATGTATCAAGATGTGATAGGATTTTTGTAGATATTTAGATCAACAAGAAGGTCCCACCATAATGTATGGATCTTATAATATTTGTTGATCCTTCTAATAGTTTTATCTCTAAGTCATGTATGCAAAATTAGTTGACATACTAATAACCATTAATCAAATTTATCATCTACTCTAGATCATTCCATGTGGATGTCTAGGTCATGTACAAATAGTCACTAATTGCCATTATTATCTCATCTCGTATTACACCACATGTGACTTATTGATAAATGAATATGAATATCATCAAGTATGCAAATTCCAAGCCATAGATCCTTCACTATCCATTTATTTCCTTAGAGTTTCATCAATTTAACATGTATCATTCCTAAAGGTAGCCACAACTATAATTTTGAAACCTAGAATTAAAACCATTTTTTGGATGCTTTTGTATTATCTCCATTTTTGGACCTCCTTCATGATTTTAAAACTTACTTTTTTTCTAAAAAATATTTGACCTATTAGGTGTATAAGCCTCGGTTCTTATAATTTTGCAACCAAATTCTTCAATGGAACCCTATTTATTAACCCAAGGAATAGTTGACTTGGTGATTATGTGTTTCAACTTGATGACTTATTGTTTAGCTTGAGATTTTCATATAACCTACTAACCTTTCCATGATGTATCCCAAAAAAATTGACACATAGGAGTGCCATAGAAATTTGATGTCTAAATTATATAAGAATGAAGATAGATCCTAATACATGGGAATATGCATAGTAAATGACATCTTAAATCAAAAATTCTCCATGAATTGAGTACACATTAATTTTTATATATACAATTTTAGAGGATTAAATAAGCTAAAATCAAATACATTTTTAATTACTATAGCAACACTTAATTACATAGGAAATTCAATGTTGGTCATTGCATGCAAGATTTATTGAAAATTAGAGAATTAAATTTTACTTCAATAAGAGTTGGCACTCATCCTAAAACAATTTTTTTACTATAAACCATTAATCACTCAAAAATATTTAGCAAGGTGCAATCAAATTTTATTATATTATAGTACTTTGGAGCCAAAATTAAATACAAACACTTTGTATGGAAGCATAGATCAAATTTCACCTCGATATTTGAATAAAAAATTAATAATTTATACCTTGAGAAGCTTTCAAAATTAATTATTGTAACCAACTAAGAAACTTATAGAATGAGAAACTTAATGTGTTGACTATATACATATATATACATGTACATATATACACAAATATATACACACACATATATGCACACATGTATATATGCACACACACATATGCACACACATATATGTATACATATTTACATACATATATATACATATACACACATGTATGTATATATTTAGGTGTGTGAATATGTGTATGTGTGTGTGTCTATATATGTATATACACACACACACACACACACATATTAGGTGGATTGTCATTATAAAGGAGTTGGAAAATTTAGAGTTAGAGACTATTAGAATGATTTAATAGTTTTTTTTGTTTAATATAATATGAATTGTATTTCTTCATTTATTTTTCCATCTAGGAACTATGATTTTTTGAGTTTTGGATCATTATAGTTTATATGATTTTTTTGTACTATAAGAAATTATGGAATTCAAAACTTTTTTATATATATTTTGAGTAATATGTATTCCTACTTGATCTATGCCTTCTTTATGGTGGTCATCCTAGTTCATGCATGATACTTACTTTCCTTTGGAGATTTCATCATCTTGGTGTATAATTTATATTTATCTATCTATCATCTAGGTGGTTTTTATGAAGATTTCATGGAGATTCTTGGAAAATAGTGATACAAATGTGGAACAACATTCCTATTCCTTCTAGGTGGTTTTTATGAAGCTTTCATGAAGATTCTTGGAAAATAGTGATACACGTGTGGAACAAAATTCCCAAACAAACCACTATGTAGAGGCAACAATAGCCTATCATGGCCTTTTACTTGCTAAAGAGGCGGGGGTGACTAAGCTTTGGTTAGAAGGGGACTCCCTTAATATTATAAATTATCTCCTCAAGGTAATTTTGTCATTGTGGTCTATTGTGAATTTAATTGAGGATTCCATTTCCATCATTAGATACTTTGATGATGTTAAAATTTCACATGTTTTTCGAGAGGTTAATTCTCCTACTAACGGGTTTTCCAATTTGGGGGCAATGTCTCATAATTATTGGTACTCATATGATGCCATTCCTTTTAATCTTCAAAGTATTTCTAATCATGACCAATTGTCTTGTCATGGTAGCAAAAACATTGGGAGATAAGTTATTTTATTTCTTCCTTCTTTGGTTTATGAACTTTGAGTTCAAAGCTTGTTCGATTAATTATTTCATATCTTATGAAAATGAGATCATGGATTGGAATTTTATTGTTGGACATTGTACTCGTGGTGTCAAGCTAACATGGTTTATGGGTGTTATTTGAATTTGTTTCTAGATTGTTCATTTAACCCTTTTTGCTCATTGGAACAAGGCAAAGGTTGTGAGTAGGTTGTTTCAAGTGGAAATGGGAGGATATCATTGCAGACTCAAGTCACTCTCTTATGAATAATTTAGTGGGAATGAGATTGTTTAGGAATACTAGGAGAAAGGTGGTGTTTACCCCTACTTTCTCAAACTTCATGGTTTTGATTCAGAGGTGATTGAGGCCTTTGTGAATGGGTGGAACAACAAAATGTTGCATTACCAAGGCATGGAGGTGAATGTCACCGAGGATTTCATTGCCGAGATAACTAGTTTATCTATGAAGGGAATTTTTTTTTTACAAAGATTGTGTTGTATCTAAGACTGCCTTAGCTATTTTTTTCAAAGGTAAGGAAAGGGAGAGGCTTAAGTGTGTGGGAAGCAATGGGTATGATCAATATTCTATTAAGCCTTTGTGGAGAGATGTGGTTCTAGCTATAGTGAAATTCTTCATGCTTGATGGTAGGTACTCTATGATTTATGGTTACCACTTTATGTTGCTTAATCATTTCAGACACAACAATTTGGTGGTATTCCCCTATTACTTGCTTGTTTCTATGGAAACTAGTATTGATGATCATATAAATAACCCTAGTACAGAAATCCTCCATGAGAGTCTCATGAAACTTACTATTAATCATATTAAGTTGAAGTTTTTACCTAAGATTCTTAAGCTTTCTTCTTCTCACAAAAAGAGGAGGATAAAACCTGGTTATGATATGAGTGAGTCGATAGAAGAATGGGGTGGTTACTATGAGGAGAAAAAATATAAAGATGAGGTGTCTTTGTATGAAGAGGGGAAGTATGAGGATGATGCAAAGGCTTCTAAGTCCTGGTTGAAGGGCTACAAGACTAACATTGAAATGAAGGAGGTTGATTCTCCTAGTGTTAAAAAGAGTTTGAAGGGGAAGAAAGGGGGAAATAATAATGAGAAGGGTTTTCTTAATCCAGGGGAGGATGGGATGAAAGGTGTGGAGGAGCCCATTTTTAGGAGGGAAAAGAGCAGGCTATGGTGGAAAATGTCTTGGAGGGTGTGGGTTTCTTGAATTTTTGGGAGGCTCCTCTTAGGCATGGTGATTTGGAGTCCCCTATTTGCAAGGGCGATGAGAAGGTTGAAGAAAAGAAAAGGCTTCTTGAGATGTTGGCAAGGGAAATGAACAGGTTGAAGAAAAGAAAGGGCTTCTTGAGATGTTGGCAAATTCGGCTGAAATTTCTAAGAAACAACGAGTGAAAGTTGATGTTGTTGATGTGGAGGACTCTCCTACTAAGGAGGATTTGGAGGGAAAAGGTGTGGATCAAAAGGATCTCCATGAGAATTTTTATTTTCCTACTGCTATACTAATGAATTGGGATGAGATCGATATGGATATTTTTTGCAGAATGATGGAGGATGGCACTAAAAATATCCTTTCTCTTGCTAAATGGCTCTTTTCGGTGGTCAAGGAACTGAAATCAATGTTGAAAGAGTGGTAGGATGTCTATGTGGATTTGGTGAATTGTAACAAAAAATATTGGTTGGTGAAAGACAAGGTCAAAACTATGAATGTGGTCCTCGATAAGGTGGTCGTGAATGCCAAAAAACTTGGAAAAAACTATGAGGAGAGGTTGGATACTTTGGAATATGTTGTTCATAGGGTTCATGAGTAGTGGTTTGTGGCTATAGAGGATAAAGTGAATAAGACTACAATGACCTGCAAGTTGTGATGAGAATTAGTAACAATCCCTGAATTCTAGTGCACAGGGCTTGTCTTTGTTGAATAAGAAAGCACTCAATTGGACTGGTAAGTATTTGACCTTGGTGAACATGAGGAGGCTATTGTTGAGATTAGTTGTATGAACCTAGTGGAGAAGAATGTGGATGCAGGCCCGTGTTTGCATACTAGGAGCAAGACAAAGAATAGGGCAGCCATTTCATTTCAAGAACTTGAGGAAGTGGTAGAGATGCATGAAAAGGTCATCTCTAGTAATTTGGATTTGACTAAGGTTCTTGATAAAATTCTTTAGTTTGTGTTTGATCAAATTTTTGTGCTGATATTTTGCTATTGGTTTTTCTTTCAGTTTGTCTAGTGTTATCTTTTGACAATATTTTTTCCTTTTTTGGGTGGTTGGTGCTTGTGTTTCTTTCTCTTTAGCAGCTTCTTGAGATGTTGGCAAGGGTGATGAGCAGGTTGAAGAAAATAAAGGGCTTCTTGAGATGTTGGAAAATTTAGTTGAAATTTCTAAGAAACAACAACTGAAAGTTGATGTTGTTGATGTGGATGACTCTCCTACTAAGAAGGATTTGGAGTGAAAAAGTGTGGATCAAAAGGATCTCCATGAGAATGTTACTTTTCATACTGTTGCATTGGTGAATTGGGATGAGATCGATATGGATCTTTTTTGCAGAATGGTAGAGGATGGAACTAGAAATCTCCTTTCTCTTGCTAAATAGCTCTTTTCGGAGGTCAAGGAACTCAATACAAGGCTAAAAGAGTGGTAGGATGTTTGTGTGGCTTTGGTGAACTGTTAAAAAAAATATTGGTTGGTGAAATACAAGGTCAAAACTATGAATGTGGTCCTTGACAAGGTGGTCGTGAATGCCAAAAGCTTGGAAAAAACCATGAGGAGAGGCTGGCTACTTTGGAAGATGTTGTTTGAAGGGTTCATGAGTAGCAGTTTGTGACTATGGAGGATAAAGTGAATAAGATCTACAATGACCTACAAGTTATGGTGATAATTAGTAACAGTCCCTGAATTCTAGTGCATAGGGCTTGTCTTTGTTGAATGAGAAAGCACTCAATTGGACCGGTAAGAATACTGACCTTGGTGAACATGAGGAGGCTATTGTTGAGATTAGTTGTATGAACCTAGTGGAGAAGAATGTGGATGCAGGCATGTGTTTGCGTACTAGGAGCAAGACAAAGAATAGGGAATGCATTTCATTTTAGGAACTTGAGGAAGTGGTAGAGATGCATGACAAGGTCATCTCTAGTAATTTGGATTCGACTAAGGTTCTTGATAAAATGCTTTAGTTTGTGTTTGATCAACTTTTTGTGTTGATGTTTTGCTATTGGTTTTGCTTTCAGTTTGTCTAGTGTTCTCTTTTGACAATATTTTTTCCTTTTTTGGGTTGTTGATGCTTGTGTTTCTTTCTCTTTAGCAGCTTCCTTTCATTGTACAGGGTTTTGAGGCCCCTTCAAAACCTACTTTTCCATATCAAAAACATTCCCATTATTTCTTCTCCCTATTATTCTCTCTTCTAATATTTTTTAATTTCAATTATCTATACGTTTCATATTAATATATATTATATTAATTTATATGTTCCAAAAATTGTTGATTTAATTTTCTATAAATGTATCTTTATTTATTTTATTTTCTAGGTGAGAAAATAGATAATCCCCTTCTAGAGAAACATTGCCATGTATTTGAGAGAAAACTAGGTGTCCTAGAGACAAGGAATTAAGGCTTTGGGGTTAAGAACCACTTTCAAGTGGGAGCATTTTTCTTTATCTAAGTTGGTGTGTCAAAAAACTATCAATAATAATATTTTTATTTATTTATTATATTCAAATGTGAAAATTTATATAAATGAAAGAAGAATTTAGAAATATAAAATTTATTTAATATTTATCAAAATTATTGTTCGCAGATTTCTATTAAAGTATTGGAATGATAAATAATAAACTTGATCATTGAATACTATGTAAATAGTTTTTAAAATTAAAATAGATCTATTATTTTATAAAAAAATTGATAAATACATATAATGAATGTATACTAATAACTATTATTTGAACTAGAAAAAATATTATAAATAGAACAACATAGCATACAATAAAAGTAAATGAATATGAGATATGTTAGATTATGCTATTTATTACAACTACAAAGACTTAAGCCTTCATTTTTAAATTTTGCTAACTTCTTTTTTTATACAAATCATATGAGAATGGTGGTGAGATTACAAGTCTTAAGGATTTCACAAGAGAGATAGGCACAAATTTTAGAAATTATCTTTTTACATGTCATATATTGATTATTTATTTAGTAAGAGTTGACACTTATTATTTATGTATCATTAAAACTCCCTAAGTCAATTATAAGGGAAGATATTATGCACATCCTCAGTTTATTGGCATAACAGGAGTGACACATAGATATTAAAATAATGTATGTTAACTAAAATCAAAGTGAATAAAATGTTCAGTATCCTAATTTGATGCAACATATCACTTAATTTAGTATAATTTTTTTTCCAATAAGTCACCACACTCTATATTAGAAATATTTACCATGCATGAATTGATTCCAGCTCTTGAGTGTTTTGGATACCATTCATATAGTATAATTTTGATTAGTTAAACACTTTTAACTAGAGCTATGAACTAGAATAGGGTTTTGAAAGGACCCCTAAACCTTGTACATCAAGAAAGGCTACAACAAAAAAATGTTATCCATAATGAAATTGGACTTTAAAACATAGAAAAATGGATGTCTTTAAGTATAATGAATAAAACCTAAAGTCAATTCCACCTTTCATAGGGTTTCATTAGGATGCATATCAACAAGGAAAATAGATTAGCTTTCAACCATGAAGGCGAGTCAATCAGACTTGGATCTACATACTTAGAGCCTTGGAAATGGATTGAAAATTATTTCTTATGATTAACCTAAATATACTATATGACCTAATATGAAAAAGGAAAGATCTCAAAAAATAATAGACTGAAATAACAGTTTGTAGACATATCTAGAAAGTGTAGGAGACTGTGTACCTATCCTAATTTTTTTTTTTTTTAGATGAATAGAAGGAAGTCATGACACCTATGGGTGTATGTGTCTCTGATAAGGTGTCTTTCTCTTTTTTTGGGGTCCTTTGGTAATAGATATGAGCTTTCAATTTCTTTCTACAAAGTTGTTGAAATGCTATCGAATAAATTTGTAGGTGAGTTTTTGTTGCTTGACAAGACTTAGGGCTTTAAATTCAATAATGAAAATTTGTTCTTCAATATTCCTTCAATCCTCTTCAAACCTAATATTTGCACATTCACAAAGAGAAGAGATATTGGGCCATTTAGGGGCTTGCCTTGGGAAAACCCCGTGTAAGTGTTTCCACTTCCACAATGACAATGTCAATGATAAAATGATAATGGAAAGGAAGAATGATGAAATAAAAAAGTGCTACAATTCACAACCCTTAAATGGTTTCCTCAAAGGATTGAATCCATGCACATTACCTCAAGGTATTGATCTTTCTTTCTTAATTTTCTTGAATGCTTTGGAGACCTACAAAAGTGTTGGCCTTCACAAAACAGTGATAAAATGAACACATAAAATCAAGTAGGATTTGACATGATGTTAGGATCTTGGATTTCTACAATAAATCTCTGAAATGTTACCCTTGGATACTCTTAATGTCCACCTCTTTCTAGAAAATTTCACTTAGATTTCAAATGATGCAATAACTAGGTAATTATAGGCATTTCTCTAATTTCTTAGGAATTAAATCCCGATAGATGACATTTGAAATTTGAACTTTGAATATTAAAAGGGTCACTCTAACATATTAAAAATTGATCCCTAGAAAAATAAGGGGACCCATACACCCATGGGCATATGGGTCTTCACCCTCTTTTCTAGGACACAATGTACCAAGGGAAAATATTAATAACTTGCATTTGTTTAATAATTTCAATTTCTCAGAAAGTGGTACACATGGGCTATAGAATGCATAATGTAGGAAATTTGGGACTCAATTAGGCTCAATAATTTAGGGGGAGAAAACATAATGTGAAATTGTTAAGGGTGACAATTTATGATGGTACAACCTTAATACTAGAAAGAACCTTGGGAAAATAATAATAAAACTACAACAAAGGGACAACCAAAACCATAGTCAAGAAGGTTTAAAACCAAACCTCTTAGAAGAGCTCTTAAGTGAAACTAAGATTTGACTTGATTGGGTTATCCTACATTTTTTCAAAGAGCGAATCTCAAGTAAAGGAACAACATATGGTTTAATTTTTTCCTTAAAAGGATGATCCCCTCATGTATGAAATGAGAGACACAACTACTAAGTCCAAATCATTTTTGAAATTAATTAAAGAATCAAATAGTAAATGAAATAAAACATCTAGTTTTTTCTTTCCCTTAAGAGAAAAACCTTGAGTTTTTATTGTAGGGCTTACAATGTGAAGCACAGGTCATTTCTTCCAATCCTAGTCACCAAGATCCTTTTTTGATTGAATATGGAGCTTCTCTTTGATATCTTGGCATGAATGGGAAAAATTCCTAGTTATATGGAAATGAAGGAAAACAAGTAAGTATGACTCATAGTGGACTTTCTACTCCTAGATACCCAAATTGGAGTACAACTTAATAGTGGTTGGAAACACCTTATCAATATCAATACAAACATAAAATCTAGTAAAATAATGAATCTCATAGATTTTGTGACATTGTCAATAGATAAAAATGAACCAAGGGAATTGACAATACCTCTTATGTTCTCTTTGTCCAAATATTCTAAAGGGATCCCTCAGAGTCTTACCCAAATTATATAGATCCAATTTGATTTTTCCTTGGTATCATTAAACCTAATAGACCATATTTTCAAGGAAATGAATAATTTTCCAAAGAACCAAGACCCTCCTTGCAAGATACATGTGTTCTCCTTAATGGATTTAAAAGAGAATAAGAAGAAATTGTTAGGAATTGTAACCACTCAAAATTAGCTAGATAAAAACATTTTTAAAATACCAACTATGAACAACATCAATATTTGGACAAGAGCTTGAGAACCTCCCTATGAGGGAATTCCCAATACAAGTAGAAGCTTTATCAACAATGGAATAAGGAACCCTCAAAAAAATGTAAGAGCCATCAAAGGTAAATAATGATTCACCTTGGTAATGAACATGAATTGAATTAATAAAAAGAACCTTAACTAGCATGGAAGAACCATTGAACACTAATTCAATAGAAGGAACCCTAGACAATGTATCAAACATAGGCTTGAAAAAATCCTCATCCAAGGACACTTCAAGATCAAAATATTATAATAAAGAAAGGACTAGAGGGGGACTTGAGGACCCATTAGCATCAAAAGAATGGGATACATCAACAAAGGTGTAACCCTCCCCAACACCAATCTGTGAGAGCCCATTGTATAGTGGTAGGAAAACCCATTAGACCCTCTTGTGGACCTATCAAGGTACTTGCACACACAATCACCTCATTTATACATTCAAAAAACACTTCCTTGGTAGGATCCTTGACTAGAATAACAATATAGTTAAATTCCTAGGAAAGAAATTTGTTTCATAGGCTCAAGTTAAGACAACCATTTGAAAACTCTTTGAGATCCATGGAAACATGATTAGTACCCACAAATAAAGTAAGACAACGATCCTTCAATTTGGCTTCAAGAAAAAATATCTAGTATAATTTCATCCCTTTCCACACCCCAGTAATCCTCCTTACCTTTGTTATCTTGATTATCTTCGTCATCTTTGGTTTTTCTTGTTGCAAGTATGAAGAAAGTATGAAGGTGTTGTCATTTATGTCAATTGGTTAACTAGTTCTCAACTAGTTGTTGTTGTCATTAATGTCATGGATATGGTTACTGGTTGTATATTTTGAGGATATTAAGAAAATTATAATGAGGAAAGGTTGTAGATATTCAGTGGTTGCTCTATTTTTTGCTCTAGGATTTTCTCCTATGTTTGTGTGATTTAGATATCTTGATCATGGTTGTTGGAAGTTGCTATATTCAAATTTTGGGTTTTTGGATCGTTGTACAGTGCGAGTTATGTTCACCAGTTGTGAACTATGTTTTTTAGTGTATCTGGCTGAGGTCCAAGAGAAATGTAGTTGCTCCAGATTTCTTCTTGTTCAAGTCTTATGACTTGAAGTTTTCAAGTTAATTTTATTGTCTAGGAGGATTGGATCATGCTAAGGTTGTGTGTTCTTAATTTTTCAATGTGTTTTACAGTGGTTTGGCCAACCTTGTGTTTAACACTACTTTCAAGGCTTATGGAAGTGTGTTGAAGCATGTGGTTGGGTAACCCTCATTCTAATTCCACCCTAGAATGTTTTAGCATTGACCTAATTTGAAATTGTAAATGCAAATGGTGTATGACTGACTTTGGATATGTTTTGAAGTTGAAGATGGTATAAATACATGATGAGATATTGGTGAAAGGTGTAAAAAGAAATAGCGCAAGATAGATGCAAAATAGATATGAAATAGTGTATGTGATGCAAGTTTGGTAGATTAGTGCAAAATCTAATTTTTGGGGTTTTGGAAGTAGTAAGCTAAAGGTGTACTCTATCATTCATGAATGTCTGCAAGTGTTTGAGCGAGTTGTGGTGGAAATATTTGTTGCATTGAGATTGTCTTCTCTCTGTAACAAATATCTTATATCTTCTTTGTATCTATGAGGTAGTGAGCCCTTCAGGTGTTTAACCCTTGTTGTAGTGACCCTCCTGATGACGTATCTATTTTAGTTGTTTTGAGTTGCTGATAGTCATTAAATGTTTTTGAGACTATGTTACTTTGATGCATTATGTCATGGTTTACATGACTAGTTGTGAAACTCAGTTGATGATACACTTTATTTTATGATGCGATGTTTATTTTTTAGGAGATGAATTTTTTATGATGGTACTATGATGTGATTGATTTTAGATGCTATGTCTTATGTCAGTTCGGTGAAGGAGATGGTTTAGCAGTAATCATCTGTGAGTGCCCTGCTACGTTGTGATTCTTCTTCACGGCGTGTCTTTTATATATATATATATGTTGTTCGATTGAACGTATAGTGTGATGCAACTTTCAGGTACAGGCATCGACTCCACCTACTTCATCAGGTCTGAGCATGCCATGGCCCAATGGAATCATTGAAGGGAGATAGACTTGTCCTCTGTCATGAACCATCGTTCTAGAAAGAACAAGTATCAATTTGTCACCCATATGTCTTGTTGTCATTTATTTTTCATAATGTTTGTTGGTCATCACATGTTCTCATGTTTTATAATGTTGTTTAGAAAATTTAATGATTTAATGTAATGATATGATTAATGATTAATTGCAATGTTTAATCTGAAAAGTTATTTTTTTAGAATATTGTGGAGTTAAAAGTAAAATATTAAAATATATTAATTGTGAAAGGGTAATTATTTGTAATTGATTTGTTTGTGTAGTTTATATGTTTTCGAAAATTAAAACAATTAGTTGTTTTTTTAATTGCAAAATATCTTTTTCTTGCTGATGATGTTCGAAATTTGAACTAGTTGTTTTAATTGCATGCAAACAGAAAGTGAAAGTGGTTGATTGCATTTTATTTTAAGGAAGAATTAATTAATTTTAAGGGGGGATTTTCAAAAGGAAGAATTGTTGTTTGACGGGAAAGTTTGTTTTTCTGCTTTTCTCTGAGGTTTTGTATGAGAAGCTGAAAATTGATCGTTGAAGGCCATAATCATGCTGTGAATGTTTTGTGGATTGAATTTTGGATTTTTTCACTTTTCCATTGCTTGAATCCGGAAAGAATTTCAGGTTTTCTTCTTTTAAATTTCAAGCTTGTTTTAATCGAATCTTGCCAAAATTCTTAGAGTAAATTTTGTTTGAGATATTTGTGAAAATATCTCTTGAAACCTGCACAACAAAGAAAATGAAACCGCAAATGATTAGATTAATTATGTTAAAATGAAAATTACAAGAGTGAAAAGAAGATCCTTGAATATGTTAGTGAGTAGTTTAATTATTTTTAAAGACAAAATAGATAGAGAAGAAAATATTTATAAAAAAAAAAACACCATTGTTGCAGAACGTGTATGATTAAGGAATCATAAGTATTTCTTTGTATTTTTATTCTTACACATGTTAACCTTTGTGTTAAGTTTCTTTATATCGTTGTTCTTTTGTGAAGATTCTGTATTTTCTTTATCATGGAGGCATATTGGTGTCCAAATTTCTTAAGAATGTTTTGTGTGAGGTCTTGAGCGCAAGCACATTATTTTCTTACCTTGTGGTTTCATAGTATGGGTAGAAAATGGGTTCCTCATGGTTGTGAAATATGAGTCCATGTTTTTGGTTCAGGTGCTTCTTGGTTCTCTTTCTACACTGCACAAAGTTTTGGTTGGTGAATGAATAATCACCTTCTTTTTCTTGTACAAACCGGCTTGAACTCTATTTGTATATGTATGTGTTTCGATGAGCTTCACTATGGTTTTGGTTGTCTCATTGAATTCATTGGGCTTGTATGGTCATTTGTCTTGTTGGCAGATTTTTATTTTAATACAAAACTTCTACCCTAAATTCAGTGAGATCGAATTGTGAATGCTTACTATTGCGTGAGTATTTCGATGCATGCATCTTTGGTTGCCTTCGAGGTGTTTTGGTAGGATACGACTGTGTGCATGTTTGTATTTATCCACACATCTGTAACCTTTCCTCCTATTGGATTGATCTTAATCAACAACTTATTTGTCTTGTCCCTATCTTATCTTCTTGCATCTGAAAACATCCTATTTGGTCTTTGGAAAATGTGTTGATCAGACTGTATTATGGTTTCTATGCCATATATAGATTTTGTTGTACATCCCTGCGTGTTTCTAGGTTTTGGAAATTTGATTGTATCTTCCTCTTTATCTGTCAAAAACCTTGTTCGTGGAATGCATGGTCGGCTAATGTCGGTTTGTTTTCTTTTTCTTTCTTTTTTAAATGTTTTGTTTCTTGGATTTACCATTCGACCACTTACATTGGGCCTCTTCATCTGTCATAATCCATATCCCCACTCTTGCTAGGTTGGTTGTGAGTGGAGGAGGTCGAATTTTATTCTGAGTTGTGTTAATGCATGCGAGTAAATCGAGGCGGTTGGGTATGTAGACTTACACTTCAGTAGTGTCTAGAAAAGATCATGTGTTATTAAGTTTTAAGTCTGCCACATGATTCCATAGTTAACCATGTAGGATTTGTTTTGTTTATGAATTATAAATGTCTTGCATGATCGATGCATGTTCTTATCTAGGGGTCAACTTGTTTAATACGCTTTCTTTCGGTCTCTGTAATTTGCATGCAATTCATGCATTCCATTTACATGCTTAATATTTATCAATCCTAGTTTTCTTATGTAAATGTTGGTTAAGACCAACATTTGTCTCTATTTATCTTATCGATTCTATTGAGCATGAAAGCATTCGTAGATGTTATGTGAGACTTGATCTTGAGTCTTTATTTTGTAAGGTTCTAGCCGTGGTTTCTTTTATTCCCAGTCTCTATTATAGTGGAGTCATTCGTCGACCTGAGTCAACCTCTTATTAGTTAATGGAAATATTTTTTTTAATTAAATTCATTTTTTTTTTTAATATTAAGCAGCAATCACCGAATATAAGTAAGTATTGTAGAATAAGTTATTATTAAGAAGGAAACTTTTGATTTGGTTTGTTAAGTATAGTTCACCGAGTTAGTAAGAAATGATAGTTTTAACTATTATTATATATATTCATGCTGTCCATTATTTTAATTCTTGATCATGCTTAAATGATGATATCGGTGTATTTGTAATTAAGTAATTAAAGATTAAATCCTTCTTATACTTTGAGTAATGGCATTAAAATTATAAAGCATATATATATAAATATATTGTTAATTTAATTTGTGAAATGGCTTAGTAGTTGAAATAAATATGCTTCGATAACATTAGAATCATGAATTGTTTTTACTTATTTGTAATGAATATATATACATGTATTTGGATAATGGAGTTTTAAATGCATAAGACCGTCTTTTGTAAGATTATGAATTTTGAAACATTATCTTATATGGTAGAATTTATTATCCTCTCATTCAACGAGCTTAATGTATTAAGATAGACTTGATTGAATCAAGGATTTTGAATGGAACTTGTGAACTATGCTCAATTTTTTCTTAAGTCCATTCTTTTTGTGAATAGAAATATGTCATTTATGGTTGTCTTCCAGAGGTTTGAATATTAGTATTGTTTTCGAATTTATGGATAGAGATTGTGGTTGATTTTTGTATTACTTCAATATAGAAACATGAGCCATGCACATTATGCCTTATGTGATATTATTTTGGATATCTTGAAGCCCATGATATGGAAGTCCGTTGTTCATGAAATTCTTGGTCATGCATGTTTTGTGGTTCCTATTGAGATATTTAATATTATAGTATGGTTTTTGATGACTTTAGGTCTCTGTGTAGAGAAGTTTTCTCTTGTATGCATGTAGGAATTATTATTTTGTCATTTTGAGAAGTTGTATATAGGAGGAATGGCTTTCGTTAGGGGCTGGACCCGAAAGTGGTTGCATGGGTAACCTATCAGAAGTTGGTAAGTAAGTGCAAACTTTAATCAATGTATTGGGTGTATGTCAGTGGTGTTGTCATTTTGATGTCATGTGTGTTGACCATGTTTTGTGTGGTGTTTCTTCTTGTTGTCTGATTTGACTTAAGGACCTGTTCTATCTCCTAGCACAAGGGGTGGGCTTTCGAGTTCCACATGGTTGGGAGGAATGTGCCATTTCTTCCATTGGGTCCCCTGCAGGTGATTTTTTTTGAGACATGCTTGTTCTTGGCAGGATCTTAATTGAACATCATTCACGACGTTTGGTTCGTTGGACAAGCTCATGGACTTGGTCGTCATCTACTCTTGATCTTATTCTATTTTGTACTCACTCATGATGTTACATGAGGTTTCATTGTATTATTACTTATGATGTATCGAGATTTGTAACGATCTCGTTTATTGTAAATGAAATTGTAATGTAACTATTGATGTAGTAAATTTGGATATGACATCACTTGTCTTGATATATATATAGTTCTTATTTTATTGTGATGTTTATTTACTTTAGTAGAGTAGTTGTGGAACCCGTGAATGTTCATGCCAGGTTATTGATCACATGTTATTAAATACTTTAAAAAAATAAAATTATTCGATTGTTTAGCGTAAGTGACGTGTCGTTCCTTGGGTTCCATGACGGGGCATTACACTTGTTGGACAGTGAGCCTTGATCCGATCAGTGATTCTTGTCTTAGTAGTGAGCCTTCTTTGGAAGTGAGCCTTTGTAATCAGTTTTGATATTCTCTATATTGTGAGCTAATCCTCATTGTGGTTTTTCCCTTATTGGGTTTTCCACATAAATCTGGTGTTATTATGTGTGTAATGTTTTTTAGTTTCTTCTTTTTTACTTAATAATTAATCATATTATTAGAGTAAAGTATTTGTGATTGATCTAATCTTTGGTGAAAGGGTGATCCCACAATATTGGTTTACAATTTTTGGCCAAACTCGACACTGAACTAATTTTTTCTAACTAAATTTTTACTTTCGAACACCTATAGCGGATAAACCGTGAGGAATTTGAAGATGATGCAAACTTGTGATTTGTGACATTTTATCTATAGATTCTAAATATAATTTTTTCAAATTTTTTGGAATCAGATTGTACTTGTTTTTCCATCTCCTTTGCAAACTAGTTTTTCAGTAAACACCATTTTTAAGGAGTGATGCTCACCATATAACACATAACATTTTTTCCATAAAGGATACAATTCTTATTTTTTTAATTTAGATTTGTAACTATGATATCTAGTGCTTCCAATTGGTTTCATAGTGTTTTATTGAATATTTTTTCCTTAATCAAGTTTCGAAGTCAATCTAATTACAATTCAGACATAGGTGGACTGTATAAAACAACTTTTTTTGTATGTATCAAAATTCTTTTTTTTTTTGTTGGATCAAGGACTTCAATATCTGGTGCACTCATATTTTTCAATTTATTTTTGATAATCTTCTATTTTTTGACATGTGCAGAACAAAGAGTTTGATTATCAGTGAAAAACCTACATTCACAAGAAATACAAAATAAATATAATAATAAAATTAAAATGATTTAAAATTATACTTTTTGGAAAGCTTATAATAAGGACTACATAATAATAAGAAATAAATTTTAAATGAATTCATTTGATCCCCCAAAAGGTAAATCAAAAGTGGCTTTTTATCAGCATTTCGATAGGTGTAAAGGAGACTTTGTTATAGGTATGGTTTAAATATAGCAGGGTTCTATCCAAGGGGGTTTGATCTAAGGTGGTTTGATCAAACCCTCTTCAATTGGAATCCTTCAAATGGAGCTTTTTAAGGCTTAAATCATTATATTTTCTAAAAATATGTGATTTCAGCAAAAAATGGAATCTCCCAAAATTTGTAAACCAACATTGTGGGATCACTCGAAAGTTTTAAAGGCATAATTTGTTACAAATGATTTACCCCCTCTCAGTTGTCTTTTTCAAAAAGTGGTATCAGTGCTTGGTTCCTTGGAGAGGAGCTTAACTTCTTAAGGTAGGTCCAAGATGGTAGGCAAGATCACTTTTGAGTATCCTAGGTTCGATGGAACTAATTATGCTATCTAGAAAATACAGATGGAAGGATATCTGGAGTATTATGGATATGATGTTGAGAAAGCTTATAAGACTGCTTGCACTCCTCTTGCTAATGGTTCGAGTACAACTGATGAAATCAAGGCGCATGAAGAAAATAATAAGGTGAAGTTTATTTTGAAGAATAGTCTTTCACATTAAGAGTTGATTAAAGTTCAGAATATGAAGACTACTAAAGAAGTTTGGAATGCTTTAGAAAAGATACACAAAGGATATGCAAAGTTCAAAGAATAAAATTTGTATAATTTAGAGGCACAGTCTGAGGTTCTGCATATGTCTGAAGATCAGAACATTAAATCCTATGTACAAAGAGTGGATGATTTGGTATGTGGAATTTGAGGACTTGGTGCTACAGTAGATGAATCTAGGATTGTGAAGAAGATTCTTAGAAATCTCCATGATACATACAGTGAAAAGGTATATGCTATTGAAGAATATTTGGATTAAAAGACTTATACTAAAGATCAATTATTGGGAACTCTAACATCTTATGAGATGAGAAAACCAAATTTGAGAAATGGATCCAAATCAAAAATTTCTTTCAAGGCTACAAGAGCTGAAGATCTGGATGAAGAAAAACTTGATGAAGTAGAAGCTAAATTTGTGAGAAGGATGAAGAAAGGATCCAGTAAGTATGAAGGTAAGTTACCCTTTAAATTCTTTAGTTTTGGAGGAATAGGTCATTATGCTTCGAGATGTCCAAAAAGAGCTAAAAAGAAAAAACAAAGATTTAGTAAAGAAAACAGAGGTAAGAAGATCAATAGAGCATATTATGTGAATGAGGATGCTAGTATCTCTGATGAAGAATCTGATTATGGATATTTTGATGACAATGAATGCTTGTTCTTGGCTATAAAAGATGAACCTACTTCTACTAATACTGAAAGACAGGTGAGGGAAAATGTGTTGGAAAAGAGTGAAGGTACAGTGATTTTTTCTCTTCATGCTAAACAAGAAAAGAACTATTGGGTTGTTGATAGTGGTTTTTCACATCGCATGAACAGTGATAAGAGTAAGTTTGTTAAACTTGAAAAATATGATGGAGGCTTAGTTATGTTTGGAGATGATACTGGTGTTAAGATTTGTGGGATACGTTCAGTAAATTTTGATGGAAAGCACAATACTAATGATGTATGTACTATGTTAAGGGTTTAAGGAATAATCTCTTGAGTGTTGGAAAAATGTGTAGTAAAGGATATAATCTTGTATTTGAGGATGAGAGATGTGAAATCAAGAAAGTATCTGGAACAATTACTGCTGCAAGAAACAAGTTTGAAGGAAATCTATATCAACTTCAGGGTGTTGATGGACATTGCTTTATGACTTAGATTAATGAAAATTGGCTATGGCACCAGAGAATGTGTCATGAATTTTGATAACCTAGAAAGGATTAGTGCAGTGCAAGTCATGAGATATTTACCAGGGATTACAAATTTTGTTAATGTTATTTGAAAGAATTGTTAGTTTGGAAAACAAGTGAGAAACTCTAGGTCAAATGAAAAATCTACTAACGGACTAATGGATTTAATTCATATAGATCTCTATGGTCCTACAAGAGTGAGAAGTCTACAAGGTGAAAGTTACTTTATGCTTTTGATTGATGATTAGCATGGGTTACTTTTCTTAGAGATAAATTTGATGCATTAGATAGATTCAAGACATTCATAGCTATGGTAGAAAATGAAGTAAATTTGAGAATAAAATACTTGAGGTATGACAGAGGTAGTGAATTCACTTCCCATGAGTTTAATATGTTTTGTGAAGTTCATGGAATAAAAAGATAGTTATTTGCTCTGAGAACTCCTCAACAAAATGGAGTTGTTGAAAGAAAAAATAGAACTATTCAAGAAGCTACTAGATCAATGATTATAGAAGTTGGTCTACCAGAAGTTTATTGGAGATAAGCTATTCATACTATTATTTATGTGTTAAATCGAGTGCAAGAAAAGGATAATAGTACAAAGACCCCTTATGAGCTATGGTGTGGAAGAATTCCTATTGTTAAGTATTTCAAGGTATTTGTAAGAAAATGTTATATCAGACGAGATGAAGAAAATTTAGGGAAGTTTGATGCTAGAAGTGATGAAGGTATTTTCCTTAGATATTCTACTAAGAGTAAAGCTTACATATGTTTCAATAAAAGATTGGGAAATATTGTAGAAAGCACAAATTTCAAGGTTGATGAAGCAATGAAGAATTCAATTGAATTTTATGGGTATGTATCTGATGAACTTGATTGTGTAAGAGTTGAAGAAGTTGTGGAAGAACAAAAGAAGCAGAATGAAGAAGAAGAAGAAGCTCTAGTGGTATCCCATAAGACACTTAAATATGTGCAAGAGAATCATTTAGAAGATCAAATCATTGGAGACAAGAGGAAAGGAGTACTGACAAGAAGCAAAGCTGCTACTGGTGAGATAAATTCATATTTACTTTCTGAGATTGAACCAAAGATCGTAAGTGAAGCATGTAAAGATAAGAATTGGATGAAAGCTATGAAAGAAAAACTTATGTGAATTGAGAAGAATAAAAATTGGGAATAGGTCCCTAGAATGGAAGATAAAAAAATAGTTGGATCAAAGTGGGTATTTTGAAACAAGTTGAATGAGAATGAAGAAGTAGTTAGAAATAAAGCAAGGCTTGTGTGTAAGGTTTACTCATAAGTAGAAGGTATATATTTTTAGGAGACTTTTGCTCCAGTGGCAAGAATGGAAGCTATCAAAATGTTTTTAGCATTTTTTTCTCATAAAAATTTCAAGGTCTATCAGATGGATGTTAAGTCTACATTCTTGAATGGTGAATTAGAGGAAGAGGTCTACATGGAACAACTAGAAGGATTTCAATTGTTAGACCAACCGAATATGGTTTGCAGATTGAAAAAGGTTCTATATGGATTGAAGCAAGATCTTAGAACTTGGTATGCAAGGTTAGACAAATATTTGATTCGACAAGGTTTCAACAAAGTTGCAAGAGATAGTAATCTGTATTTTAAAATTGAAAATGACAAGATCTTGATAGTGGTTATATATGTTGATGACATTATCTTTGGAGGAAATGAAACAATTTGCAAGATCTTTGCTAAAGAGATGCAAAAATAATTTGAGATGTCTATGTTTGGAGAGATGAATTTCTTCCTTGGGCTACAAATTAATCAAATAGATAAAGGGATCTTTATTTCATAGTCAAAATATGTAAGAGAAATGTTGAAGGAGTTTGGGATGGATGGTTCCAAACCAGTATGCACTCCTATGGTGACTGGTTACAAATTGAGTAAAGATGATGATTCACCTAAGACTGATTAGAGAAAGTACAAATCTATGATTGGTGGAATATTGTATTTTGTTCTTAATGTAAAAAGGGAAATCAATGTAAAATATATTTTGCCTTTTCCATCAATGTCAAAGAGGGAGAGAAAGATGTGAGAAGGAAGGAAGATGTGAAAATTTTTATCTAGAAAAGAGTATCTACTAAGGGGGAGAAAGTAAAATCATGAGGAAGTGTGTTCTGAGCTGTTGTGTTATCTTTTATGGTTTTTCACATCATGTGTTTCCATCAATGACAAAGGGGGAGATTGTTGCAAGTATGAAGGTGTTGTCATTGATGTCAACTGGTTAACTGGTTCTCAACTAGTTGTTATTGTCATTAATGTCATGGATAATGGTTACTAGTTGTATATGTCAAGGATATTGAGAAAATTATAATGAGAAAAGGTTGCAAGTATTCAATGGTTGCTCTAGGTTTTTCTCTAGGATTTTCTCCTATGTTCGTGTGGTTCAAATATGTTGATCATGGTTTTTGGAAGTTGCTATATTCAGATTTTGGGTTTCTGGATTGTTGTACAATGTGATTTATGTTCACTAGTTGTGAACTATGTTTTTTAGTGTGTCTGGCTGAGGTTTGACATAAATGTAGTTGTTCCAGTTTTCTTCTTGTTCGAGTCTTATGACTTGTAATTTTCAAGATAAGTTGTTGGGAATTTTTTCAAGTTAATTTTATGGTCTTGGAGGATTGGATCATGCTAAGGTTGTGTGTGTTTAATTGTTCTATGTGTTTTACACTGGTTTGGATGACTTTGTGTTTAATACTACTTTCAAAGTTTATGGAAGCATGTTGAAGCATGTGGTTGGGTTGCCCTCATTCTAATTCCACCCTAGAATGCTTTGGCACTGACCTAATTTGAATTTGTAAATGCAAATGGTGTAGGGACAACTTTGGAAATGTTTCAAAGTTGAAGATGGTATAAATACAAGATGAGATATTGGTGAAAGGTGTACAAATAAATAGAGTAAGATAGATGCGAAATAGATGTGAAACAATGTATGTGATGTGAGTTTGGAAGATCAGTGCAAAATCTAATTGTTGAGTTTTCGGAAGCAATGAGTTGAAGGTGTACTCTATCATTCATGCATGTTTGCAAGTGTTTGAGTGAGTTATGGTGGAAATCTCTATTTCATTGAGATTGTCTTCTCTCTATAACAAATCTCTTTTATCTTCTTTGTATTTGTGTGATAGTGAGCCCTCTAGGTGATTAACCCTTGTTGGGTAGTTATTCTTGATCCGGATAGTGAGTTCTATTTTGGCAGTGAGCCTTTGTAATCAGTTTTGATATTCTCTATATTGTGAGTTAATCCTCACCATGGTTTTTCCTTTTTTGATTTTTCAACGTAAATCTTATGTTATTGTGTGTGTGATATTTTTCAGTTTCTTCTTTTGCACTTAATAATTAATCATATTATCAAAGTAAATGATTTGTGATTGATCTAATCTTTAGTGAAAGTTTTAAAGGCTTAATTTGTTACAACTGATTCATCCCCCTCTCAATTGTCTTTTTCAACATGTTCATCTTAAGATATGCTAAAAAATGTGAATGTAAACAATTATATGTCCTACTAATGCAAAAGGAAGACATTATCAACATGTATAGATTTTTTATAGTATTTTTTATAACTTTTCAATTACTTGAATATTTAGGTTAGCTCATACATTTTTGAATATATTTAAATATTGATCTCTCTTTAACTAATTTATATTCTTCTACTAAGTATTGTACATTTCTCATTATATTAATCATGATCTCAAAATACCTAAAAAACTCATCTTTAATTTTTATAGCTAAACTAAATTTAACCCATTTACTACTAATGTGAATTTATCATTGTTATTGATTCCTTTCAAGATAAGATCTAATGAGCTCCACTACAAAAGATCCCTTGTCCATGAAGACGTAATTGACTCCTTACTTCATTGCTATTCATGTTATCAAAATTTAATTTCATTACTACTCTCTTCTAAACTAAGAATCAACAATGTCCCAACAATACATTCCTTATCATCCATTAGAATATAAGTTTCTTTTTAAATTATCTCTAGAAATATCACCAAAAATCAATTCATAAAATCCAAACAAATGAAAATCCTCCTCACTCGACTAGGACCCCTTAACATACACAATTGACTCTTTAAATTATCCTTAAACAAAATTCAACTTATAAGAACCAAAAAAATGGATCACTTCATTCATTCTTTCTTGCCTCTTGAACACTTAATCTCTTTGACATACCCAATAATACAATTTTATCATTGTTATTGATTCCTTTCAAGATAAGATCTAATGAGCTCCACTACAAAAGGCTCCTTGTCCACGAAAATGTAATTGACTCCTTACTTCATTGCAAGCCATGCCATGAAAATTTAATTTCATTATCATCCATTATAATATAATTTTATTTTTAAATTATCTCTAGAATTATCATCAAAATTCAATTCATAGAAACCAAACAAATGAAAATCCACCTCACTTGACTAGGACCCCTTAACATACACAATTGACTCCATAAATTATTCTTAAACAAAGTTCAAACTTATAAAAACCAAAAGAATAGACCACTTCACTTCATTCGTTCTTGCCTTTTGAAAACTTAATCTTTTGACATACCCAATAATGAACTCTTTAATCTCCTAAACATGCCACCAAAATTCTAACTTGAAAAAATCAAACAAATAGGGTAACAATTCTACATTAAATTCCCTTATGGAAGTTTTCCAAGTTGAAAACTTGCACAAGTTTTAGTTAAACAACTCTTCTCAAGTATACCTATCCCTCTATGTCATGCTTATGAAATCTTGACGAAGGACTTTGTGTTGTATACTTGGCCAAATAAGACATATGATTGTTGTTGTTGTACCACCCGTGAGCCATGTTGGATCCACATGCGTTTCTAGATGGAATGAGACTATTGGACATCACATACATTTGTATGTGGAATATAAGACAAAGTAGCCATTGTTGTTTGGAATATCCTCACTATAAGAGAAAGTCCAAAATTTGTTGTCATTCGTGATGTTATTAGTCTCTCTATACAAGAAAGAAATACTATATATCTTTTTTAATACTTTATGAATATTAAAAACTATTCAAACCTAATCCATATGTTGAAAAAAAAGGTACTTTCTTGACTATCAAAAGATTTTGGGATTTGCTTTCTCCATGTGAAAACCAAAAACTTCATTAAAAAGTCTTACCATATTAAAATGAAAGAATATAAAATTAATGAGAATTCACAAATAAAATTGAAAATCTTATGCAATGCAAGTGGGTGAAAAAAAATCTGTCCCCATTATCAATTTGAGGAAATAAAGAATTTATAAGATAATCAAGCAATTACATTATTATTTCAAGAAAGTAATAAAAATATATTATCTGAAAAAAATATTGTATTGAGAAACATAATTTATAGTGGCAGTGGGGAGAAATACCAATATATTTGTAAAAGAAAAATGATTTAGAGTTGACATTTATTTTTTTAAAGAGGAAGTCAATCGGGATATTGGAATTATAGGAAAATATTTAAGAGAGAATTGAGGAAACCAATAGTGAAGTATATTGAAGTAGTAATTATAGTAATAAAAATGACATATCAATAATTATTGAAGATATATTAAAATAAGAAGTTTAATTTTAAAGATGATAGAATATAAATTTATAGTGTGGGTATGGTACCAAAAAATACCCACTATCAAATAAAGAAGGAAGAAAAAGATCTAAAGTAGGAAGGAGATAGTATAAGGAACTTAGAGATGCAAATAGAAGAATGAGAGGGAATTGATAGAGAAAATTGAAGATAAAAATAATACTTCTACCAACTTCTAAATATTAGAGAGGAGAATATAGTAAGTGAAACCCAATCTAGAAAATTAACAAAATATTTGGGAGAAGAGGGAATTATGAAGATAATAGAAGTTTTAAAAAATTATCAGCATTATTTTCAAAAAACATTTTTATAATTAAAGAGAGTAAAAAAAGAGATTCAAATAACTAAAATAAAATTGAAAGAGGATGTAAAACTTTAGAAAAAATACCATACAAATTAAGTCCAAATATGAAAGGAAAGTTTAAGAACTAGATAAAGATGATAGTAGGAAGTATCATAAAATTGATGGATATAAAGTGGATTAGTTCTATGACCATGGAAAATAAAAAAAAGGAGAAGCAAGTATTTACTTTTATTTTAGAGAGATTAATGATCCATGTGTGTAACATCCATTCCAAATATTGTTTATAAAAGAAGTATTGGAGATAGTAGCTTGAAGAAAGCTCTATTAATTTACTAATAAACTTTTATAAAAAGAAGAAGATTAGCTAAAAACCATGTTTATGATAGAATGGGGTTGTTTTATGTATATAATAATGTCATTTGAAATAAAAATATACACGTATAATGTTTAGTATTTAGGGAATTTATACATGATTTATTAGAAATTTACGTAGATGATTGAACATTTTATGTGTTGATGAAAAATCATGCATAAATATGTTGATTAGAGTTTAAAGATGTAAAATATTGAGAATTACTTAAAAATTAGAAAAAAACACATTTTCTATTCATTTGGGTACTTTTTTAGGATATATTATATGTAAAGAAGGAATGATGGTAAATGATTTGAAGTCAATATAAATCTTAAATGTGACCCATAGTATTTTAAGATATAGTAGTTATCATGGGATATTTATTTAATATTATGTAGTGATTTTTGGGCCCATGGAAGTGTTTCACATAATGTTACCAATATCTTATATAAGGAGAAATAGGGTTTCTTTATCCCCTCCAAGAAGACCTAGAAATCCTACAACACCATCTTCTAAAGCTCAATCTACTCCTTTCAGTAGGTCTCCTTAGCCTAGAACACCTGCTATCCAACTTAACAAAGATTTATTTCATATTACTCCAATGGCTCTCCCAAGGTAGCAAGTGTTTGTCACCTTCAATGGTGGTCGTCATCTCATACTTATCTAAAGAGATGACATAATTTTTGCAAGTATGTTGTAAGTGTTTTCATTGATGTCAATAGTATGGATTTTTCTAATGGTGTTATCTTTATTATCAACAAAGTAGTAGTGTGTGGATGGTTGCATATGCTACAATCAAGAAGTTAAATATAATAAATGAGGTTGGATGTCATGAGTTGCTATAGAATTTGTTGTTTCCTGTTGCTCATGAATAAGTAAAAAATTATGTGAATGTTGTAGTCATTTTCTATTGATGTAATTTGTATAAAATAATCTTATAGTAAGTGGCTCAAAAAAGTGCTCTGAAAAGCTCTAGAGAATGCTTCACATTCCTCTACATTTGAGGATATGGTCCTATGGTTTGAAGGATAGACAAAGTTAAGTGCGAAGCATACATGTTCCCATTTTCAGATTGTAAAAGTCATCACATAAGTTTCTTGAGTAAGTAGAGTGAAGACTGTAATGTTGCAGTCTTGGAAGGTTCAGAGAAATGCTCTGCATTTACTGTTGTGGTATTGCGGTTTGGAGGGTGAGTTTTACATGTCTGCTTGTTGTCTTGCTTTGAGTTTTAGGAATTGAAGTGTACTATAAGTCAAGTTTTCAAAGTTATATCTAATATTGTGTTGTCTGGTTTTGCAATAGATAATAGTTTTGTGTTTTCTTGCACCAACATAATGTTGCATGAAGTTGTAAAAGAAGGGCATGGAAATATTCTTGAATATCATTTTTTTCTTGTGATGTAATTCACATGATGCTATCTTGTCTCTATAGTACCACTTCTGATCTGGTGTTAATATTTTGAGGGTTGAGTGTTTATTGGGCTAACTTAGTACTTTAAGTTGTTTGCACCAAATCTTTGTGGCGTGAACTAGCATGGGAATGCATGCAAAGTTAAATTAGGTCCTACTTATCTCTTGTCTTCAATTGCATTGAATTTTCGTTTCCTATAGAGGCTTTGGAGCCAACTCAATATGGCCATTGCACATTTCAAGTTTATACATTTCAGTATGGATGACAAGGAGAAACCTTTTATTACTTGCATAAGGTATAAATGAGAGATCAAGTGTGTGATCAAAGTGTACAAGGGCTCAGTGTGTAATTAATGTAATTTTCTAAAAGCAGTGTGCTAAAGGTAGAGAAATGAGTGTGAATTTATAGAGATGTATTTGATGTATGCTAGAGGAAGTGAGCCAAAATAAAAAAGCATAAGTAAAGTGCGAAAGGTAGTGAGTCAACCAAAGTGTGTGAGTGCTAGAGGTAGTAAATAAAAGGTATAAGTGCAAGAGTGAACATTAGATGTAGTGAGCCAAAAGAAAAGGAGTATAAGTGTCGAAGGAAGTGAGCCAAAGGAAATAAAGGTGTTGTGGAGGCAATTTCTTGTTTGATTCATCAAAGTGTTGTATTATAAGGTTACAACCTCATTCTATAAGTGTTCAATAGGGAGTTGTAAACTTCCTTAGGTTAAAGACCTTAAAACCTGTTGTAACTATTGTTTCATTTTGTGAGGTTGGATTTGGATAGTATATCCAAGCAACTTTATCATTGTGGTTTTTTCCTTGCTAGGTTTTCCACATAAATCTGGTGTTGTGATAGTGTGTTCTTGTTTTGAATGCTTTATCTGGTTACAAGTTTCAATTGTTAAGTTTTGAATTTAATTCATTGAGGGATAAACTAATCCACCCCCGCTTAGTATATCTATATGTTCTAACAATTGGAATCAAAGATAAGTTCCTTGGTGTAGCCTAATAGTTGAATAGATCTTGGTTTAGAACACATGTCTTAGAAGAAGTCCTCTTCTAAGGCACTATATTTTGATGGAAACAACTATGGATTTTAGAGTGTGAGGATGGATTCCTATATCACATCACTTGGGTATGATGTTTGGAGAGTGTCCAAGGATGATTATGTTAAACTTTCTCATCCTATCATTGATCCAAATGCAAAAAGGGCTCATGAGAACAATACTAAAGAAAATAATTCTATCCTGAGTGGGTTTGAAAATTATGAATTTGTTAAGGTAGTGTAATGCAAGACTACAAAGGAGATATGAGATAAGCTCAAGATCTCTATGAAGGAAATGATAGGGGGAAGCAAGAAAATTTGTAATCCTATAGAACATTGCTTGAGAATATGAAGATGAAGGAAGAGGAGAACATAGTCAACTATCTTCTCTAGGTAGATGAAGTTGTGAATGGATCAGAGGTCTTGGAGAAGATATAACTAACTTTGTGCCGGTGAAGAAATTTATGAGAACTCTCCCTCACTAGTTTGATTCAAAAGTCTCTATAATTGAAGAGGCCAAGGATGTGACAAATCTTACCATGGAAGATTTGTTTGGATCCCTTAATATCCTATTGAATGTGGAATGAAGTTTAATGTACACACAAAATAGAAGTTGCATTCACAGTTGTGAAGAAAGAAGAAGCATCCAGTTCACACAGTGATTTTCAAGAATAAGAAGTAAACTTTGTGAGAAATATGAAGAAAGAATTAGAAAATCACAAAGGTAAGTTGCCTTTCAAATGTGTTAGTTATGGAAGAATTGGTCATTATGCTTCTAAATGTCCCTTTGGAGAAAATGAAATTAGCAAAAAGGGTTTCAAGAGAAACAATTTCAAGAAGAATCTCCTCTCCAAAGAAGAATATTGCTCCTCATATGAAGGAGACCACTACTCTTTAGATGATAATGGATTTGAATCCCTATTTATAGCCACTATGATCTCTAGAAGTTCAAGCGAATTTGTAGATGAAGAAGAAGGTGAATTTGATTTTGAAGGTGAACTTGTCTCTTCTATTGAAGTTTTGGAATGTGAAAAGAAAGAGAACAAAAGGAAAAAGGCCTTGATTGAAGCCAAATTAAGTGAATGTAAAAATCTTGAGAAGGAAATCCTTTTAGTCAAAAATGACTTGGAGAAAACTATGTATGGAATTCAGGAAATTAGTATCAGATCTATGGAAAGATCTCATCATGCAAGAAGGCCTTCAACAAATATGTTCAATCATGCATTTTTGGTTATTTTTTCATTTGTAATAAGTTTGGACATAAGGCTATAGAGTAAAAATCTAAAATGAATAGAAGATATTTTGTAAGTATAAATTCTCTTGCCTCTATAGTTGATGTCAATGTGACATGTTATATTTGCAACAATGTTGAGCATATAGAAAAAAATTGCAAAAGTGATTTTGCAAAATAAAAAATTCAAAAGGAAGATGATGTTGAACAAGTCAAGGAAACATATAATAAAAATTCAATGGTTTTCCAAATAAAATTTCCGGATAATAGACAGTGAGTGTTCAAGTCATATGAATGGTGACAAAATAAAATTCATCAAGGTGGTTAAATGGAATGGTTGATCAATAAAGTTTGGAGACAATTCATTAAAAATAATCTGTGAAAAAGGCACTATAAGTGTGTGTTGTATATATGTGAGTAAAATGAATAATCAAAACACACAAGAAATGAGACGTATTACATTAGAAATTGAGTTATAGAATTAATTAAATTCAAAGCACAATCAATTCCTAAAAACATTCCATTGTTTCCTATCTCTAAGGATTCTTTGTATCACAATGGCTCTCAAATTTTGTTAGCACTATGACATTGCAAAATGACAACCTAGAGAATGGATGCTATGAAATGCAAGAATCCTAATTCCTACATGGTTTGATAAACTATATGATTAAATTCCATGATGCTATGCTGCAAATGCTATAATATAATTGTGGTAAGGAAGCTAGTATGACAATGGAAAGGAAGTTTCTACACTAAGACATGATTCTAAACTAACATGATAACCACAATTCTAAATGCTAAAAATGCTCTAAGTTCAAAATTCTCTCAAAATGCTCTAATGCTCTCAAATGATTTTTGTAGAGTAAATTTGTTGGAAACAAGATACACTGAGAGGGGGGTGAATTAGTGTTGTGCAAAAATTAACTTTATTAATCTTTATCTTCAAAGCACTTGAAACATTCAACCAAAATGCATTAACATGAAGCAAACAATCACAACACCATAACACAAGGATTTTTACATGGAAACCCTATTAGGGTAAAAACTACGGTGGATGGGAAATCCACAATATGATATGAGTATAATCAAAATGAAGTTTACAATATGGGGAATGCACTTGCATTTAGGCACACTACCTAGAGCTCAATGCTCAAAGAAGACTCACTTTCTTACAAAGATAATTAGATTAAATCCATCTGAGAGATTGAACTGAGAGATTAGCATCTACATATGCTTTATTATAGTTACGGTTAGGCTCAACAATTGATCTTCTATCTTTCTGACTGATTCTGCACTTCTGATCTTCTATGCTCAAACTTGCATCACAAAGTCCTTAATGCACAAGTGAAACAATGCACAATCACTCTTCTGCACTTCTGATATTCGCAATTCACATCGACACACCTTCTACATATTTCAAAATCATATGATCGATCACTTATATATATCCATGATCAAGAATTTAATCGCAATATGTCAGCATCAATAGAACACAAAAATATTTACAACTATCGACCCAAAACATGAGTAATGTATAATGCACATCCACAATGGTCAGCCACAACTTAGTTAGGATCCAAAAAAAATGCTCGAACACAAAAACACTTGAATAATTATTCTTTGAATATCCGTAATATGTTATGATAATCGAGTCGGCCTCCATGCACTGGTAAATAGGAAATTAACCAACCAGATCTTCCAACTCGCACATGGATCAATAGGAGGCAATGAGATTCATGGATAACACAAAGCATAAACTGATCAACCTTCCCTGAGATACACAACACAAAATATTAATAAAAAATCTTCATGAGAATCGATGAACACAAAACTGTTGGATGCTTTATTCTTCCTTAACTATTTGCAATCTGACTGTCAGTATGATCAGATGATGATGCATGGATCCAATCACCGACTAGGGCTGCCATCAATGAAAACACCAAATGATATTCACAGTGTCTCTTTCCAATAATATTCCCCTTTAGCATTGATGGAAAAACTTAGCGAAAAATGACTAAGTGTCAGATCAGTACCAACATCAATTACACTGCCATTCTTCAAAATTTTGAAAACAAAACTCTCCCCTTGAGATGATTATACATTTTTCACTCTACTACTCTCCCCCTTTGTCATCAATGGCAAAGGCAGGAATCCACATATCAAAAATCAAACAAAATCTTCAGACTCTACAAGCATAACTTACACAAACTTGAAAACATCTACAAAATATTTCTTCAACATGCTCAAATTTGTGTCCCAAACCCTTTTGAGACTCTCCAAAATTGTTATGTGAGCACAAACCAAGTAAGATTATGTCTCCATAGACTGAAGGTTCACTAGATCACTAATTACCATAGCATCTTTAGCTTCCTTTAATACACTCAACATAATTTCAATCTTTGGACCAATTAGGCTTCTAAGCCCACATGCTCTTTCCAAAATTTTGTCATTCTCATGTTTCAAGCTCCTTATCTTGTCAAATAGAGATATCACCTGACCTTCTTGCTTTTCAACACCACCAGCTAAAGGATCAAAAGCTTCAAAAATAGAAGCTAACTATTTTTCAAGATACTTAACCTTCTTTTCATTGACCTTAGTGAATTTAGACAATGACAAACATGAATTATAGATCTTTCCACCTTTAGATAGAGCAGTTTAACTATTCTTCACATAGGTGGCTAACAAATTTTTATCTTTAGCTATCATTGCTTTTAAACTGATGAACCTTTTGGCATCAAATTCCTTCTGAACTTTAACCATGGCTGACTTCTCAAGAGACTCAAAATGAGTACTTACAAAGTTTATGAGCTTCTTCAGTTCACCGGAGGAGGAATCAAAAGGGTTTTTGACATGAGTAGGCATTATCTTCTCCAGAACTCCAGATGCAAGATTTAAGAGTTCACTATCCTCAATGTGAGACTTCAACAGTTCTTCTCTAGCTTTTTCCCAAAAAAATGATGCAACCTTCATTTTCTGAATTGGAGACAAAGTGGATAGGTCGATGGGACCTTCAACGAATTCAGGGTCAAATTCTTCCTTTTTCTCTACCATAAATTTATTTACTGCCTCTGCAGTGTCTCTTGCTTCTACTGAAATTTCTTTCACATCAACTTTCTTTTCTTCAACCACTATTTCCTCAACTGCAGGTTCTTGCTTATCTTCAAGAATCTCAACTTTCTAAATTGATACAATTTTAGGAGCATCAATCTCCATAGGTATTTCTATATTATCCAAAATAGGAGGAATTTGAGTATCCTCAACCATATCATCATTTACCTCTTCATTCATCAGATTAGATGCAATACCTTCAACATTCACTTCTTTAGCGACAACATGAATTATGTTACTTAACATAACTTTTCTCAAATTTTGTTTAGTTTCTTCTACAACTTCCTTAGTCTGACCAATCATGAGCTTATTCACTCTTGTCTTACTCTTGAATTCCCTTTTTTCTTTATTCAATATTGCCTTCATTTCTTCCATAGATATCATTGGACATAACTCATCAATAATTATTTCTCTCATTTTCTCTTCTTTTGATCTAGCATTTACTCTTCTCATTTCCAAAATCTCATACAAGCTTTTAGGTAAATTAGGCGTTATTTCAATAAGAACTTTATTGAAAATATTCAAAGAGTTCTTTGGCTAGATTTATCAAAGGTTTCATACCATTTACAAAGTGTCTTAAGATTTCCATCCTTAACCAAAGATTTTTTAACTTCTTCTACTGACATACTTAGTTTATTAATTTTTGCCTTCTTCTTTGCTTTGTCTTCTTCTTCACTGGAGGTCTTGCTTTTAGTAACTGTTCCTACCTTACTACCTTGATGCTTGATTTCTCTAACTCTTTCATCAGATTATGTTTCTTCATCTTCAAAGACTACCACATAGACTCTTTTTCTTTTATCCTTCTTTCTTTTTCCTTCCTTACCAGATGTCTTTACTTGAGTTTGCACAGGAATTGGCTTTGTTGTAGGGGCGGATAGGGAAGCCGAGCTCCTTGTTGACCTAGTTCGAGTAGATGGTACTACCGGACTAGCAGATTTAGTTTTTGCTAGCTCTTTTTTTGCTTCAACTTCTTTTCTTTGCCTTCTAGCTTCTTTTAATTTTTTTGCAAGTATGCCCATACTTTTTGCTAGGATTTCTATTTGTTTTCTAACTCTTTTGACTATCACAGGTTTTCTGAGTTCATTATGTACCTGTATATTCTTTTCTGCATAAGTACCAAATCTCTCTTTTACCGAATCCAAAGGCTTATTTAGTAAATTTTGTGCATACATTTCCAGAATGTTTTCCTCAACTCCATAACCGATCAACATGATCCAAACTATTCTGGGATCAATGGCTTCCACCATGCATTGATTAATGTCTACCATCAAGGAGATAGTATCCTTATATTTCTCCACAATAGAGGTTGGAATTCTTTCTCTGGCATGCATCATATTCTGAAAATTCTTGAAGTATCCCCAGATTGCAGTTCTTCTGGTTCAACTATTTCCAATTCCATACAACATCTCCCTAATCTAAACAGCTACAGGCTGACCACCTTGCCAATGTACTTTCCCAACACCTAGAACGTCTTTCATGAAATAGAAGAATAAAAATAACAACAAGTTACCATACTTAAGAGAATTTTTCTTGTCCTTTTTGATCTTTCCAAGATTTTCCATCAACTGACTCCTGAGCAATTCATAAAGATCATAGTCTACTTTCTCCTTTACCATTTGATAGGCTACATAAATGGTTGTACCAGACACAAAATTGTCCTGAATTGAGTGATATGTCTTGTAACCAATGATCATCGATGAAAATTTCACATCCATTTCAATGATATCTTCAATTTTTATGGCTCTTTGATCATATTTTGAACCTGTTGCATCAATCACCATTTGATTCTTTATGGACTTCAAAATTGATAATCCACTGGAAGAATTTAAACTTGTAACAACACTTATAGCCTCCTTCATAATCTTGAAGGGTATACTTAACCACATAAATTCATCATGAACTCGACTCAAGATGTAATAGACCCATTCACTCTCATCAAACATGGGAAATTTAATGATCTGTGTAAATTTCTTCTCTTCTGGGGGTTTTGAATCCCGGTTTGATACAAAAGTCCTCTCCAATTATATGATTGTTATACAAATTTAGTAGCTGTGATCTTCCTAGCTCTTCAATGTTTGCATGAATATATGCCCTAATATCTTTAGTGTGTAAAAAACCATATGAAACAGATGAAAAAGAACCTATGGGATTGGTCTCAACAGACTTGAAAGGATGCCACTTGAATTTGGGATGGGGTCTATCCTTGACTTCAATTACCAAAGGAGTAGCCATTTTCACCAATTCACAAATTTATAGCTTTTGTTGATAAATACCTTTTCGTCGGATCATAATTTGATTGTTGAAAGCTTCTTCTCACTTGAGTTTCGCCTTAATTTGCTAAAGTTTTCCTCAGATCTCTCCAAACTTCTTTTCTTCAAAATGCAAAGTGACAAATGAAAGATAAAAATGAATTTTTATCACTTGCACACTTAATCCTTTTTGATGCAATAAATTCTTTTACCCTAACTCATCTGATTACCCTATTTCCATGCGTTGTGACAGATAATTCTTTTGAAGACCTCCAATATTGCATAATACTCTCTCCAATAGATTCAACAACATATGTAGAGCATCAATGCACTTATTGAACTTATCCACATTCCGGTGTCAATTATCAGTAGGGGGTTAAGAGATTTTCTTGACAGCTCCCCCTAGGCCAAAGGCTTGAAACTAATTCCCAGAGGAATTACCAGAAGCAGATTCTGGTGCCGGTGCATTTTCCTCAACAGAGGGACCTTTCATCTCCTGTTTCTTCTATATTTGCTTCCTGATCGCATCTGTAGTGAATTTTCCTTTTCCCTTAACATCCTTCTGCATGTTTCTCCTTTGATTTACTAGACCTTTTATGTTCCAACAGAATCTAGCAATGTGACCAAATTTGTTGTAGTTATAACACACAACATTTTTTTGTCCAGACCAGTTGTTTAACTGCTTTTCTCTTGATCTACATTGGTTGGAAATATGGCCAAGTCTATTGCATTTATAACATCTAACATCTCTATGAAATTTGTTCACCACATTTCTGCATTCATTTGACTTACGACCAAACTTATTGCAATTAAAACATTGACCTGGGAATGATGGACCACTTGGATTCATCCTGCTTCTACACTGAGTAGCCATGTGTCCAAATTTATTGCAACTCAAACAATTTCCATTGAATCTTTGAGCATTAGGTTGCCTTACCGGATGCCTTTCAACATTGTTCATTTGATTTCCTTGCTTGAATCTCCTTTGTCAAGAATTTCTTTGTCCATATTTTGAACTTTGACTCATTTGCAGTAGCAAGTTCATTTTGGAAATCATCAATATATTTTTCCAGTACTTCCTCATTATTTTTAGATTGTTCCAATTCATTGTCCAAATGACTGCATACTTCAATTTTTTCTTTTAGAGACTGTGCTAGGTTCTATTCATTCTTCTTTTTGTCTTCAATCTCCTTGGTCATCCTCACCATGATAGATTCCATCTCATGCTTTAGGACTATATTATCTTTGGTAAGCTTTTCATATTCTTCTGTCTTTTCCTTTAGGGCTTGACTGAGTTGCTCATCTTCAATGCTTTTACTATCATTCTGTTGGATCTGATCATAGAGTTCCTTTCTCTTCTCTCTGGACTTATTGATTTGGTATTTTAATGATTGAATGAATTTTTCATCATTCTCAAGATTTTCTTGCAATTCCTGGTTCTCATATTTTGACTGGTCAAGATCATCTAAGGCCACCAAAAGTTGTTGTTGAAGACTGCTTGAATCCATTGAAGAAATTTCCAAGATCTCCCCAAGTTGTTAGACTTCTTCCAGGAACTAGCTCCGATACCAATTGTTGGAAACAAGCTACACTAAGAGAGGGGGTGAATCAGTGTTGTGCAAAAAATAACTTTATTAATCTTTATCTTCAAAGCACTTGAAACATTCAACCAAAATACATTAACAGGAAGCAAACAATCACAACACCATAACACAAGGATTTTTATGTGGAAACCCTATTAGGGGAAAAACCATGGTGGATGGCCAATCCACAATATGATCTAAGTATACTCAAAATGAAGTTTACAATATGGGGAATGCACTTGCATTCAGGCACACTTCCTAGAGCTCATTGCTCAAAGAACACTCATTGTCTTACAAAGATAATTAGATTAAATCCATCTGAGAGATTGAACTAAGAGATTAACATCTACATATGCTTGATTACAATTTTGATTAGGCTCAACAATTGATCTTCTATCCTTCTGATTGATTCTACACTTTTGCTTTGCTCAAACTCGCATCACAAAGTCCTTAATACACAAGTGAAACTATGCATAATCTTTGTTTTGCACTTTTGATATTCACAATTCACATTGACACACCTTCTACATATTTCAAAATGATATGATCGATCACTTATATATATCCACAATCAAGAATTTAATCCCAATATGTCAACATCAGTAGAACACAAAAAGATTTACAACTGTCGGCCCAAAACATGAGTAATGTATAATGCGCATCCACAACGGTCGGCCACAACTTAGTTAGGACCCAAAAAAAAATGCTCGAAAACAAAAAAACTTGAATAATTATTCTTTGAATATCCGCAATATGTTATGATAATCGAGTCGGCCTCCATACATTGGTAAACAGGAAATTAACCAACCGGATCTTCCAACTCGCACATGGATCAATACGAAGAACTAATAGTCACAGAAAACAAAAAGCATACATTGATCAACCTTCTGTGAGATACGAAGCACAAAATATTAATAGAAAATCTTCATGAGAATCAATGAACACAAAACTGTCAGATAATTTATTCTTCCTTAATTGTTTGCAATCTGACTATCGGTATGATCAGATGATGATGCACAAATCCAATCACCAAATAGGGTTGCCATCAATGATAACACCAAATGATATTCACAGTGTCTCTTGCCAACAAATTTTTCTTCAAGATCTGTCCTCAAAAGCTAGAGCAAGCAACTGTATTTATAGGATTTCCAAGGCAGATTGTGATGTGGCACAATTCAATGGTCAGGATTATGATCTAGATAAATCGACAGTGGAGGAAGAAGAAGTTGGAGAGAATCATGGAGGTGGTTCCCTTTAATAGAACACTTTTCCAAGTGTTGAAGAGAATCAAAGGGAAGGAGAAGCCATGTGTCCAAGGTGGTTTCAAATTTGCTGCAGGTTGTTGATGGAAATTCTCATTTTATAAAATTAGAAATATGTAAATTCATGTGACACATGGTGAGGTGGTAGGTGAGGTGGAAGGAAGTTAGAAGAATATGTAGAAATGTGACAAAATTGAATTAAAAATTCCATTTTGAAATGAGAGGGGACTTAATTCAATAAAACAAATTAGTTAAATTTGTTTATTTAATTAAATCTGGAGGAAAATGATTTTAGATAGGAAGAATTAAGAAATGAACTATATAAATAAATTTGGTAATTTATTTATAAGTAGAGGAATTAAGATTCATTAATTAAATTACTAGTATTTAATTAATTTGTGCTCCAGACCATTTTTATGTGTATACATTTTGCCCCTCTTTGAAGTAATGTGCACAAACGCATTGCTTCAAAGAAAAAAAATTTAGACCGTGATGATGAATTTTTTTGACATGCCTCGGATGCTGATTTTTTAGTGATGATTGATGTATGCCCCCTCAGGAGATAAATTGGTGAATTTTTGGATTTTTAGTAAATTTTGATGATTTTTGAAATTTTTGATGATTTTGAAATTTTCAGCATGCTTCAACAATTTATCTCCCAAAAATGGTTGTGAAATTTTCCCCAGTTGATTAATTGATGCACTTTTGCAATTGAGAGTGTGTTGAGCTGATTGAGCAATATACAAGTTATGAGAATTAATTGGAATGATACAGATTTGATACAAATGCAAGATGGATTGATAACACACACAAGCAAGTATGTACAAATGATTCAAAAGAAAACAAGGTATTGCCCCTGTAAAGCTGTAAACCACTGATTGATTGGTTGATTGATGATGATGATTATATTTGATAATTGATCTCATTATAGGTGAGAGGAAATGATAGGATAGATGATGATTGACCTCATGATAGGTGAGGGTCAATGATAGGATGATGATTGATTGATTGATTGATTGATTGGGTTTACAACAAGATTAGGATCATGACCATTGATGCGATTAGATCATTTGACAAGATTGATTGACCAGATTGATATGGATTAAGGATCGACTTGCATTTGGATTATTGCTTGGAATGATAGAAGAGGATTTGATGGATGAATTGAATGGATTTTATGAAGATGATTGATTTGATGAAGATGAAGATGATTGGATTGAGGTGATGAGATTGGAAGAAATGATTGGATGGATTAATTTTATTGCTAAATATGGATGATGCATTATGATGCATGAGATGGATTTTATTATGCAGATGAGATGTGATTGATATGATAATGCTCATGCAAAAACTAATATGGATGCAATCTATCTTAACCATGCAAATCTAATATTCAAGGTTGCCATCCGATTCATTGTGCTTGGTATCATCATTGAGATTTTAAAATGTTGAAGGTTAGTATAAAAATCGATGGTATAATTAGACCATGATGACCTGAGTACAACTTCCATACAACTTCCATTGAGATTTGATAGTGCAAGATAACACAAGCATCTAGGTATAATTGGACCGAGATGACTTAAGCATCACTCGCATAAAGAGACAAGAGTTAATTATTTTCCCATACAAATTCAGAATGTCATCAATGATACTTTATAGAGCATGTCCCACATCTATTTTCACAATAGTAATGATTGAATCACAAACAATAGACAAAGAAAATATCATTCTCCTTCTTGGCCTCTCTAGTTTAGAATATCATCAAGGTACTCGAGAGAAATGATAGCAACAATCAAGATACAACATCTAAAAATTCGTACCAACGTGATTGAACCATGATTCAGAAGATGATCATCTGGTGAGATTTGATTTGATTTTGTCTAGATGTTGAGGTGGATGGTCGATTTGTTTGATTGATTGTGATGAATGTTCAAAGTGATTGTTGTTTGTGTCGGGTTGTCTTGTTGTTACTTTTTTGTTACTGATTGGTTTAAGCTCAATGGTTATTTTCCCCCAATGAGTTCAAGATTTTTCCCCCAGTGAGAAACAAACCAATTATTACGGATATGCACAATGAATCCAAGCCAAGGTGGGACACGACCGCAACAATCGGATATAGATATGAAGTTCAGTTCTATGATAGGCCTGTATGCATATTGATGGAAAAAAGTGGACGGTCAACACATTTTCCAAAATAGATGGAAGAGCGGATCCAATCACAAATAGTGCATATTTACCATGTTTTCACCATTTTCTTTTATTACACTTTTCAAATTTTATGATTTTTTTGTTGTTACCAAGATGCTTATTTGCCAGGTTTTCACCAAGTTAACAATTTTTTTGATTTTTTGATTTTCTTTTGTATTTTTATCTTCCTTTTTGATTTTTTTTGTTGTCACCAAGATGCCTGTTTGCTAGGTTTTCATTAGGGTGACCATTTTTCAGGACATTTTCTGATTTTTTATGGATTTCTTCAGGACTTTTTCTAATTTTTGTGGATTTTTTAAGAACTTTTTTTTATTTTTATGGATTTTTTTAGGACATTTAGCATGCACTGGATAAATTATGTGTAGAAATTCTTCAAATGAATATTGTTCATTGGTTCTTCAAATAGATCACCTTTTGGTGTAAACAGCTGATATACCCTCGATCCAAAGACTGATACAATAACAAAAGGGCCTAACCAATTTGGCTCAAATTTTCCTTTCTTTTCTCTATCCTATTGATTACGGGGATTTTCCTTTAGTACTAATCGCCTACCTAGAATGTCCTTGGTTTAACCTTGTAATTGTAGCTCCTAGACATTCTTTGTTGATATTCTTTCATGTGATCCACTACAAGCTGGCGATGTTCATCCAACAGTTCTAGCTCTTGTAGTCTAGACACTCGGTAATCTTCATCATAAATGATACCTTTCAAGGATACTCAAAGTGATGGTATCTCAACCTCAATAGGAAAGACAACTTCAGATCCATATATGAGGGAATATTGCATGGCTCTTGTGGGAGTGTGGATGCTAGTGCGATATGGCCACAAAGTAGCGTTAAGTTGAATATGCCAATCATGTCCAACATCATTGACAGTTTTCTTTAGGATCTTTAGGATGGTTTTGTTAGAGGCCTCTACCTGGCCATTTCTTTGAGGGTAATATGGCGTAGAAAACCGATGCTAGATATGGAACCTTTCACAGAGTTCTTGCACGCCCTAATTCTTGAAAGGCCTACTATTGTCAGTGACAATGGACTGAGGGATACCATACCTATAGATGATGTAATTTAGGATGAAAGATGAGATCTACTTTCTTGTGATGGTAGTCAAAGGCACGGCCTCGACCCACGTTGTGAAGTACTTTGTGGCTATAATGATGAACTTGTGTCCATTGGATGAAGGCGGGTGAATTTTACCTACAAGATCCAATCCCCATTGACAAAATGACCATGTTGATGTGAAGGGCTGCAACTCTTGTGCTGGCGCATGGATAATATTACCATGGATTTTTCATTTCTGACAATTTTTGACAAATTGGAAGGACTCTCTCTCCATATTTTGCCAATAGTACCCCAAATGAAGGAGTTTCTTAGTGATGGTTAAACCACTTGAATGAGTGCCACAAATACCTTCATGGACTTCTTGTAAAAAAATTTCAAACTTGTTGTATTCTAGACATCGTAAGAGAGTTCCATTAAGACCTCATTGGTAAAGTACATTTGCGATAAGGGTATGGCGAGTTGCTTGGCGGATGAAGTTTCATTTTTGGTTTCAGGAGAGATCGGGAGGAAGGGTATTATCTTTTAGGTAGGTGTAGATCTTCCCATAGATCTAGGTATCGACATCAATTAGGTGACATATGAGTTAGGACTCGGGATCATCATAGGAAGGGGTAAACAGTTGTTCCACCATGAACTCATAATGGCTTTGTTTTTCTAGAATTTGTATCAAAGAATCAATGGTAGCCATAGCATTGACAACTTTGTTGTCAATCCTTGGAATTTGATCAAATTTAATGTCAACAAAATATTTCTTGAAAACATCAATCATTCTTTTATAGGGCATCAGTTTGTCATCCTTTGTTTGGTAATCGTCGTTGACCTGATTAATGACTAGTTGAGAATCCCTGTAGACTTGTAGCTTTGTGATATTCCATTCTACAACTATCTTGATGTCGATGATGAGTGCTTCATATTATGCCATGATGTTGGTGTAGGGAGACATTAGTTGATATGATTTCATAATAGTATTTCCTTGAGGAGTGATGAATAAAATTCTTGCTCTCGATCCGTGTTGAGTATATGATCCATCAAAATATAATACCCACTGCTTTGTTGTTATAGTTAGGACATCCACATTTGGAAATTCAATATGTAGGGGATGATCACCATGAATCGGTGCTTCAACTAGTTGGTCGACGATGGCTTGTCCTTTGATTGATTTTTTTTTGACATATTGAATGTCAAATTCACTGAGCATCATTACCCATTTGGCTAATCTCCTCGGTAGGTTTGCTTTGCTAAGGAGATATTTCAACGGATCTATCTTGGCTATGAGTTTGATTGTATGAGTCAACATATAGTGTCACAATTTTTGTGTAGCAAACACTACTGCTAGAAAAAATTTCTCAATGGATGTATAGTTAATTTCATAACCATTTAAAGTTCTACTGATATAATAGATTGCTCTTTCCTTTCTTGTTGAATCTTCTTGTGCTAACAAAGCTCCCAATCATCGATCAGTTGTGGCTATCTACAATAAGAGTGGTTTTCCTTATTTTGGTGGTGCTAGGATGGGTGGAATCATTAAGTATTGTTTTAATTGATTGAAAGATGCCTCACATTTCTCATCCCATCGAAATGAAATATTTTTGTGCACTAGGTGGGTAAAAGGATGGGTCTTATCAGCCAATTATGATATGAATCTTTTGATTGACTGAAATATTCCTTGAAGGGACCTTAATTGACTGATATTCTTCAAAGGTGACATTTCCATGATAGCTTTCACTTTTGTAGGGTCCACCTCAATGCCTTTTTCTGACACTATGTATCCCAATAGCTTTTTCAATGTCACCCCAAACACACATTTCTTTGGATTCAGGCAGACGTTGAACTTCTCTAGTTGGGTGAAGATTTTGTCTAGTATCTCCAAGTGTTCTCTAGTGAAAGATTTGGCCAAAAATTCATCCACATAATCTTCCATAAAGGTATGCATCATTTCATGAAAGATGGTTGTCATGGCTCTCTGATATGTGGCTCCTTTGTTCTTTAATCCGAAGGGCATGATGTTCCAGTAGAAGGTGCCCCATGAGCAAGTGAAAGTTTTTTTATCCTAGTCTTCAGGTGCTATCTTGATTTGATTGTAGCCAAAAAAACCATCCATGAGTGACAACATTCCATGACCTGTTGTTAAGTCTATGATGATATCAATGTTTGGCAAGGGAAAATCATCTTTCAGGAAAGCTTTATTAAGGTATCCGAAGTCTGTACAAATCCGTATGTTGCCATCAGGCTTTGAAATAGGTACAATGTTGGATATCCATTCAACATAATCAACGGGTCTAATGAATCCTACATCCAATAATTTATTTAGTTCCACCTTCACCAATAAGGAAATGTGGGGATGCATTTTTCTCAACTTTTGCTTGACTGGTTTCACTCCTATAGGGAGGGATAAGTGGTGCATGATGAGATCTAGTTCTATCCTTGGCATTTCTACATTTGACCAGGCAAAGTTGATTTTTTGCTCCTCAAAGAACTTGATAAAGTTAGGCTTCTCTTGTTCTGTCAAGGATTCTGCTAGATGGAGAGTTTTTACCTTTTTTGCATTGTCAATATTGATGGACTACATTAGCTCGATCAAAAATTTGGATCTTTCTTGGAAGTTCTCTAGGAGAGTGTCAAATTTCCCATCCTTCAGTGCCTCAGAGAGGTTTTCACCGTCGGATGTGCTCTTTATTTTTATTCTTTCTTGATCTGATACTGCCACAGAATGATTTTCACCATCAGATCTTTCTTTTGTTTTACTCATTTTGCTGTTGGGAAATTTGACACTCCCTTGTTTGGAAGCTTCGTTATGGTGTTCAATGGTGGAATCTATTTTAGGTTTGACAACATAGAGGAATTTTATGATGGCCTTGTCATTTGAAAAGGTGGAGATATCAATAGGCTCAGTTTGATCCCAATCTATGAGTTTAAGATGTACCAATGGTAGGGAATCATCAGATGAGTTCAAGTCAGAGGTCGTAAGGGTCCTAATGGCGACACCATCATCGAGAAATACTATGGAAAGGTTAAGGTCAATGATGTCACTCTCTTCCGAGTGATCTATCTTGCTAGTAGTCTGATTGTCTTCACTTGAGCCATCGATATTTTGTGATCCTAATTCAAGTGGCCTCAGCCTTGAGCTTTTTCCCTCCTCGAGTGTGGGTGTATACTTGTGTACGACATCAATTTCCTTATCATGGCAAGACTCTTCTGATAGCCAATCCCACTCATATTGATTGGAATCAATTTCATAGTGATCACTTGCTTGTAGTTATAGGATTCGTTCAACAAAATTTTGTTTTAGGTCCTCCTTTGTTTCTTCATCCTTTTGATGCTCTTTATATCGCAACCTTGTCTTGTCTTTTGGAATTTTTATGAGGGTTTGGATGGGTTCCATGATGCCTTCTTTCCTTTTGCCAATAGGTCCTTGTCCTTCGTACCCCATCTTTTCCAAGATTAAGAATCCTTTTCCATATTGGGTTGTTTGGACAGTAGCCATTGCTGCTTGAGAATCAATTTCATCCTTGTAGAGCCAATTTAGAATATCCTTGTCATCAGATTCTTCGGCTTGATTGCTTTCTTTTATGAATCGACCATCAAAAAGTGTGTCAGGTTGTGAGGATGGTTGTGATTAGGTTGATGGTTGACCATAGGACTTTGGTGAAGATAACTACGAAAGACATAGGGATTTATCAATGGGATATTCAACCACACCTTTATCTTTGACTTGGAATTTTTTCTCAAATTGCTTGGCCAAAGTGTTGAGTTGGGTTTCAAGATGGGTGGATGCAGAAGGGGTAGCTTCTTCCTTTTTCTCTAGCTGTTTAGATGAGGATCTTGGTTGAAATCCTTCATTTGGGGACGTGGCTAGTAGTTTTTACAAGGGATTGGATTGACCTGAATTACTAGGGATGTCAGATGTGGAGGCAACAGACTCCTTGTTGTGAGGCACAAAGACGTCTTGGACTGACTTAAGGGTATTGCAATATTGGGGATAATTAGAATCAATAGGAATGGTAATCTCTTGTCCATTGCAAGGAAATTTTAGACATTGATGGTACGTTGAGGGGACTTCCTACATTTCATGGATCCAGGGATGACCCAAAAGTATATTATATGTTGTCTTTATCCAGAACTTGGAAAATCACATCTTTTTGAGTTGGCCCTACCTGAATTAGTAATACAATTAAGCCCTTTGAAGCTCTTTCCTCATCGTCATAGGCTTTGATGGTGATCTTTTTCTTTGCATCTATTTCATTTTCAGAGAATCCCAGTGCACGCACGAGCTTTAAAGTACACATATTAAGATCGGCTCCTCCATCTATTAGGATGCGCTTGACACAACTTTTGTATATTAGGACCTCAATATGAAGGGAAAAATTATGAGGACGCGTGAGAGATACACCATCATTTTCTGAAAAGGATAAGCAACGAGGTGCAACTAGATGCCCCACCATGTCTTGGAAAGTGAAAAATTCTAAATTATTTGGTATTGTTGTATCAACTAGGGCCTTCTCCAAAATTTCCTTGTGGGTAGGTGAGATCTTGAGAAGCTCCAATATTGATATTTGTGATGAGATGTTTTGGAGCTGATCAAAAATGTTATATTTATGAGATGGGACAGCATGTGTTTTGGAGGTGCTACCTTTTAGGACATATTTAGATTGTTCCCTTGTGGTCGCATTTACGGGCATGTTGTCCTATTTTCATTTGATTTTATGACATTAATATGATTATTTGTTGCAACCATGTCTTGTTGGATATTATGGACTTGATTAGAAAGGATGTTGGTGTCATTAATTTTTTTTTGGCTATGATGTTATCTTGTCTATATTAAATTGGAGGATTATTAATGGGGTTGTTGGCCACAACAATTTCTTGTGTGTTATTGATATCAGTGTCATTTTTCTAGTCTTTGATGGCTAAAATATGATAGATGGTGGTATCATGAGCATGGTTCACACTTTTCCCTTTTCCATCTATTGTAGAAGATTCCCCTTTATCATAATTTGATAAGGGGTTCTTGAATGCCCTATGATCAATGTTTGTTTGGGGTTATTCTATCTGTATGATATTATTGTCAATCAAGTCTTATATCTTGTGTTTTAATTGCATGCAACTATTGGTTAGGTGACCTTTGCATCGGTGAAATTCAAAATAGTGGGCTTCATTCCACCACAACGATTTCACTTTTGGTTCAAAACATTAGGTGTCAGGTAGAGTGATAAGATTTTCCACAAGAAGTTCTTTCAATGCGGATTCATATGATTGACCCAAAGGTGTGAACTTTCTGTGGTTGTTCGATGTTTGGTATGGTAGTCTAGGTGGAGGATTATTTTGGTTATTATTCTAATTGTTGTTCTGATTCATGTTATGTTTAGTGTTGTTTTGATTGGGGGTTTCATTGGTCTTGGGTGTGATTCCTAATAGATTGAAGACCGGTTTAGAATTGTGAGTTTCAGCTGAAGTATCATTACCATTATTCTTGTATTTTTTCCAAAACTTTGGTTTGTCATTGTTGGAGGAATTGGATGAATTGTTTTCATTGTAAATTTTCAAGATTCCTCACTTGACCAAAAGTTATTCAATTTTGATCCCATTTTCAATCAATTTTTGAAAAGTTGAAAGACATTGTAATTCAATCCTATAACTCATATCATCATTTAACTTGTCAATGAATACCTCCATATTTTCTTTTTCTGGTATGGGATGAGGATATCTTGTGAATAATATTTTCCACCTTTGCAAAAATATTAGAAATGATTCCCTCTTCTTTTGTTTGACATTGCAAAGGTCCTTCATTGTGATCTCATGTTGAATGTTATACGAATATTGGGTGATAAATATGCTGACTAATTCTTCAAAAGATTTGATTCCTGGAGGTAATTGTGAGAACCATTGCATGTATTTCCCTCCCAAAATACGTGGGAATAATCTCATCAAGTATGCTTCATCATGGGAAAATTTGAGGCTTAGTGTTCAGAATTCCCTTATATGATCTATTGGATCTTTTTTCCATTGTATTTATCGTATTTAGGGAATTCACAATGTTTGGGAAATGGGATCATGTTTACACTTTGGTCAAAAGGGTAGGGACATATGTCTTGTATTGAGTATCTCTTGGTGGTTCTGGTTTGCATGTTTTGCATTTGTTGCTGGAGGGTTTGTATTTGTTGTTTTTAAGTATCCATGGGGTCATCGGTTCTTTCTTTATATCTTGTTTTGGTTTGTGTTTATGTTTATATCTTTTCAGGAGTTTCTTTTAATTTTGTGACATCAAAATCTTCAGGTAGTTTGACCCCTTTGTTTGCTAGCATCAAAAGGTATTTTTCACCCTCCTTTCCAAAGATCCTCTCCATGAACTTGTGAAAATTGGGATCTTGTTGTGCTTGTTCTATGGTTTCATCGGTTATTTATTCTATCTCATCTCGATGAATTTCGAAAAAGGGATTCTCTTCTCTTTCAACCATGTTGTCTTGGGTTTCAAGTTCTTTCTCCTTGATTTTTTGTCTTTGTGATCTTTTTTGGATGGGCATACAAGTGATAGGTATGTACTAATCTTTTTTATTAAATTTTGGGAGTGCCAAAAGGACTAATTTAAATTTGATTATACAAATTTGTTTTGGGATGAAGGATGATGAATCCTGATGGTGAAACTTAGTTGCTAACCAAAGATAGATGTGGTGATGGGGCACTTTTAGATATTTGATCAAATTTTAGGTTAAATATTTTCATTTGAGAATTCTAGTTTTGACAAGTTTTGAGACTCTGGTATGACTGAGGAAAGGTTCTGGATTGAAGATGATCCTAAATTGTAAGGCTAAAATTCAGACAAATAGGGAATTTAGCTCTCTAGTTTAACATTTTCCAGATGTGCTAGAATAGTGCACAAATGCGCCAAAAGACAGATGCACCAAAGGATGATTGGTATGCACCAGAACAGGCAATGGATGCACCAAAGTATGACAGGTATGTGCTATAGGATCACATAGATGCGCTAAAATAGTCGATGGATATGCCAAAACAATAAATGCATGCGCTATAGTATGACAAGGATGTGCTAGAACAGTAAATGGATGCACCAAAAGATGGAAGACATGCGTAAAAAGGTAGTCAATGGATGCGCTAAACTAGAAGATGGTCTTTGTTTTTGATAGTTTGATGGATTTTTTTGGTCTTTTCCAGGCAGAGAATCTGATTGTTTTATTCATATGTTCTTCTTAATCAATGATTGTATATTCCAGTATGTGATGTTTGTTCAAAATTCATTTCAAAACATGCATGTAAAACATATCAAGCAAGTACAATCCCTAGGGTTGTGAAGGACAATATTTACTAGATTCCCACTTGGGTTTTTAGTCCAGCTATGCTTACTTTTGGCAAATGATTAGAGACTTGACCACACTGGCTCCCCCTTGCATTACACTTACTTCTCGGGTCAGCTAAGCCTCAGTCCTCATGAATCTCCCATGACAGACTTCTCATTTCTACCAAAAGCCACAAGAACGTGGGACGGCTTCAGAGGTTATACCTCTTGCACTAGCAAATAGAAAAGGGATTTTGGCATACTACAATAAGGTTTCTAGTAAAGGAATTTCATTTGTGGGGGATCATCCATATAAAAAGAGACCATTGTTTCCCTTCTTGTCAGAACCATCCTCATGATACTTGAACTTTCCTCAAGTACCCACACTTATATCCTAGGTGGAAGTTGCTTGGCTTTAACGTGTTCCCAGTTGGGTCATTCCCTTGGGGTGATTACCTCTTGTCCCACCAAGGCAAGCTCTTTAAGGATTAACTGCAATAAAATGACAAAATGTGGGTTTGGCTTTCTGATCACCCAGTTAAGGTGAGAGCATACACGCCTGCCACTATCCAAACACAACAGGCATAGTGTTCATTTTTTTTCCTAATTAAGCTATGTTCCTAGCTTAATAAAAAAGAAACAACAATTAAATTTTACCTTGCCATCCAAATGTTAGTAGTTTCAGCTTTGGAGTCTTTGACAACGTTCTTTATGGTTTCAACAGAGTCTTTGACAATGTTCTCAAAACCTACAAAACAAAGAATTATTAATCAGTTTTTTGAACTATGAATTGCTGCAAAATAAAATATATGTGTCATAACAGCAAATGAATGCGCTAAAAGACTACACCTATGCGCTAAAACAGTTTACTAATGCGCTAAAAGAAACTACGAATGTGCCAAAATACTCCCTGTAAGCGCCGAAATATTGCACATATGCATTGAAAGGTTGATTGGATGTGCCAGAAAAATGCTCATATGCACCGGATGAATTCATGATCGCGCTAAAAGATTTCATGTCCAAACTTGTAAAACAAACTTTTCCAGAAAATGTTAATGAAAGGAGCTAGGCCCCACAGTGGGCACCAAATTTATGTGTGTTGTAAATATGTGAGTAAAATGAATAATCAAAACACACAAGAAATGAGGCGTATTACATTAGAAATCAAGTTACAAAATTAATTAAATTCAAAGCACAATCAATTCCTAAAAATCTTCCATTATTTCCTATCTCTAAGGATTCTTTGTATCATAATGGCTCTTAGATTTTGCTAGCACTATAACGTTGCAAAATGACAACCTAGAGAATGGATGCTATGAAATGAAAGAATCCTAATTCCTACATGGTTTGATAAACTATATGATTAAATTCCATGATGCTATGTTGAAAATTTTGTAATATAACTGTGGTAAGGAAGCTAGTATGACAATGGAAAGGAAATTTCTACACTAAGACTTGATTCTAAACTAACATGATAACCACAATTCTAAATGCTCTCAAAATTCTCTAATGCTCTCAAATGATTTTTGTAGAGCAAGTTTGCTTCAAGATTTGTCCTCAAAAGCTGGAGTAAGCAGTTGTATTTATAGTATTTCCAAGGTAGATTATGATGTGGCACGATTCAACGGTCAGGATTATGATCCAGAGAAATTGACGGTGGAGGAAGAAGAAGTTGGAGAGAATCATGGAGGTGGTTCCCTTTAATAGAACACTTTGCCAAGTGTTGAAGAGAATCCAAGGGAAGGAGAAGCCATGTGTCCAAGGTGGTTTCAAATTTGTTGTAGGTTGTTGATGGAAATTCTCATTTTATAAAATTATAAATATTTAAATTCATGGGACACATGGTGAGGTGGTAAGTGAGGTGGAAGGAAGTTAGAAGAATATGTAGAAATGTGACAAAATTAAATTAAAAATTAAATTTTTAAATGAGAGGGGACTTAATTCAATAAAACAAATTAGTTAAATTTGTTTATTTAATTAAATCTAGAGGAAAATGATTTTAGATAGGAAGAATTAAGAAATGAACTATGAAAATAAATTTGGCAATTTATTTATATGTAGAGGAATTCATATTCATTAATTAAATAACTAGTATTTAATTAATTTATGCTCTAGACCATTTTTATGTGTATATAATAAGTATTGATGGAAAATACAAGAATGCAAATTCTTACTATTTTGAAGGTGTAAAGCACAATCTTCTTAGCGTAAGTCAAATGTACAACAAAGGATACAATCTCTTATTTAATGAGCAAGGATGTGAAATCAAAAAGACCAAGTATGGTAGATTGGTGGCTGAAGGTTCAAGAATTGAAGGTAATTTATATGGCCTTAAGGGTGTAAATGGAAGAAGCCATCTTCTAGGATAGACAAATGAATGTTGGTTGTGACACAAGAGGATGGGACACATCAAATTTTATAACCTTGTAAAGATCATCTCCATGCAAGTAGTGAGAGATATTCCTAGGGTTGTCAAACTTGCAAACACCATGTGTAGAGAATGTTAGATTGGGAAGCAACCAAGGATAAGGTTTAAAGCCAAGGATTATTCAACTATAAGACCTTTGGAACTAACTCATACTAATCTTTGTGGATCAACTAGGAAAAAGAGTCTTCAAGGTGAAAGGTGGTGACTTCTTTAGAATGACATGGGTTACTTTCTTAAAATAAAAATTAGAAGCTTTCAGTATATTTAAGATTTCCAAATCAATGGTTGAGAATGAAATGAATGCTAGAATCAAGTGTTTGAGTTTTGATAAAGGTGGTGATTTCACATCAAGTGAGTTTGAAGAATTTTGTGACGAGCATGGGATAAAGAGACATTGTTCTACTACTAGAACTCCTCAACAAAATGGAGTAGTTGAGATAAATAATATAACTATTCAAGAGATGGCAAGAACAATGATGAGTGAAGCTAAATTTCCTGATGTGTATTGGAAAGAAGTAGTTTATACTACAATTTGTATCCTTAATACAGGTTAGCTAAGGGTGGATAACACCAAAAATCCCTATGATTTGCGGTATGGGAGATCGACAACTATCAAATATTTAAATTTTTTTGGAATAAGATGCTTTACCAATTGAGATGAAGAGGGTTTGAGAAAGTTTGATTCAAGATCAGATGAAGGAATATTTCTTGGGTACTCAACTAGGAGCAAAGCCTACAAATTCTATAATAAAATTTTGAGGAAGGTTGTTGAAAGTATAAATGTTAGAGTGGATGAAGATTCATATCATAGCACATATGAGCAAGAGGATTGTTTGTTTGATGAATCTACTTGCAAATAGGAAGAATAAGAAGAAAAATTTGAAGAGAAGGAAGAAGAATAAAAAATATCCCAAAAACTCCCACCAAGTATGTTTAGAGAAATCATTCAAAAGATTAGATCATTGAAGATAAGAATGAAGGAGTGCAAACAAGAAGAAGATTTTCAAAAATAAATGAACAGGTCAATTTTTATTTGTTGTCAAGAATAGAACCAATTTTTTTTTTATGCTATTAAAGATGAAAGATGGATACAAGCAATGGAAAAAGAGATAAATCAGATTGAGAAGAATAAGACTTGGGAATTGGTTCCAAGACTTGTAGACAAGAATTTAATAGGAACAAAATGGGTATTAAAAAATAAAGTGAATGAAGATGGAGAGGTTGCGAGAAATAAAGCAAGACTGGTATGCAAAGGATATTCACAAGTGGAAGGAATTTAATTTGAGGAAATATTTTCTTTGGTGAAAGAATGGGTTCCATCATAATGTTTCTTGCATTTTTTTCACAAGAACTTCAAAGTTTATCAAATGGATGTGAAATTTTATTTCTTGAATGGTGAATTAGAAGAATTGTACATAGGACAACATGATGGATTTCAGCTATCAGAGACCTAGAAATGGTATGTAAACTTAAGAAGGCACTGTATAGTCTCAAACAAACCCCTAGGGCTTGGTATGAAAGGTTGGAAAAGTACCTTTTTTAGCAAGGCTTTGAGAAAGGTTCTACATACTATAATTTATACATCAAAATAGAGGATGAAAAGATTCTAACTGTTGTTGTGTATGTTGATGATATAATATTTGGTGGTAATGATGAAATGTGTAAGAGGTTTTTTGAATAAATATAGAAAAAAATTGAAATTTCTATGTTAGGTGAGTTATCATTATTTCTTCGACTTAAAATTGCACAGTCAAATAATGGTATCTTTATCTCTCAAGAAAAGTATGTTAAGGAAATGCTAAATAATTTTGGTATGGAAGACTGTAAATGAGTGAATACTCCAATGATAACTGGTTGTCATTTGAGTAATGATGATGTGTCACCTAAGGCTAATCAAACTCTATATAGGTCTATGATTGGGGGCCTATTGTACTTAACAACATCAAGGCCTGATATAATGCAAGTTGTTTGCTTGGTTGTAAGGTTTCAAGTTGACCCAAAATAAACTTGTGTAAAGGCTATCAAAAGAATTTTTAGATACTTGAAGAGAACTCCACACTATGGATTGTGGTATCAGAAGGGTAATGAATTTTATTTGAATTCATATACTAATGTTGATTGGGTTAGTATTTTTTATGACAAAATAAGTACAAGAGGTAGAGCTTTCTTTCTGGGAGATAGATTGGCCTCTTGGTTTAGTAAGAAGTAGGACTTAGTGTCCTTATCAACAATTAAAGAAAATTATATTATTGTAGCATCTTTTTGCACCCAAGTTTTGTGGATGAATCAAAATTTGAAGGATATCAAGGTGATGTATGATAAGCCCATTCCAATTTTGTATGATAACACAAGAACCATCAACATTTCAAAGAATCATGTGATGCATGCTAGAACCAAGCATATATCTATTAGATATCACTTCTTAAGAGAGAAAGTTGTGGATCAAGAAGTAAGATTGGAGTATGTGCCCACAAAGGAACAAGTTGTAGACATCTTCACAAAAGTAACTTTCAAAGTATAAATTTGAGTATCTCAGATAGAAGCTAGGGGTTGTTGCCCCTCCTTCTAACTAGATGCATAGTTGGTGGATCTGTCCAAGGTGAGAAATTGAAGACACATTTTTGTCCCCAGATTGATGAAGGCTACCTCTTAGGTGGAGCAAGTAGAAGAATGCCAATGTTTATGTAGATAGGGCTAGCTTGTATGCTATGACAAGCTTAGTTGAAGTCCATTATCCCTTTGTCCTTGATGTTAAAGAGGGAGATATTTCATATCTTATCGGTGTTTCCATCAATGCCAAAGGGGGAGATTGTTACAAGTATGTTGTAGGTATTTTCATTGATGTCAATAGTTTGGAGTTTGTTGATGATGTTCATATTATTAGCAAAGTGGCAATGTGTGGATGGTTGCATATACTACAATCAGGAAGTTAAGTATAATATATGAGGTTGGATGGCATGAGTTGCTATAGAAATTATTGTTTCTCAATGCTCATGAATAAGTAAATGAGTTTTTGAATATTGTATTCACTATTTGTTTATGTAATTTGTATAAAAGAATCTCTTATAGTCAGTGGCTCAGGAAAGTGCTTTGAAAAGCTCCAGAGAATGCTTCAAATTTTTACATTTGAAGATATCGTCCTACAATTTGAAGGAAAGGAAAATTCAAGTGTGAATCATATGCGTTCCTATTTTTAGATTATGGAAGTCATTGTAGAAGTTTCTTGAGTAAGAGAATGACTTGACTATGTTGTTGTAGTCTTGGAAGGTTCAGAGAAATTCTTTGCATTTCTCTGCAGTTTCTATTGTGGTCTTTCAATTTGGAGGATGATTCTTACATGTCTATCTATTATCTCGCTTCGAGTTTCAAGTGATAAAGTGTACCATAAGTCATTTTTTCAAAGTTTATCTCAAGACTATGTTGTCAGGTTTGCAATAGATATTGGTTTTGTGTCTATTTTCTTGCATCAGCATAATGTTGCATCAAGTTGTGAAAGAAGGGTGTGGAAATATTATTGAATATCATTTTTTTCTTGTGATGTAATCTACATGATGCTATCTTGTCTCTCTAGTACTACTTGTGATCTAGACTTAATATTAGTAGGTTTGAGTGGTTATTGGGCTTACTTAGTACTTTAAGTTGTTTGCACCAAACCTTTGTGGCGTGTGTCAGCATGAGAATGCATGTAGAGTTAAATTAGGACATGATTATCTCTTGGCTTGGAACACATTGAATTTATATTTCCTATAGATGTTTTAGATCTGATTCAATATGACCATTGCATGTTTCAATTTTATACATTTTAGTAGAGCCAATAAGGAGAAACCATTTATTATTTGTGAAAGGTATAAATGAGAGATCAAGTGTTTGACCAAAGTGTACAAGGGTTCAATGTGTGATCAATGTAATTTTTTGAAAGAAGTGCATTGAAGGTAGAGGAATGAGTGTGAATTTATAGAGAAGTATTTGATGTATGCTAGAGGTAGTGAGTCGAAAGCAAAAAAGCATAAGTTTGGAAGGAAGTGAACCGACCAAAGTGTGTAAGTGGGTGTTGGAGGTAGTGAGATGAAGGCATAAGTGAAAGTGTGAATGCTAGAGGAAGTGAGCCAAAAGAAAAGGAGTGTAAGTGATGAATGTAGTGAGCCAGAGGCAATAAAGGTGTTATAGAGGAAGTTGCTTTTTTGATTCATCAAAGTGTTGTATTCCAAGGTTGTAGTCTCATTCTATAAGTGTTCAGCAAGGAGTTATAAACTTCCTTAGGTTAAAGACCTTAAAACCTATTGTAACTATTATTTCATTTTGTGAGGCTAGATTTCAATAGTAGCTCCAAGCATCTTTCTCATTGTGGTTTTGCCCATGTTGGGTTTTCCATGTAAATCTAGTGTTATGATTGTGTGTTCTTGTTTTGAATGCTTTATTTGGTTACAAGTTTGAATTGTTACATTCTGAATTGAATTCATTGAGGGATATACTGATTCATACCCCCTCTCTAAGTATGTATATGTGTTCTAACAATAATAGTAGTTGTATTGAGAAGCTTACCATATTTTACTGGTGAAACTACCACTAGGTTGATAAAGCACATTCAAGATGCTACTGACATATGCTCTATCCATAATATTAAGGAACAAAATGTTTCTATAAAACTTCTATCCATATATTTAAAATGAGAGGCTCTATAGTAGTATAAAGGTCTACAACCTAACTCTATTCATAATTATGATTACTTATGTTAGAGGCTCTATGACCAATTTGAGGACAAAAGTGACCAGGTGTCATTGTTTGAATAAATTATAATGACCAAGAGGGATCTTCATGAGTTCATGGGGGAATTCAAATTTATACTTCAAAAGACTTGGGATAAAAGCCTTTCTATGGTAAAACCATCTTTAAATCATTCCTTATACTAATTGAGGGGTTTTAACAATGATGTAGTAGTGATGATATAGTCTATAGGAGAAAATAGGGGTTTTAACAATGATTCTTATGATATTACCATCGAGGTAGAAAATAGTCTCATTCATATTGGTAAAATATAACCAAGGCCTCTAATTTCTTTATTCGAAGAGATTCCTACTCACTATCCCCTATTTGCACCTCTTCCTATTGCATCTATAATCCAACAATCTACCTCTACTTCACCTTAAAATGAGCTACATAAGGTCAATACTCTTCCAAAAAAAAATCAATGAGTTAGTGACCCTTAAAAGAAAGAAATATCAAAACAATAGGCCATATCAGCCCCAAAATCAAGCTTATCAACAAAATAGGCAACCATATCAAGGGAAATATCAATGGAATCATGCTACGCCCTTGGATTCACTTAATCCTATTATTTATAACACACTATGGGCTGTTATTCCTATACATAAAAATATTGTTTAGGAGAATGAGTGGTACTATCCATGAAACTAGCCACACAATAAAAATCATATCAAAATGAAGGTTTTGGCTTGGTCTTAATGATCCAAAATACACTAACAACTTCAAGAGAAGGTAATAACACCAACTAGAGGCATGTTTTGCAAGAGGCTTTGGAAAGACTCAATTAGCTAGGTGGTGTATTGTCAAGGGAAGGAATAACAACTTGAACTAGTCGTATTCAACTAAAGGATGAAGGGAATTTATTCCAGGTACGTAAACCACACCTTTCTACATGACCTTGATAATTGAAGACTATCTAGTTGATAATTGTAGTATAGATAGTGGGGCTAGTAGCTCTATAATTCCTAAGAAAAATTTGACCTCCTTAATATCAAGTATGAGATAGTGTCCAAGGGTTTTGTATAACCGGATGGAACTACTATCAAGACAATGTGTCATAAAATATTTAAATATATCCTTATATTCTTTCCCGAGTTGCATAGTTTCACAAGACATATCTATCATAGAAATCCCTATATTTTTCTATCTACTTGTCTAGGGAGCTCATTGCTAAAATTAGTGGGTGCCTATCTTATTATTGGTCCTATATGCTATTTAGAACAATATATGGTACAAAATTGATCCTAAAAGAAGAGTCAATTTCCAAATATCATAGTAAGACCTACACTCCTAGTCCCATAAGCATGAATTTCACATTGCATGATCAAGGGGAGGAGTGTATTTTTCATGATAATGAAAATCCTCTAGAGGGTTTACTTGATTATTTATTAGATGAATGGGGTAATTCCTTTCAATTTGAACCATATACTAAGCCAATGAAAATTGGACTAGGTACATAATGTATTCACGAGGAGAACAATCCTATTCAAAATATCATGAAGATTTTAGAAGGTAATGAGGGTTTGTAGAGATTATTTTTTGATGGTTAAAGAAATAAGAATAGTACTAGTGGTAGTGTGATGGAATATCCCACCAAAGATAATGATTAATTATCATTCATGCTTCATTTTAGTTGCACCAATAATGTAGCTAAAAATGAAGCCCTAATCCAAGATCTTTAACTTTTATAGAGGAGAGGAAACAAGTTTATATAATTTTTTGTGGATAGTGAGATAGTTGTATATTATCCTAAAGCCTAGAGTATAAAAAAAATCTACTCAAGGCTTACAAGCATAAGGTATGGTACCTGATAGAAGGATTTGAGGAATTAAACATCTAGACCATACTAAGGAACCATAATAGTCATGTTGAAATAGTTACAATAGTTGTGGCACAATTTAACATACCTTCCCATATTTTTAAACAAGGAGAAACATATTAGGGTAGTTGTTAGGAATTCTATGCTAGATAATCAAATTAAATAACAAGTCTCTAGCAATGATTAGCAAAATTTCAATTTTCTAAAAGAGGAGGCATAATTATTTAAAAAAATAAATCCAAGTTGTAAGACCAATATAAAGATCAAATCATGCAATTGAGCAAAAAGTTTCAAAAGGGTCTCATCACTATTGATGGAATATTTAACTTAGATGATAGGAATAAGTACAAGAATATGAGCCTAGCTTAAAAAGGACAGACTACAAGATAGTCACTATTAGTAGAGTAAATCACTAAGGTTGGGAAAGGTATGTTCTGAACCTAATAATAAAAACTTCATTAATATTTTTCAAGTTTACGATGATGTGGTTGTATGGACCTATGAGGAATTGATTTTTTTTACCCCAATTTGGCCCACCACACCATTGAATTAGACCCAGATGCTAAGACTATCAGATAGAAACAAAGACCTATCAAGCCTAAAATTAAACCCTTAACATGGAAGGTGTTAACCAAATTATAGAATTCATAATAATATTTCCCATTAAACATTCTTCATGGGTATAAAACTTGGTTGCTATCAAGAAAAATAATGGGGAAATAAGTCTTTGTATAAATTTTACACATTTGAATATGATCCTATTTAAAGGATTGTTATCCTCTCCCCTCTATGGAACACATATTTTTGAAGGTTAGTGGTTCAAAAACATTTTCTTTCTTGGATGGATACTCATGATACGATTAGATTTTGGTCCAAGAAGTTAAAAAACACAAAACAAAATCTACCACCAAATGGGGTACTTGTTCTTATTGTAATATCTGTTTTGGGTTAACCAATATTGGTGCTATATTTCGAAGGGAAATGGACATAGAATTTTAGGGTGTACTTAGAGAGGTTGTGTTTATTTACCTAGATGAAGTAACAATATTTTTAAATCATGCAGGTGATCATTTTGACCATGTGGAGAAAGTCTTCAAGAAGTGCATGGAATATGGAATCTCCCTGAATCCCATTTTTTTTTTATTACTACAAACCAAGGTAAGTTACTTGGATATAATTGTTTCAAAGAAATGAATTTCCATTGATCTATAAAGGGAGGAGGTCATCATGTCTATTCTCATACCTAGCCGTAGGAAAGGGCTAGAAAATATCCTAGGTTGGACCAAATTTTTGAGAAGTTTCATTCCTAACATTACAACTATGGTAAAGCCTCTCACATCTATGTTATAAAATAACATGGTTTTTAGCTAGACAAAGGAAGGGAAAGAAATTTTTGAATCCATCAAGTCTTCAATTACCTAGGCTCCTACCCTTTCCAATAAAAATTATGACAATGACTTAATCCTGTACACATATGGAGGAGAAGCAAGCATATTAATTTTCCTTACACAACTAAATAAAGATAACTTGGAGTATCACATTGATTTCTTTAGTAAAGGGCTTAAGGAATATGAAATTAAATATGGTTATGTGGAGAAGAAATTCCTTACTGTTGTGAAGGCCCTAAAGAAGCTTAGACATATTCCTTACAACAAAACAATCTAGTTAATAGTTCCTCATGCTAGTGTAAAATATTTCCTTTCAAATAAGGAAATTAGAGAGAAAAGGGCTAGGATTACCACCAAGGTGATGGAATATGATGTTGACATCAAGATCACCAAGCTTGTGAGAGGTAAAGGACTATGTGACCAGATTGTTGAAGTTAACCCAAAAATTTCCCTATTACTATAAAATTCTCAACCAATTGATAGTGACCATAATACCAAAAATAGTTAGATGCATGAAATTACCATATTTATATAGGATGGAAGATATCATCTATGTATAGATAGGACTAAGAGAAGAAATTTCAGATTTCATTCCATTCCATTTTTTTAGAGGATGACACACTCTTTTTGAGAGACTAAAATGGGGTGTTGTTCAGATGCATAGAACAAAATTATTTCGAAAAAATACTTATAGTTCCATGATGGCTCTTTAAGTGGCTATTTTATGTAGGGACCACTACTATTAAATTCATGAGAGATATTATTACTAGATAAATAATTTAAGGATACCCATAAGTGGGTGAGAATTTGTAAATAGTATGATTTCTTTTTTGGAAAGTAGAGGCAAGTTTCCCTTCCTCTTCATCCCATTCAAGATTATCAACCATTTGCATAATATAGTTTAGATCTCACTAGTCTAATAAACCAACCATCTAGTGCTAGTCACAAGTGGATTTTAGTAGCTATAGATGCCTTCACTAGTTTGAAAAAGGATGTAGCATTAAAGGATTATATTGATGCCTCAGTCCTTGAATTCCTAGATGTAATTATAACTAGGTTTGGTGTTTCTTCCACCATAACTTTAGATAGTACTAAATAATTTATTAGAACCTAAATAAGTGATTTGGAAATTATGGAATATATTTGAATCCATCAGGTAATGTCTTAACTAAGAACAACAACAAAACCACATCAAGATAATCAAGAGGACCATTGAAGATAGTAAAATGTCTTTGTATAATAAGCTAAAAATAGCCCTTTGGACTGATAGGATTACTGCTAAGAGAGTCATCGACAATTACCCTTTCATGTTACTCTATGGAAGAGAAGCAAGAATTCCTCTATCTTTAGAGTTTCCAACTCTTGAGCTAGCACATCAGCTAGAAACATAAAAAATGATGTGATGATCATTAGGATGGCTAAGCTAATAGAGTTTGAAGAAATAAGGAACAAGGCCATGAAAACCCTTGAGACTCATCAATCATAGATAAAAGGGAACATTTGATGGGAAGACTATCCACACAGTGTGGGTGAATTGGTCTTAAAATAGGATGTAGATAGAGCCAAGGCTAGTAGACATAAATTTTTGATACCATATATAGTGGCCATTATATCATCACTAGTTTCAAATAGGCCAATCCATTTAATCTCTCTAGGATGAATAATGATTTTCTTCTTATCCCTATCAATGGGATATACCTCAAATATTTCTTCTTGGGTAAATTGGAAGAATTCATGTACCATAGAAATTTAGTTTTGTTGTTTTCAAGAAGTTACTTTCACACTCTATATTTCCATTAAGGAAATTCATAATCTAGGTTTATTTTTTGCATTTCCTCTAAGTTATTTTGCACATGTCCTATTTTATATTTTGAGGCATTCCTGATTCAATTTTGTTATCCTCGACTCTTATGCCCAAGTGAACCTGAATAATGAACAATATTAATGATCTAGTTCATATGGACCTTAGAATTTTGTAACATTTAATTCTCTTAATAAATAGTTACATGAAAAATATCTTGTGAACTAAATGATTTGATTTTAAAATGTTCAATCTAGATGGAGGCTAGATTCCCACAAGAGGCTTGCAAGTGGAGAAATTCACGTGAAGCAAATTCAAGGAAAATGCTAAGTAAACTCGAATTTACCTTTTGGAAGGGTAATTTTGGATGGAAATTAGGTTCCCACAAGATTTTGACTTCCAAAAAAAATGAACTTGGTTTGATGAGCATATTTAATCTATTACTTGAACATAAGCCATCATTTAAACATATCTACAAAAAATGTACAACAAAAAACTTTCACAATCCTTGATTTATATTGATCAAAATAATATTAAATTACATTAAAAGGATACAACTATTGGTGTAAATAAAGTCTTGTACCTAGTTAATTCATTATTAGGGGACTTATTTACATGTTAAGCTAAGTTTACTTAGGTCCTAGGAAGGAATCTTTCTAGAAGGTGTTAGTTGTCATTAGTTGTCATCTTATCTTTTGACTTGTAACACATGTGAACCTAGGTAAGTGTGATTAGTTGTCTCATGTCATATTATTAAGACACTTGTCATAATCCTATGAAATCTTGTATCTCACCTTGGCTATATAACCAAGGGGTTTCTACTACATAAAATATCCATTGAATAATATTGATAAGAATATAGTTTATTCTTGTCACATTCTATTCTCTCTCTTTGTGCTTTCCATTTGGTCTCAAGATCTTGGCAACCATAGCCAAATCTAACAACAACAAAATAATATTTATACATTGAATTGTATGCTATTATATTGAGAAAATTATATTTATCTCTATTCTAAATTTCAAATAAATACCAAAAAGACTAACCTACCCATCCCAAATTACAAAACCTAGATTCAAACCCTTTTCAAAGAAACAAGAGTCCCTTATATAGAAAATTGAGCATGTAGGCTCCCAAATATTGTCACATAACTCACATGATATTTTACATTTACATTTAATTACAAGTGGGATTGGGACCTTTACAAGATATCACTTCATGACACCACTCATGAAAGAATTTGAAATAGACTATAACATGCCTTTGGAACTATTCAAGACCGTTGAGTCTATAGCTCCCATTTCCTTCAACGAGTAAGAGCATGTGAAAATTTAGAAACCAATAGAAACTCAACACCTATTAAAGAGTGGGCCCAACAAAAAGGTATTATGCATGGATCACTTAAGCTATTTAATTTTGCACATGCAAAAATATTTTTAAGTGGTTTCTAAGGATAGGAGGGACAAATAAATTAATGAATGAAAGGGAGATCAAATACAAATTAAGAGACTGAGAAATTGGTCAACAAGTCAACATGAAACTATAATCAAAGGTAATAGAGAGAATGAAGGAAAGGGATTTATATGACTATGGAATGAAAATAACCCTAAATTTTAAATAATGTTGCCTAGTTTTAATCCTTTAAAACAAATATCATAACGCTTAAGAAAAACTACCACTTATCATACATTCCCATGAAAGTTTTCAGAAGTATTAAACTCAAAAAAATAAACATTCAAATTTTTCTCATAATCAAATTTGAATCATATGCATGCCAAATTGACATAAAAATGAGAAATAAGAGAGGTTGAATCATATTGTTTTCTTTGAAAAAAATAGTCTGACAATGCCAAACTCTTACACATTTGCTTCTTCTCCATTACCACCCACACACACCTTTCTTTCATCCTTTCTTTCACATATCTTTTCATTTCTTGAAAATTCTCTCCATAACCCACTTCCACTAACTCCCACTCCTTCATTCATTCAATTAAAGATAAGTGGACATTAAATTGGGCTTGTTGGATTTCATTCCTATACCGAGTGCAATACGCTCATGCATAGTCCTTGAACCTCTCCCCGCAACTTGACTACCTCCTCTTGAAGTTGGGCCTCCCGCTCATGGGCTTGCTACAGGTCCTCTTGAAGTTGTTGCACCTAGGGGTCTGCACTTGGCCTCACAATTTCCACTTGTCTACTGAGATCATCAAAATATCTCTATAGGGCATCATGTGACCTCTCGACACTCTCTTCCCATGTCCTAGTCTGGCCTCACTTGGACAATGCAGTATGAATCTCGTATGTTGATCCATCTACCCAATCATAGTGGTGATGTTAGTTGTCCTCTGCATCATCTCCATGTGTGCCTCCTCATAATCAGTCCTCAATATCTCAACATGCTCAAATAAGTGGGCATGTTGCCCCATTGACATTGGCTTGTACACGTCAAGGATTCTCCCTTGGATGGGAACAACTGGGACCACATCAGATATGCACCACTCGATAAAGGCAATCCACTCCTATGTGTTGACTACAACCACAAAGAAGTAGATGTTATTAGTACCAGATCATATAAAATCATGTGCATATATATGAGAGAAACTAAACTAAAATAAGAAGTACTGAAAGGAAATAACATAAATCAATCTTGTACCTAGATCCATGGTCTACCCATGTTGATTAGGAGGGGGTGCAACGCTGGGTCCTACTCCTGTTATTGCCACAAGAGGGACGATGGTCATTGAAGGTGGTGCGGACGAGATTGGAACTACAGCTAGGGGTAATGATAGCCATCACTATCATTTGGGTCTCTCTGCCCCTCCACCTTCTGCTACCTCTCCCTCCTTTCCATCACCGCCACCATGATCCTCTCCTCCCTACCCCTATCCACTAACATTTCCCATGGGAGAATGTGCTAAGAAAATCAGGGCAAGGCCCATCATTGCCCACCATTCTCTAAAACCATGGGCCACCCACCATCATTAATCATAAGGACTAGAGGTTGGTCGTCGTTATCCAACTCATCATTGCTATCAGTGACATACACAATGGTCAAATGATGATTTCTTGGTTGAATAACACTCCTTACTGATCGGATATATGAAGGGGGAGTTGAGGGGATCATTTGTAACTGCCCAAACTGTCAAGTGATCCTATGCCAATAATATGGAACTATGATTTGGTTTGAACGCCCCACTAGGAGATGATTACACTGCATGTGCTGCAGTTGCCACCAGTTTGTGGGCTAGATACCTATCCCTCTATAATGTCAACATCTCACTTCTTTTGATTGCAAAACATCAAACTGAAGCCACCACAAACTAAGCTCTCCATATCTATAGTTGTGCACCAATGGGTACACATGCACCATTGGTGTACTAGGAGCCATGCCCTGGGGAAACTCGACTAGTTAAGTATATGTGATGTGCACCACACCTATGGGAGCGTGTAGGCTATGAGATAAAGAACTCATAGTGTACATATCACTCAATATCATGGTATAAATGAGAAAGCATGGTCCAACCCTAGGCAAACATAATTTTGTGGTCCTCCATCGCTTGAATATAGTGGACGAGGGCCACATCAGGTGAGAGCCTCACCCATCCATCGTGACTTGGATGGTGATTGTGATGACCATCACCCTTTGAATGAGTGGAATGGATACTCACCCCTAATTGTACCACTACATATATATGTGGATAGTAGTGTCTGATGGCTCTATACACCTAGTAAATAATTTATATCCCTCTAGGGCCTCTTGCGATGTCCTTGCCTCATCATAGGCCACCTGCCGTTTATGGATGGGTAGGCCAAAAATCTGATACATGTCCTCTAATGTGACGATCATCTCTCTGGATGGAAGGTGGAAGGAGGAAGTATCTACATCCTAATACTCCATGAGTACCATGAGAATTGGGGGATGGTAGTGCATATTTGGTAGGGTGTAGGCCCACCACAGACCCACACATCATAGATGATATTGATCATCTAGGTGCATGCACTCAACCTAATCACGTAGTGTGGTGTGCACATGTACACATCTATGCTCTCTCATCTTTGTCCACTCTTACATAGTAGAAACAACATTCATGTTATATCCATCTACATCATAAAATTCTATCTTCTACATCAATTTATTTTCTAAGTTAGCCTTTAAGATGAAGGTGTGCCACATAGACATTTGCACGACACACTAGCATCTGAGGTCAAACGTTACCTGACGATAGCATGCAAGGCAGACACCAGCATGAGTGGAGGCTGCCAATGTGATTTTAGGATGAAAATACACCAATCAAACACCTCTATGCTAGTTATATGTCTTTGTTTCTCTCAAAATGAAAAAAGCTAAAAGTATGTATAAAAACATGAGATAGTACTAGATTCCTCGTACCTCATTGACCTCACTTCCCTCAACTACCGCTATGTAGAGCTACGTGATCCTTGGGTCTACATAGTCATGTATGTGATGAATTTTTCTAGCTTTTCTCTCACAAAAGTCAATAAACTCCTTGCTGTGAATAGTGAAAATGACCCTTCTATGGGCCCTCTCGGGTATATATAGGTCATTTTTAGCCCATTTTTCTAGACGGAAGTGGTCCTTCCATCATTTTTATTTTTACCCCACTTAGCTAGGGGAAAAAACAAGAGGGGACATATATTCACCTCTTCATCATATTTTTATTTTGAACCATTGAATATTTCTTAAGATTTCTTCTCACCGTGGTAGCTTCTTTCAGTTTTCGAACTGACCTAAATTTGAGTTTTTTAGAATGAAACTTCACACCTGGAATTGTAGTTTCTCACTGAGCTTCATCACTGGGGGAATCATCAGTATCTTCTTGCTTGACCCCTACAATCTCTACAATATCCTTTTTACACATAAATATGTAAAATTTTCAAAATTTCAATCCACTAATATTTTCTTTTCTACTTTTGTGTAGCTATTTTTGCTCAAAAATTAGCTCATTAAAGCGGGGGTAAAATGTAGTGTCATAAAATTGCACCCCATGGCAATTTTACACTTGTGCATTTGGCCTGTTGTATTTATGGTGCCTAGCCACATTTACGACAAGATCCTTATGAGTTAGAATTTCATTATTTCAACTCCATTAGGGATAATTATGAAGCATTAACAATTCTCCACCTCATTTCTTACAAAGTTGTGAGTTGGACGTCTGCACGACACATGGATGTTTGCGTGGCACACTAGTGTCCCCAAAATTTCTAAGTTTAAATGAGGGAATGTCATGAACTTTTCCCATGGCATGTGTTGATGTGACATAATCTCAAGTGTAATGGCTCTTCCCACCCATGAAACCTCACAAAACTCTCCTTTTCACTTCTATTCTCATTCATTCTCACTCTCTCTTGCTCCAACTCACTCTCTGACTTATTTCTCTTCTTCATCTCTTCTCTATGGAAAATCTCTGCCAAATTCACATCTTGTCAATAGCCAAGTATCTCTTGCAAGCACTCAATTTCATACCCATCAAGCCAAGAGGGAGCCATAGACTGATTGCAATGCTCTCTTATTACATTTATCTAGTCTATTTTCTAGCATATTTGTCTTTCTATTTATTGGTGATATAGGTTTTCCTCCATAGCAGGTTTTTTATCACTCATCTATTCATTTGTGATATGGGTTCTCCTCCATAGTGAGGTTTTCTTTTATCACTTGTCTTTTCTATTTTCTATCTATCTAGTTGTCTGTGGAGGTGGAAACACCAAAACAGGGGTTTGATTGAGGAAAGCCCCAAAATAGCCCGAACACTTCTCCTTGTTCTCCTTGTGTGGTGCTCTATGAGAGGCTTCGTAGCACATGACCTTCTATGAGTTAATGTTTACCTTCCTTGTCATTTCCTTTCTTTCTAGCTTTTTGTTAAACTTAGTAAAATAGTCAAACTTCCTATTTTGGGTAGATAGAAGATTTTGTGAGCTCCTATGCACAAGTTTAACTCTTTATATGTATGAGACACTAGTGCATCCCTAACACAATAGCATGTTGCACTGTCATCTGAGTCCTACATTGATGTCCTTTGGCCAAAATCTTCTAAGCTTGTCCTAGAGGCCTGTTTAATCCGCTCTTTCAGTCCCCAAAGTCCTTCATCTGAGAACATATCAAAAACTCTCTTTTAAACACACTTTTGCAATCTCTTTCATATTATAACCTCTGTCACTTGAACTTTTGTCATTGAGGTGACCGAGGGCAATTCACTCCCTTTAGACCCTATTTTTCTTGGGACTTGGGAGTAGCAAATCCCCTCCTTCACATTTCCTTAGCTTCTTGTACTTTTGTTTTCATTTTTTGATCTCCTTCAATTTTCTACCAAAGCTTATTTATGCTCCTACTACTATGTCACTATCACTTTATGTGAATATGAATCTTTTATAAAATCCATTTAAAATTAATTTTTCTAAGATATATATTTTGAGTCTCATAACATTATATACAAGATTTATAAGTTTTCATAGTGTCACTAACCATTATAAGCTTATTTTGCAATTCTTATATGTTATTGCTCTCCTTGTTTCTTGGTGATCCAATAACCCTCATTTCCTATTTCCCCAAAGGAAGCTCTAATCTATGATTATTTTTCCTTCTTCCCTTTAATCCAACTTCCCTTTATCTTTTCTTTTCTAACTATTAAAAATCTTTATTCCTCTTCTTTTCTATTTTTGTGTCATCTTTTATAAATCTCCATTTTCCTATATATTTTATTTTAAGAATCTTTTTAAATTTATTTTCATACTTGGATCTACATCATACATCACATATATTAAAACTTCTGCACATAAGTATAGCAAGAAATCCATTATTGCTAATATTATTTCTATTGGCATTGTCGCTAATATCTTAGCATTAAGAATATTAGGTTAATTGTGCATATAAAATAAAATATTTAGATCAAGCATTTCAGTTGAAAGGTTTAAAGAGGGGTTTGACCATAATAGTAGACTCTTAATTAGTCACCCCATCTTCACCTATCGTATATGCAAGTTATTCTAGTTAAGTCCTTTTCTTCAAAGTCAATAATCTATTCTATGGTATCATATTCAGTACTCATTATCACCATTTTAGTAATTTCCTTTAGTTATTTTAGTTTGGTATACATTAGTGTACCAGGTTTTTTTGCTTAACAATTTTGTAGGTGTTCCAACTACCATACAAAATAGTCTTAATTTTAAGTATCACCCGACAATTTAATTTCTAAACATCTAAGTAACAAATGTATTAATTGCACTTTTCAAGGATAACAATCACAAGGATAACAAGGATATCAATCACAAGGAAATTTTTAAGTTCCTAACTGAGGATTGGGGTCAGCTATTTAATGGTTAGGTTGTTCTTTGGTGTTTTATGTTGGTTATTTTTTGATGGTTTTTTATGAACTATTAAAGTGTTGTTATGGTCCCTAGACTTGGTTTTCAACCTTCAAGATTTTTGTAATTGGGCCAACACCCTTGTAATGTTTCTTTATATATAAAAAACAAATTATTAATTCAATTAATAATTTATTTTTTATTTTTGCACTCTATTTTTTAAGGAAAATAATTTAATGTTAGTCTAAATAATATATACATCAAAGTAGGTTAATCTCCCTTTCACAATAAGGTAGTTAATTTCTTACTCTTCAATCCATAATGGTGTTCTTTACACTTTCCTTGACCTTATTGTAACTATCATATTGATGCAGGAGCATCCAGTGGTGTAAGGGAAATCCAACATCACCCAAAAATATCTTTACTTTATTTTAACTTTTTGTAGATGTTTTTGATTTCTAGACACCCTTTTTGTCGAATAAGAATTCCCAACTTTCAAAACTGCTTTTCTTCTTTTTCTGCTCAACTGCTATTTTTAGTAGGTGTGAATTTAAAGGCGCAAGGAGACATAAATTTAAGGGAAGCTTCAAGACAAAAAAATAAGCATTTTGGCGAAAGAATCAGGTCAAGATCATTCCCGGTTTGAAAGTTATTCAAGTTTTAGTTTTTGCATTTTGCCCTGAAAAATCTTCCGAGCCCTGTTTGAGGCACTAAACGGTCCCGTACGGGCCTAGAAATTGTCGAATCTGGCAAAGCGAGTTCTTAGCACGTTCTTCACTCCAAGACCTTTCCAATGATTCAAACCGTTCATCAAACGAAGTCTTGGATCAAAATTTATGGCTCTCGGAAGTTGGTGCATTTTCAAAAACGTGCTAATTTTTTAATGTGATTTTAAAATTTGAATTTGAATTTGTAATTTTTGGTGCCAAACCGCTAAAACTCATAATTTGAAATTTTTTTTTGGCTCCAAATTGAAAAGGATTTATTTATGGACCAATTTATGATTTTCAGGGGGGGTTTTTGGGGAAAGAGTGCATATTGAGAAAAGGGAACTTCTGTAATTTTTTGTAAGGGCATGTATTGTAGGACTCGAGGATCTGGGATCCTCTGCATGTAAGCATTTCATTATTCTGAAAACAATAATATAATCTAGTTTTTGTGTGTGATATTTTGTGTCTTGGGTTAGCACCCTTGTTAGGTGGTATGAGAGCTAGGTTTTCTTGAGCATGTGGACATATCGCCGATCATGAGGTAGTTCACACCAGGACTGTGGTTGTGGGTTTGAGATATTCAAGATGCCTCCAAGACTGATGTGTGGTAGGTGTGGTGGTGCCAGAGGTGCCAGAAATGCTGATGGAAGAGATCCATTGGCAGTCGAGGGTTTCAGAGCCCTCCAGAGACAAATTGATGCGTTGCAAAAAGAGATGAGAAGAGGGTTAAACCCGAGAAGAAGAGAAGAAAGAGAGGATGAAGAAGAGGTGGAAGATCCAGATGCAGAAGAGAAAGAAGAAGTGATTGATCAAGATCAACTATAGTTGATAAGGACCATTTTGAAGATCGAAAAAGACCTATAGTATAAGTTCCTAGTTTTTCAATAAGTCTGAACCCAAAACAGTTGATCGACTAAATCAACGAGTTGGAAGAGTATTTCGAGTATGAAGAAATAGAGGACCCAAATCAAGTTAAGTTTGCAAAAATGAAGCTGAAGGGCCATGCAAATATTTGGTGGAAAGAGGTCCAGTTGGAGAGAAATCGAAGAGGAAAAGGGAAGATCATCAGATGGGATTGCATGGTGGAGAAACTGAAGAATTAGTTCATACCAGTGGACTACGAGTTAGATCTATTGGAGAAATTGTAGGGGTTGAAGCAAGGAAATAGATCTATGAAAGAATACATAGAAGATTTTCACAAGATGATCATTAGAACAAGCCATGTAGAGGCCAACAAGGAGAAGGTAGCATGCTATCTTAATGGGTTACAAATGAACATTCAAGAGGAGCGAAGCCTGGTCAGAATGACCACCATTAAGGATGCGTACCAATTTTCTCTAAGATTTGAAGAGAAGTTGAACAAAAGATTTGATAGCAAGCAAAAAGGACAAGGAGGTCAAAGTGAAAGGGGTAGTGGAAGATCTTTTGGAAGCCGAAATGAGGATGACAAGAAAAATGAAGATGTGGGTACTAGCCGAAGCCAGAAGAATGATAAATTCTACCACCCCCATGATCAAAACAGTGGTGATCAAAGAGGTAGAGGACGAGGAAGATCTAGACAAGGACTTGGAAGAGGTGGTTTCAGAGGGACTTGTTTCCAGTGTGGTGAAGAAGGGCATTGAGCCTATGAATGTCCACAACACCAAGGAAGGATGGACATAAGGAAAGAAGGTTGTGCAAGGGTTGCACATGTTGATGAGGAGGCTCAATACGAGCATTCAAATGATGTTGAAAAGGGAGAAGCCCTAGTGGTTAGAAGAGCCCCGGTGACTGAAGAGAAGGAGCCAAAATATAGAAAGAATATGTTTTGCATAAGGTGCAAGTGTGAAGAAAAATGTTGTGATGTCCTTATTGATAGTGGGAGCATCGATAATCTGGTGTCAAAAGAGATGGTTACAAAGTTTAAGTTTAAGAGGGAAAGGCATCCACATCCATATCAGATTGCCTAGTTGCAAAAAGACCACAAAGTTTTGTTCAATGAGCAGTGCTTGGTGAAGTTCAAGATTGAAAGCTATCGTGATGAGGTACTTTGTGATATCATCCCCATGGATGCATGTCACATGTTATTAGGGAGGCCGTGGCAATTTGATAGGTGAGCTATACATGATGGCCATGCAAACAGTTATTCCCTAACAAAGGATGGAGTCTGCCATAAGTTGAAACCCCTGAAGGAGGCCGAAGAAAAGGTATGCAATAGTGCTAGAATTTGTTTTGTTGATGGAAGGAATTTTTTAGAAGGAATGAAGCATGAGTGTATGTGTTATGATTTGATTCCTAGAATGGATAAGGAAGACAGTGAGAAGGTTCCAGTAGAAGTTTTTGGATTAGTGAATGAGTTTTAGGATATTGTTTTTGATAACGTACTTGAGGGTTTACCACCAGTGAGGAAGATCAGTCATCAAATTGACTTGATCCCTGGAGCCAGTTTGCCAAATAAGGCAGCTCACAGAATGACTCCTGTAGAAAATGAGGAGTTAAACAAACAAGTTTAGAAGTTTTTGAGAAAGGGTTTGATTCAAGAGAGTTTGAGTCCATGTAGTACTAGCAACAAAGAAGGATGGGGAGTGGAGGATGTGTATAGACTCCCGGGCCATAAAAAAAATAACGATCAAGTACAAATTTCCCCTACTAAGGATAGCTGACCTGATGGGCTGTTTGAGTGGAGCTCAGTACTTTGCAAAGATAGATCTAAAGAGTGGATATCACCAGATCTGGGTTGGAGAGTGAGATGAATGAAAGACCACCTTCAAGACCAAAGAGGGCTTGTACAAGTGGTTAGTCATTCCTTTTGGGCTAACCAATGCACTAAGCACATTCATGCGGCTCATGAATGATGTACTGAAAGAATTTATGGGAAAATTTGTTATTGTGTATTTAGATGATATTTTTATTTTTATTAAGTCAATGGATGAGAATTTAATGCATATTCGTAGAGTCTTTGGGAAGTTAAGAGAGGAGAAATTGTTGATTAATTACAAGAAGTGTATCTTTGTGAAGAGTGAGTTAGTGTACTTGGGGTTTTTTGTCTCGATGGAAGGTCTTAAGATGGACCTAGAGAAGGTGAAGGCTATTATGGAATGGCCTACCCCAAGAACTACGTTTTTCGAGGTGAGATCTTTCCATGGTTTGGCCAGCTTTTATAGAAAGTTCATCAAAAAATTCAGTAGTATTTGTGCACCCCTAACTGAAACAGTGAGAGGGGATAGAAAAGAGTTCAAGTGGAGCATTGGAGCAGCGAAAAGTTTTGACATGTTGAAGAAGAAGGTGACAGAGCAACCTATTTTAGCCCTTCCCGATTTCAATAAGGTGGTTCAGGTGGATTGTGATGCCAGTGGTAATGCCATTGGAGATTTTTTGAGCCAAGAAGGTAAGCCCATTGTATATTTCAGTGAAAAGTTAAATAATGCAAAGAAAAAGTATTATGTGTATGATCGGTAATTCTATGCAATAGTTCAGTCATTAAAGAATGGAGGCATCATCTATTGTGAAAGGAATTTTTTTTGTATACTGATCATCAAGCATTATAGTACCTCAATAGCCAGGGAAAATTAAATCAAAGACATTTGAAATGGGTAGAATTTTTGTAGAGTTATAATTTTTCTTTGAAGCATAGGAGTGGGAGGTCTAACAGAGTTGCGGATGCCTTGAGTAGGAGGCAGAGATTGTTGATAGAAATGCAGATTGAGGTGGTTGGGTTCAGTGAACTAAAGACATTGTATCTGAAAAATTTTGATTTTGTAGAGGCTTGGAAAGCTTGCAAGGAGCTTGTTACAGTTCACAAGACAAAGTGGTTGGATTTCATAAATGGTATGTTGTTTAAGGGAAGTCAATTATGTATTCTGAGGAGTTCCATGAGGGAGAACCTGATAAAGGAGAAGCACGGTGGAGGAATGGCAGGACATTTTGGTTGAGATAAGACCATTGCCATTATCAAGGAGCATTATTATTGGCCTCAGTTATCACAGGATGTGAAGAAGTTTGTGAAGATTTGTAGGGTATGTTAGATGGCTAAAGGAGTGAGCCAAAATATAGGGTTGTATCAACCCTTACCTATACCAGAGAGGTCGTGGGAGGATATAAGTATGGACTTTGTTCTTGGTTTGCCAAGGAAACGGAGAGGGAATGATTCAATATTTGTGGTAGTTGACAGGTTTTTAAAGATGGCACATTTCATCCCATCCTAGAAAACCCATGATGCAGTACACATTTCCGACTTGTTCTTCAGAGAGGTGGTGAGGCTACATGGTTTGCCAAAGAGTATAGTCTCAGATCATGACACAAAATTTGTTGGATACTTTTGTAGGACCTTGTGGAAGAAGTTGATAACAGATTTGAAGTTTAGTTCTACACACCATCCACAGAATGATGGGTAGACTGAGGTTGTGAACAGGAGTCTGGGTAACCTATTGAGATGCTTGGTAGGAGATAAACCCAATTGATGGGACTTGATATTACCCTAGGCATAATTTTCTTACAACAATTCTATCAACAGAAGCACTGGTAGATCACCATTCCAGATTGTGTATGGAGGCAGTCCCAGGACCACTCCAGAACTGAGAAAAATAGACCAAGAAAAGAAGACAAGTGTCAAAGCTGAAGACTTTTCAGAGCACATCAAGAATATACATGAGAAGGTAAGAGAACATATTAACAAGATGAATATGTAGTATAAGGCTAAGGCAGATCAAAAGAGGATGAATAAGGAGTTTCAAATTGGTGATGAAGTGATGGTCCACTTGAGGAAAGAAAGGTTTCCAGTGGGAACCTATAACAGATTGAAGATGAAGAAGTTCGGTCCCTGTAAGATTTTGAAGAAGCATGATTCAGGGAACACATATGAGATAGAGTTGTCGAATGGAGTCAACATTTCCCCTGTGTTCATAATTTTAGATTTGATAGAGTATTATGAAGGTGGTGCAGAGGAAGTACCAGCAATGGAACAGTGTGGCATTCCAAAACCTACTTTAGAGATGGATAAAATTGAAGCGATCTTGGATAGTCGTGTGGGAAGGAGTACTAGAAATAGGCAGTATGAAGAATATCTAGTGAAGTGGAGAGGAAGGCCTATGGAAGATTCATCCTGGTTGTCTAAGACAGAGGTTAATCGTTTGGGATTTCCTCAACCATCTGAGACGTGACGGGGTCACTTCTCAAATTACCCTGGGTGTCTGATGCAGGAACATCCAATGGTGTAAGGGCAATCCGGCATCACCTAAAAATATCTTTACTTTCTTTTAGCTTTTTTAAGATTTTTTTGCATTTCTGGATACGCTTTTCATCGAATAAGAATTCCCAACTTTCAGAACTGTTTTTCTACTTTTTTTGCTCAACTGCTATTTTTAGTAGGTGTGAATTTAAAAGCGTGAGGAGGAAAAAATTTAAGGGAAGCATCAAGATAGAAAATAAAAAACTTTGGTGAAAGAATCAGGTCAAGATCATTACCAGTTTGAAAGTTATTCAAGTTTCAATTTCTGCTTTTTGCTTTGAAAAATCTTCTGAGCCTTGTTTTTGGCACCAAACGGTCCCGTACGGGCCCATAAATCGTCAGAACTAGCATAGTAGGTTTTCAATGCATTCTTCACTCCGAAACCTTTCCAATGGTTCAAACGGTTCGTCAAACGAAGTCCCAGATCAAAAGTTATAGCTCCCGAAAGTTGGTGCATTTTCAAAAATGTGCTAATTTTTGAACGTGGTTTTAAAATTTGAATTTGAATTTGTAATTTCCGGTGCCAAACTGCTAAAACTTATAATTTGGATGTTGTTTTTGGCTCCAAACCGAAAAAGAGTTATTTATTGGCCAATTTATGATTTTTGGGGGGGACTTTTGGGGAAAAGAGTGCATATTGAGAAAAGGGAACTTCTGTAATTTTTTGTAAGGGCATGTATTGTAGGACTCGAGGATTTGGGATCCTCTGCATGTAAGCATTTCATTATTCTGAATACAATAATATTCTCTGATTTTTTTATGTGATATTCTATGTCTCGGGTTAGCACCCTCGTCACATATCAAAGAAAAATAATTCAAAAATAGTTAATTGATGATGAGATCATGTTAGAGAAGATGTCATTGCAAGATAGGAAGTCAATATCACAACAATAACTATGTGCATCTACAATATAAGAATCAAAGACATGTTTAATTTAGAAATAATCATTCACATATGAACTTTATATTCATAAAATATTTTACAAATACATTAAAAATTAGATTAATTATATCTACTATCATCATCATCTAAAAATTAAACAAACTTTTTATACAAACAAACATTTTATTTACCATACTAATAAATCAACTCATTTATATGAATCCAAAATCTATTTTATATGTTAATCAACATTTATCCTTGTACTAATACAATTTTAGAGAAATTACTTATCTTTTATTCCTCTTCAACAATAAACAATTCTTCTATTTCTTAAGTACACTTTCCTCACATGAAATACACAAATATAAAGATACCGCATTATCTTAAGGGAATCCCTTATAATAATTAAAGAAATAAAGTCAAAAGGATTTAAATATATCTTTGCACATTTCTTTTTATCCTTACCCAGCAAGGATGAAGCTCAACCAATCAAATCCATGTGCATGCACAAATAAGAACATACCTATAAAGATCTCCTACGAATGCTTAAAAAATATAAAAGAAAACATGGATGAAACCATGATATTCTAAAAGGGAATTGGTAGCTCTATTTTATTGCTATTGTATTGTTTTTATCTATTTTAAATCATTGTACCATTTTACACGTAAGAACTCCATTCAATCCTATCAAATTTCTTCTTGGAGAAAAAGTTAATTTGCTTACTCACAAAGCTCATAGTCCACCCACTCAAAGTTCATGGCTTGTATATCTCTAATCCACTTTAAACTCTTGTATCTATTTGCAAACTACAATTCCTTAAATATTATAGTAGTTTTTTTGGCCTCTACCAATTATGTAAATGTCCTCCTATATTCGACCTCAACTTTAAGTTCCATCAAGACCTTAAAAAAATGTTGGTAGGGTCATTGGGTGGGTGCATATATGCATTAAACTCAACCTAATAAGGTAGATCAAATGAAATGATTTTATTGGTTTTTAATATTGTTTATGATATTAAAATATTGATTGTATAATTGTAAAGGAAATAAACTTTTCTTTAAATTAAAAGATAATTAATAGTAGTGAAGTTAAGAATCTAATAACTTACAATAGTTAAATTAAGAAAAGTATAATCAACGATGTTATTTAATTCTATAATTCAAAAGTATTTGATAATAACAAATATTTAAATATTGGATTAGAGTATATTTTGGAGAAAAATGTTATTCTATCAAAAAAATGATTTAGAATTTGTTGATTGTGTTCTATTTTGGTTTAAGTCTAGTTGTATAGGTAGGATTTGTGATTGTAGATTCATCATTTGGCTTTAGATTTGACCTTGCATAGCTATACAATCTACTCAACTTGCTTGATTGATATTTTTCTCTTCTAATAATTCAATGGAATTTAGGGATGGTAGTATTTAAAAATACCTTGGAAGTGTTGTCATTTCATTGCAAGGAGACAAGTTCTCCTAGGTCAATCTTGTAAATATGTGCAAAGATAAAAAACATAGTCACATGGGCTCTAGAATGATATATGTAAATTTGTTACACTTTATTGCATCAAATCCAAGTACGTCTATTAATTTATCATCCAATGTTTTAGAATGATATAATTTTGAATGATTTTTTTATTTCTAAAATGAATAGAATTGAACGTGTTTACATACAAAGGCATAGAAACACATCACATAATTTTATTTTTAGTTAGTCCTATTCAAAGAGGGTGTAGGATATTTGAGTTTTAAAATTTGAATTTGAAAAGGTTCAAGTCTTTGATTATGAGATTAACCTTGCAACCACGAAAGTAACCTTGAACATAAGGAAGGGCCAAATCATCATGGCTAACATGTATGTAGAAGTATTTTCACATAATGGGTGCAATAAATATGTGAATAAGATTAATGTATATGAATGGGGTGAGGGGTAAGTTTTATGAATGTGTTTAGAGGATAGGTAGGTGGCATAGGGAAAGGGACCTAAATTTTTTTGAAATTGTAACATTTGTCAATATGTATATGTACTGATGGGCCCAAAACTAACTAAAAAATAGTATGGGCATGTAAACTTTACCCATACATTTTTATTCCACTTTAAGGTATATCTAAATATTAGAATGATCATGCATCTCAGAGTATGTAGGATTCATATAAATGCATTTAAAGGAAAAATTTAGAGAACAAAGGTATGGAAGAGGGTCCACATAAAGTAATGAAACCTACAATGTGTCATCATGTAAGTATGTACACTCATCATGGATCTTATAAATTATATATTTTTTTTACAATGAGTATCCTTTATCTCACAAATAGAAATCAAGTACAAATAGGAACCTACACATCATCTAATAAAAATAACATGGAAAATAGTAATAAGAATTTTAGGATGGAATGTATGGGACAAAAGGGTATGTGGAGAAAAGCATGCCATCTAACGATTCTCTATGTAGTCAATTCCTATAAACTTGAGATGGGAATATTACTAACAATACATGCCCCATTCAATTGGTTCTATACATAAGATTCAATGAATTGAAGGAGAAGGAAAATTATACATGAAACTAAATGTAATATAAAGATAATAATGTTAGTATATAAAAATTTAAAAGTAAAAATAATGATGAATGCATTATTTAATAAGAATGCATAAGATATAGAATGATAAATCATGGTAAGCATGTTTGGGATAGATCTAACATCAAGGAAGGTTACCTCGACATGGGAAAGATAACATTTGTTGTTCTCCTTGGTGTAAAAAATCTATGTAAGTACATTCATCACTAGGATAAGCATATGAATCTGATGTGGCAACCAAAAGAATGAACACAAAGTTTTACGTAAATAAATAAGTCATATGAAGGCATAAATTACAAAGGTAACGCTTGTAGGAAGGGGTGATATGCCAAATATTTAAGGAATAGATGGTAAGATGTTTCATGGGATAAGAAGCCCCAATCTAAGGATGTAACCATAAAGGCATAAAGTATATGGAGAGAAGGAATGATGTCCCCTTATAAATATTTAAACATGAAAATTCAACATATATAAATAGAAGGCATGAAATCTAAAATAGTGAAAACCATGTCAATCAAATGTTAATTTATATGGGTGAATTCATGATGCCTCCAATGCAATTTTATAGCATGATAATATCAAATGTGACGGAAGAAGAAATGTTGCATCAAAATTATAAAGGGTAAATGGTGAAATATAAGCTATAGGTATATATGGATATGTACTCTAGATAGTATCACTCACATATCATTTAAAAAATATTTTATCTTTTTACTTCAAATAGTTATGATGTCTCTATTTTCATCATCCAAAAATTAAATCATCAATTTTATCTTCATGAATTTATGTCACTTCTTTTTATTTGCATTACGTTTCTATTGTATTTGTATCTTGAACATTAGGATAAACCTCTCAATTTTTTCATTTATTTCATATGACTAACTTCATCAATGAAGGGAGTTGTTAGTTCATGAATATTCTTCATATTTATCTCCCCTTTATGTATGAGATCTTTAAATTTATGTTTTGATTTAATGCACCTATATAGAATGTCATGTATATAGTGTTAGGAATAATAATACCAAACTCTATATACTACAAGCTTAAAAATATTCATTGGTTTGATTAGAGGTAAAGTAATAAGATTGTGCTTTAAGAGATGTTTTAGGACCAAGTTTGGATACTTTTCCAATGTAGTGAACTATAGAAAGTTTTTTAGTTTAATAAATTTTATCATAATGATTATGAATATTATTAGATACTACTTGGCACATTCCTAAGGTCAGTTTGTTCTATCTACATCAAGATAGTCTATCACATCACACTAGGAGAAACTTTTCTATACGTGCATCAGATCTGTTTCTTGCATATCTTAAGGTTATTCTCAAAATCCCTCAGAAAATCCCAAAACATTTGAAAATCATCAAAATCCAAAAACACTTGAAAAATCCAAAAAATCCATAAACATCAAAATCTTGTATAGCCAAAAATCCAAAACATCCAAACTACATCAAAATCCCTAAATAGGTCAAAAAGTCAAGGAAATCAAAAACATGGTTGTTGAACTATGAGTCTCTAAGCTTGAACCTAGAAGGCCATCATCAATGCACCCTTGAGGAATTAGGTCAATCCTTTATGAATCTCTCACAATAAACTAACAATCCATTAATGTTCATATCTCATCAATAAATAGCTACCAGTCAAAGTTCGTTGAACTATGTGGTCTTTGTATGTATAACGTAGGCAAGGCTAATCTTTCATGAGTCCCTGAGGCCCTAGGCCAGTCCCTCTTAGGTCTTTGTCAAAACTCAGAAAACACAAAAACATTTAAAATTTTTGAAAAACCCAAAACATTGGAAAACATTCAAAAATCCTAAACAACCTCAAATAACTGAAAATAAATATTCATATATATCCAAAAAGATCTAAAAATAGCCTTAAAACATCAAAAACATTGAAATATTTCAAAAAATTCCAAAACCACCCATCCCATTTCGATTTCACTCACAATAAAGTTCCATCCATAATAAAATGATCATCATCATCCACCTTTGGTAAAGCAAGTGGAAACAAGTGTGGAAAATTTGTGAAGTGTGAACCTAAATGTGAAAATATAAAGTCTAGATCATGAGTGAACAGGCTGGTAATGTTTGTATCAGTAGCCTATCAAACAATTAGTCTTAGTCAAAACATTTGATAAACATGTCCTAGGATGCATCCTTCCTACAATGGACATCATCATCAAAAATCACCTTAGCTATGTTACTTTGGCAGGCGATATAAATAACATTGACTGTTTGTTTTGATGTTTTCTTATGATTTATCTTATTGACCCATTCTGAGGACCTCTCGATGATGTCTATCAAAATGATTTAGAGAGAAAGGAATGAGGAATCAACCATTATATTTCATTTTCTTTGCTTGTGGCATGTTCTTGTAAAATAAATTTGGCAAATACTTACTTTATTATGTGTGTAGGGAGGTCATTTTGAATAGATTGTGACTATTACACATGTTTTGGTCTGAAATTTTCTAAACTTCTAAACTACATGTTCCAACAAGGTTTTTGTATGTCTAGGTGTGAGTAAGGATTATCCTATCTGTTTGCAGAGCCAAAGCCCATCACACTAGATACAAATCCATCTTGGAAATCAATACCATGATGCATCATGTCTATGTGTTATATCAAAAATAAGGAAGGAAATGATGAAGTATCCCAATCACTGAAACAAGAAAATCATCAATCTTATTAGGTCATATCTAATAAAGTCTTGAAGACTCATAGACTTGTTGGACTTCTGAATCAATCTTGAAATAAATGGTTAATCCATTCATCTTATTCTTTTATTTTATTTCCACACACACATGGTATCATGCGAGTCAGAAAAAATAAATATTTCATCCATCCTGCATCCACAAACCAACATACATACATCTTACATATCATAATCATATCATACACATAAAATCATCACATAGAAAGTACGAAAAATAAATGCATCTGTCTCATAGCATGTCATATAGAAAAATACTGAAAAAGAGAATAAATCATCCATCACATTGCATCCATAACATAAATCATACATTGCATATCGCATAACATCACATCATAAAATCATACATTACATCATATGCATAAATAAAGAAACACATCCATAACATGCACATATGCATCCATGCATGATCATAAAGCATAAAATGAAGCATTACATCAAATTATAGAACACCATATCATAACCATCGAATCAGGCCATCTCATATATATCGTCAAAATGTGACTCTCATGATAAAAAGTATGAATCAATCTGTGTAATATCACAAAAAATGGATATACAAGAGGCTATCAAAATCAACCAATGAATGTATGAACATCATAAATCAAGGCTATACATCAAAAAGGTTTCTATTAAAATTTGAGGCTATCCTCGACTCTAGTGATCATCATGGTGGGACTAGTCTTGGTGACCACCCGGCCTCTTTTGGTGGCCACTCCTTGATGGCTGCTTGACTGAGGGTCTTGTCAAGCCACTTGGTGAAAATTTTCTCCTTTGTGAATAGTCTTCTTGTCTCCACTCTCGAGGGAAATCTCGGTGGTATAGGATCCTATAGTAGGAGGCCTCGACTATGGACTCTCTATGTAGTGGTGCAGGTACACTACCCTGACCTGCCTGTGCCTAGAATTGTGTAGTGGCCTCTAACTACACCCGACACCTTGTCTCCTAAGCCAAATACAGATCCACCTAATGTCTCTGCTACCACTCTTGGTCATGATCTCCAGTGACCTATTACACCTATGTGTGGGCTGCATATCTCTCCCCTATCAACCACTGGATCTTCTACCATAGTTGGTCCCTCTCTGTTGTCAATGCTAAGATATGGGCATCCTATAGGATGGGACCTTGTGCCTATTGCTTCTAATCTCATGGTGGTTGTGGTGGAGGTGGTGGTGATTCCTGATGCAATGGATGTACCAATAGTAAGTTTCTTGACACCTATCCATCATGGCTCAACTTTTGTCCATCATGGGGAGGTTGTTGATGTCCTCTTCCCTAACCTATACCAGGTCTTTGTCCTCTCCCCCTACCTAGCACCTATCTGTTGGATGGATCTTTCAATCTAATCGGGGTATGTTGTGCAAACCATGCATCGGAAGCTATCGTGGTACCGACATCATAAGGCCCACCAGCGTACACCCAAGGCTACAGTACAGGTTGCCTAAAATCATCGATGGCCACTTGAGGTGGAATCTTTGGACCCCAATCAGTCTCCCGTGTCGTCTGTGTGAACACAACTTTGTACTCATGGGGAGCGACATCCTGGACCTCCCCAAACTATCAAGCAACCCAATTAGGAAGGCACGTCGGTATCATTTGTTGCTCCTGACCTTGCATATATCTGGTCTATTGAGCATAAAATAGATACTCATGATCATTGTACCATGGCGGTGCTTGTAACCATGGTCTCCATCAAAACATTTGTATATCATCAATAACCCGTCTCTAGTATGGGATGCCTATTGGCCCTGTATGGTGGAGCATTGTCATGCCTTTGTATCAGTATACCACAGACTTGTCAGCATAAATATCTACCAATTTAATGGTTAGTCTAAGCATGAAAATGTGCTCCTAAGCCCAGATGTGAAGGAGTGTGACCCCAGATCCTTTACTCTACCCTCACATATAGATAACCTGATACATATCATGGTATAGTGATGCAAGAATCACGAGGCCCTAAGAAAAGAGAGTCATATCTGATACCATCAATTCTTAGGTGAGTCCCCAACTAACACTTAAGCCTTGACCCTACCTATCTAGCACAAGAACTCCAAAAATCAAAGCTCTAATAATCAAGGATAGCATAGGTGCTTTTCCTTGGTAGTTTTGCAAGTCAATTTGGGCACTCTCTACCAAGAGAGTATCTACACCAAGAACGTTGTAGCAAGCATCCATCTTGGCATCCATGTCATAGATGACCCACTCACCATGAATCAACACTCGTAGGATGTTCTAGATGTCCTCTAAAGTGACTATCGCCTCTTCAGTAGGTAGATGGAAAGATGAAGTCTCGCTATGCCACAACTCAATCAGTGTTGACATCATAGCTAAATGTGTTTTGATCTTGGGCATATGTGCCATGAATCCTAACCTGATCACTCTGAGAAAGAAGTTCGCTTGGTCAATCAAATGGAAAACACACAACAAAATGTGAGGTCTGTGCTCCCTTGACTAGATTGGACAAATGATCTCTTGCACAAACAAAGTGTACCATGTCAAAATTTCCAAAAAATGATAAAATCTTCAGTCTTTAACCCTAATTTGCAAAAGCACCACTATTTGCAAAAGCATGGCGGCATTTTGTGCATGCCACTATACCAAAATTTCAATAGAACAACTATTTGCAAAAGCATGGTGGCATTTCAAAAGCACCACTATACCAAAAGAGAAAAAGCGCCTCTATTCACAAAAGTGCAATGACATTTCAAAAGTGTCGTTAAACCTAAAACCTAGTGTGTTGCTCTCTACAAAAGCGAGTCACATTTTCAAAGGTGATGATAAACCTAACCTATAAATAGTGATGCTATCTACAATAGTGCCACCGACCAAAGAAAAAGTGATGTTATATAGCGACGCTATTGATTGACCTATTCAACCTAGCATTAAATGCACTAAAACATTAAAAAAATGGAAAGTTTTGATTTATGTACCAAGGGTCATGTGTCTGCTACCCATTGGTACTCTTGTACCATGTCAGCAAGGTGCTAGGGGAGCTCAGGATCAGCCATAGCATTGGGTGCTCAGAGACAAATCAACAAAGTTTCACTAAGACTATGTGTGAAAATAAATTGAAAATGACCCCTCAAGCTCTATTTATGCCTAAAAATTAAGGTTTTTGCCCAAATTTGAGGGGGGAAATGGGATTTTAGTCCTCTTTTATCAATGTTTGATCTATGGGGCCTATTTTGAAGCATTTTTCATGTTTTTGAGCTTATTTTCATATCTTGAAGCCTATTTTCTGCATCTGAATCAATGTTGAAACTTTGCCATGATCTCAACTTGAAAATTAAAATTTATGCACGATCTCTCGAAGGGGAAAGGTACCAACTTAATTGCTTTCATTGGGGCAACAGTGGGGCATCCAAAAAATCAAGAATTTTTAAATTTTTGATCTAAGTAGCAGTATAAATCCAAAAAGCATTAGTCTTTGAACCAATGTAACAGGTACCTCACTTCAAAGAGGGGCAAAATATAGACACTTAAAATATTCCTTACTAATATTTCACATCTGAATTTGATTACTAACACCATTTCATCTTGAATCACCCCCTTTCGACCATTTAATTAAATAATCTTCATTATTTAATTAAATTTATCACTTTCATCTATTACTCAGATAATTAATGTTATTTGGCTAATTCATCCCCTTTCATGCTAATTTTCATCTTATTTAATTAGGTAATGCAAATTATTTAATTAAAAATCTTATGTCTTCTCATTTAATTAAATGTCATTTAACCCCTTTTATTAAATAAATTAACTTATTTAATGAAAATCCTAATTTCCCTCCATCTTGCACAATTAAAACATTGTTTTAATTATCTAAATTGCTAATTTCCCTCACCCTCCCACTTGCAAGGGAATATTCTTCCATTTGAACTCCTCCAAAATGGAATATTCTTCCTAAAAAACTTCCTAACAACTTCCTAATTTTCAGGAAGTGTGTTTCTTTGAATCAATGAGATCCATTGATTACCTTGATCCTTGTCAAGTTGCATTCTCATCCATTGATGAGAATCCTTGATCCATGCCTTCACCTCTCATTTATTCTCATCCATTGATTGATCAAATCAATCCCAACCATTGATTCACCATTTTATCTTATAAATACTCCTCATTTCTATGAGAAAAGGATCCACTTTCATTTTAGAAAAGTTATGTTGCACATTTACATACTCATTCTAGTATTTAACATCCATTCTTAGTCAATATTGCATCCATTTTATCTTACCATGCATCCATTTTAGCTTATTTTCATCAATGAAACCCATCTTTGAGCTTATTTCATCAAATGGATTTGGAAAGGGCTAACATTCCACATCAATGTAGGACCAATTCCCCAATGGGATGAGGTTTGCGTTTTAGAATAGTTTCCATTATGAATTCTGGTTTGTTTCATGTTTTATTGGTTTCTTTGTTCATTGTTTTCAAGAATTGCATTGGGAGTATAGCTTAACTAGTTAGATATTGCTTAAAATCTATTGGATCTAGCATGTTTAGCTTATTTTATGATTATGCTCATAGAAGGCTATTTTGGATTTGTGTGAAAGGATGAATATTTGGAAAGGTTTTTATGAGCATTGGAGAGGTATGAGTTGTACCAAGTGGATATTCTCCACTAACATACCAATTATAATTCATACTTTTTATTTATTTAAGTCACTAACATGTCTTCATATAGTTTTAATCTTTGTGTCATCTTGAAGATGATGCAAATACTATGGAAATTTGAGGAAATGTATAGATGTGGTTTCAAGTCATTTTTAAGCAAGTAAATAATTTTAAGGAGAATAGATAAATAAAATGTAAGAGTAGGAGCAAGTAAGGACTAAAAGGAGACTAAGACAACAAGAATATGATGTGGAGTGAAACTATGTGAGTGGATCATGTGATGTTATTTTTTAGCCCATGTGGTAAGTATGGAAGCAATGTACTATAGTTATTTTTTGAAATCAATATAATTAGAAATATTTTTGAGGTTGGTATTTTCCCTTCCTAGGGGTCTTGCCAAGGTTTATCTTATATAAATTTATGGTGTTTTTATTTTTGTTGGATGCAAGGCTATATATTCCTTCTTAGGATCCTTTGGTTGTGACTACATAAGATAGTAACAAAGAGAGATTGATAATATATTGGTATTGGTTTGGGTGTGATAATGCCTAGTCAATGTAGTATTTCAAAATGAGTTTGTCAAATGGGTGGATAGTGGGTGTAACATAAGTTGTAAGTAAAAGATGAGTAAATGCACCAAAATGATTTATAATTTGCAGGAATTAAATAAGTTTTAAAAGTTGAGGTAGTCTACAAGAGGTTTATAAATATGTTAATCATGAGGAGGTTTGTAAGATATGGATGTGAATAGATCATTGTTGTGCAGTTTTTGCACACATGGCCCATTGAAAGTAGGGACCCTCAATTTTCACTTTTTTGGTGTCTTGGCCCTTCTTTTGGGGTTTTTTCTTGCCTGGGTGATGTACTTTGATGTTCATCCTGCCTGGTTGAGTGGCCCATTCATGAATTTTATTGAAAACCTTAAGTTTTGGGTACAATTCAGGATTTTCACTATTTTTGAGAAAATCCACCATGGTCGGATTTTCTCGGATTTCCTTCGGAGTTCGAAAGTGGTTACCTTTCTACTAAAATATGGGGAAATCCATAGTATCCGGATTTTTTCGAAGTCCATGGCTCTGTCGAATTTCTAAATTTTGGTCTTGGTTGTCTTGTCAATCACATTAATGGCAATTGCACGACTTTTGGGGCGATGATATATTGATTTTTGGGAAGTGATTGGCCATTTGAGTTTGTTTATTTGCTTGTCATTTGAGTCTGGAGTACTGGAGCTTGAGGTGTGTTGCTAGATCATCCATTAGTGTGATTTCGAGTGCTCCATTTGAATTTCGTGAGCATTGTTTGTATTTTGCTTGCATTTGAAGGTTATTTGTTGGCATCACCAATTTCAGTTCTTTCTACTCTCATGGTATGTAGATATGCTCTCTTTCTCTGTTGGTCTTCATTTGCTTTGCTTCATGTGCTTTTGTGTCATTCATTGCTTTGTTCTTGCTTGTGTGTGTGTGCCATGTCTGGCCATTTGGGGTTTTTGTGTCTTGCTCCTCCGTTTGGGTGTATGTTTTGAAAATTTATTGGGCTGGTCTTCTCGTTGTTGTTTTTGGGGCTTGCTTGCATTTGTTCCAAACTCCCTATCTTTGTTTGTAAGTAAGTCATGGATGGGATTTCCATGCTCCTATGGTGGATTTTTTAGTTTTCTCAACCAAGGGCATAACCAATCCCTCTTGAATTGTTGAGAGGTGAGTTTTAAGTTCATGATTGATCCGTTGGAGGTCTAGGTTTAAACATTATCAGGCGGCAGGCTCGTGGTCCATGTCCATTTTGGTCTATTTTGGGTGAAGATGAGGAAGGCATAGGCATTCAATTTTTCATTGCCTTCATGGAATTCCACCTCTGGCGGATTCCCTCGGGTTTCCTTGTCTTTCCTTTGTTCTTCATATTTTGCTATTTAAAACAGACTTTTGTCTACCCCCCAAAAATCTGCTTCCTCCGGATTTTTCCAGTGTCCGTTGTTGGTTCATTCTGTTGAATTCATGCTTCCATGATAAATCTATTTTACTTCCACTGAAATCCGTGCCGTTCAGATTTTCCCAGATGTTTCGTGCCTTCTTCATTTTCTCGGATTGATTAAAACCGTTGTTGTTTTCAGGGATTTTTGTCTCTAGCGGATTCATCCGAAGTATTGTGGAAATAAAGAATCTGATGACTATATGAGGAATTTGCTTGTTGATAATGCATTTGGATGATCAAATGAACTTATTCTAAGTAGTTTAAGTTGTTTCTTTATGACATTGATTTATTGAAATGATATTAAGGATTTTGTATACTTGTTTCGTTGGATTCCGCCTAGTCCGGATTTCCCCAGGATTCTCCTCCAGTCAGGATTCTGTGAAGAAGGTTAAGTCCCAAACTGTGAGATTTGAATTTCTTGCATTTGTGGTTTCTCAGGGATCTCATTTTGGTTGTCTTTACTTGTTTGCAGGTAGGATTAGGATAGGATGTTGCTAGGTGTGGCAAGAGAAAGGCAACAGATCCAAGTGATTTGATGGGAGACTTGGAGTCTCATTCTGCTTCCGAGGATTCACATGAATAGGATCCTAAGGGTAAGGAAAAAGTATATTCTCCCTTTAATATTCGTAAGTTAGAGATGTTCAAACTGAGAAGGCAACAGAAGTAGGTAAACAAAGAAAACCTATTGCCAAAAAGAGGAGGCATGTTTCGAGGAGAGAAGCTGAAAAGGATAAAGAAGAAAAGGAAGAGGTAGACATTGCTCCTCCATTGACAAAGAGAAGAAAACTTTTGAGACTATCACAGAAGTAGGAGGAGGCTCCTAAAACTGGTAGAGAAGTTGAACCACCTATGGTAGAGGTAGGAGGTTCAGGGGAAAGAACATAGGTGTATATGAGGAGGTCAAGGACTCCTTCCTCAAAGGAAGCTGTAACGAAGGAGGATGTTCCTGTGACTGCTCCTATTACTGAATAGGAAAGCATTTGCCTTCTTCAGGATACTGACAGTGTACAAGAGGAACCAAGGAAGGATGAAGATCCTAAGGACTTGGGTGAGGAGGAATTTCAAGGAGGAGACCTCTACAGTGCTCAGGCAGAGGTTGACAAGGTGATCCGGTCTCCCTTGGTGGCTTATGTAGATTCACCTGCAAAGGAGCAATTGAACAAATCTCCTCAATAGGAGGAGATACCATCCAAGATTCCTTCACCAACATAGGTTACTGTAGAGGAGCAGTTGTTGAACAAGAAGGACTAAACAAGGGAGATCCCTAGTATGCCAAGTGTTGAGAAAGATCCCCCTAATGACCAGCAGGAGTAGGATAGGAAGGATATAGTGCCAACCGAGTCGACTATTCCAAGTTGGCTAGATAAAGAATTGAAGAGTAAAATAGTAATAGTGGAGGACACTCCTCCCAATTGGGAAGACCTAATGGCCACTATTGGTAAAGACTAAGAATAAGGCTAGGGTGGTGTCTCAGATTGAGAGAGATGGGTCAGGAAACAGAGTGGCTCACATTGCTATCCCTGCTCTAGATAAAGATAGAGATAATGTGAGTGCAAAAGATTATCATGTGTAGACTATTGACCTAGGGCATGCTTTTGTGGAGCAGGACATTGAGGAGTATGAAGGCTCCAGTGCTATAATTATGGGTAGACTGAAGAGGGTTGTACAAACCAGGCATGAGTTGGAAAGAGAGAATGAGAAATTGAAGAAGTACTTGCAAGAGTTGATGAAACCCTTGCAGTCTATTAGCTCTTCCTCCTCTACTGCGGGTTTGAAACAATCTTTGAGCTTGAGAAGATGAAAGGCACTACACATGCCATAGTTGCCTGGTTGCAGGGGGTTCAAACCAAAGGAGATGGCGCCATCAAGGATATCTTGTCGACTACAAGAGATGCCATGAGGTCAATAGACTAGTTGAAAATTGTGCTTGCTCAAGACAAGGAGGATATTGATCTCCTACTGCAGAAAACAAAAAAAATCATGGAGTTTACTAAGGATAAACTAGTGAAGAGTGGGATTCTTCCTTTCCCAAGGGTTTCTGAGTCTTGGGAATGGTTCGAGATCTTGCAGATGAGGCAAAGAGCCTTGAAGAAGATTAACAAACAAGGGAGGAAGATTGATAACACTTTGATTGGTATTCATGAGAAGTGTATCTCCTTCTTTGAAATTATGATAGGAAGGAAGAAGTTTGCTCCAAAGCATCTCAATCTGGAGCAACTTAGGAAATGGTGGAGAGATGTTTATTCTCCAATTAGTGAAGGTCCAGTCACTGAACATTAGCTAGATGATGCTGCAACCTACATTGCAGTTATTGACATATATTTAACTAATAGGGTTGATTGGGATGGTACAGTAAGGCAGGCAAGATATGACATTAAGTCTCTTGAAATAAGAGTTAGGGTTTTGCCTGTACCACCTATTCTTGAGTTGGACAGAGTGTTACTGGCCATCCATGGTGAGGAAGATCGAGCTAAAGACAAGGATGGGAAGTAATTATATAGGGCTACATCAAATTTTGTGCTTCCCATTATCTACATACATTGGGCCGACCTTTTGTGACCCTAGGCCGACTTGGATGAAATTGGTGCAAATTGCACATTTCATATTGTATTCGAATATCTTTTGAGGCCGACCTCTTGTGTGGCATGTTTTTATTGTAAATTCTTATTTTTGGGCCGACCTATCTTAAGGATTCTCTATAAATTGGGCATGTTGCCTCATTTCAAGATGGGTGATATACGATAGGCATAGAGAGATAGAATAGAGATTTCATATTTGAGCGAATTAGGGTTTATCTTCAAGCAAGTATTGTAACAAAAGGCTGGAATTGTTGCCATTTTGGATGACCTAATATAAGAAGGGATATTGTGATTTGGTATCTTTCTTGTGTGGAGTTTTATCTAGCATGGTTCTTGTTGTTTCATCTTTAAAATTGCTTAAGTTCATAATTAGATAGTTTGGTGATGCTTAGGGTTTATTGTTTGGAATGTTTGCAGTGATCTCTAGTCCATACTTTTTGTAGTTAGCTGATTGTTAGCTGCTTTGCAAATTTATCCTGGCTTTAAAATTATGCTTAGTTTAGTTATAGGTGTTTGTTCATCTCCAATTGCAATAGGATTATTTTGAATGAATTTTTAGGATTTGAAAATCTTTAAATACCTCAGAAGATTGCACTATTTCGGTGAAATTGTAGATTTATCTGGGTCAAACAAAAAGTAGTTTGTGAGAGATCATTCCATTTTGAATATCTTATCTTTTGGAATTATCAATCTTAGGGTTAGAAGTAGTCTTAGAATTATCTCTGAAACCTCCATCTTTTGTTATTTTCTTTATTATCTAGGTTCAATTGAGGATTCCAAGTATCAATTCATTGTTTAGATCTGATAAATTCAAAGTCCACTATTTGCTTGTAGTAAGGTCCCTTTGTGATTACCAGCATTTTCACATTTATCACTGAGTTGTTTTATTGCATTGTCAAGACCTAACATTAGAGACCTTGGGGTTATCTCTTTTCCCATAGAGATTTACCTTTCAAGAGAGATAGGATATCATATTTTGTCTGAGTTGTTGCCCTGCATAAAACACCATGAACAAATTGGTGCTAGAAGGAGGGTCTTGAATAAGCAAGTTGGAGCATTTCCTAAATGCCATCTCTCCTGAGAGGCTCAAAAGAAGAACTAGATCTACTCTAGGAGAAGAAGAATTTCAAGAATTACAAGCCCCTAGTAGGTCAAGAAGGACCAAAGGAGGGGAAGAATCATCAACCACTCAGCCACTTCCATCATCTCCATCATCTTCATCCTCATCTGACTTTGAAGGAATTCCTATTCCACAACCACAGCTAGTCATAAATCAACCATTACCACCCCCAGCCCCACCAATGGCTTTCCTTTCTAATAATCCATCCCCATTGATCTTTAATAATTACAATGTCATGCCCAAGAACCCTTAACATTTTTGCTCTAAGTTTCATACTCATGATCCCAACAGGACAACAGAAGAGCATATTAGGATTTTCTAGACTTGTCTGAGGGATAGAGGAATTAACCATGAAGATGTTGCATGTAGGATTTTCCCTTATTCCCTTGGGGAAGAGGCATTTTACTGGTATAATCACTTACCTGCTACTTCCATCCATAATTGGACTGAATTAGAAACTGCATTTCTGCAAAAAATTAAGATTCCCATCAGTGCTAATGAGCTATACCTACAATTTACTAGGGTGAAAAGAGAGATTAATGAGCCCATAGGATCATTCAATGATAGGTTCCATCGAGCATACACCAGACTCTAGACACCTTATGTTAGAAATGAAAACTCTACCCTAGAGGTTTACCTTGAGGCCTTGGATAGCCTTACAGCCACCTTCCTTAAGCAAAGGAATAATCCTCTGAATACTTTACTCATTGCATATGCAGAAGCCGTGAAGGTCAACATGGATTTGAGGCAACACTTATCAGGACCTTTACCTTCCTTGCGACCTATCACTCACCCTCGACAAGTTCAAGCCCTCAATCAGGCTTTGACCAATCATGCTCCCCTAATGAATCCAATACTCTCATTGCCTTTGGTCCCTCATCTAGGATGTCCATTAAATCAAGCTCAGCCTATGACCTCCTATCCTCAACAAAGAGCTAATCAACTCCTTCATCAGCAACAAGTTGGTTTTCCAACATATTTGCAGAATTCAAAAGTTTTGAATCAAGTTGTTGGTTCTGGAAGCATGCCTGGATACCCTTCTGGTAGTGTGAATTTTGCACCACCTAATGGCCTAGATAAGGAAAGTTTGGATGAGTTAGCTGAACAGGTGAAGAGGTTGAATACGAAGGTGACTTATTTGAGAAATCAGAATAGCCAGCTTCAGGTTGCTCAGAAGAACATGCAATCTAACTATGGTAGGGAGAGCAAAAATTATGATAGAGGACAATATTTTGACAAAAATCAAAATTATGACATAGGGCAAGGCTCCGGTTAGAATTTTGATAGAAGACAAGGCTCTGGCCAGAGTTTTGATAGAAATCAGCAAGGTGGACAAGGATTTGACAGGGGCCAACCACCTAGGCAAAATAGGTCATGGAATACTGGACCTAATAATGGAGGGATTCCTACTCCATTGGATCAGCCTTCTACTCAGGAGAAGCCTCCAAACGGTGTGTACTTGGGAGAGGGAGCTTTATCTGGGTGGTGTAGACTCCAAAAAACAAGCCAACACTCCGAGTTAGATTGTACCGAATTTTAGACTGCTGCTTCCATTTTTCAGTATGAAGTTGACAACAATTCCAGTAGTCAGGAAATTGTGCCCTCAAATCCTTATGATTCTCCAGTGCTGGTACTCAATCATGCCGCATTCCCCAAAGGTGAGGAAAATGAACTAGAAGAAGAATCCAATGACCAAGAAGATGAGGCAGAGCAGGTGTTGAATGGAGATGAAATTTCCCAGTTGTTTAGTGAGGAAAATGAGAATGATAATGGCCCCTTAGATGAGGAGGAAGTTAGTGTTGAAGAGGTTTAGATGTTTCAACAACTAGAGAAGAAATATGATTTAAGAAATAGACCTAACAGGAGTCCATAGGCTGGAGGTCTTTTCACTACTTCTATCCCTCCTAACAATTTTACTACTCCACCAGATCCACAAGCTAATAATAATCCACCTTATCTGCATGTACCAACACAATACTTAGCAAAAGGAAACAATGCTAAAGTTTCGAAAGATAGGTAGGCTGGTGGCCATAAGGAGACCCATGGTGATCTGAATGTGGAGAAATTGGGTGAATATGTGACTGAAGAATTCAAGAAAGTAAAGGTAAGTCTTTTTGCTTTTGAATTATTAAGAGTCCCTGCTATTAGGAATGCAGTTTTGGGGTCATTCAATCCAAATATAGTACGACAGGGGGTAACTGCCAATGAGGTTGTTACCAAGTCTTCTAATTCCCAGACACCTAGAGGCCAGATCCCACTTGTAGACAAAGGGAGAGATAAAGATAAGGGTCAAGTTGCACAAGTTGACACTCAGTTGAATTTGTTTCAAGGCAAGATGGAAACCCCTCCTTTCTTAATTTCTATTCGTATCTTTGGAAAGAATCTGCATAATTGTCTTCTAGACTCAGGAGCATCTACAAATGTTATGCCTTTTGCTATTTGTAAAGCATTGGGTATTACCCCTATAGCCTCTCAAAATAAGGTTACTCAATTGGACAAAACAGAGGTAAGTGTAGTTGGAGAATTGAACATGATCCCCACGCAGCTTGCATCAGATCCTAGGGTCCAACAAGTGATCAACCTCTAGATTGTTGACATTCCTAATACTTACGGTTTAATTTTAGGCAGGGATTACACTAAGGCATTGAATGGGTATACATCTACAGATCATTATCACATGTGGCTACCATGGAAAGGAGTTCCAAATCAGATCTGAATTGAAAGAGAGCATTGAATGAAGTATGTAATCATTGAATACCAGAATGTTTCAAATGAGGTGTTGGTGTCAGAGGTTAGCATGGGAAATTATGTGTTGGCTACATCAGTTACGGAGGATGAAGAAGTATTTATGCTACAAGGCCCCTTAGAGAAATTCATATCAGAGATCAGTAATTTTGAACTACTAACTAAGAAAGTGGATAAAACAGATGACCATGAGGACAAGCAGCTTAGTTTATTGAATAATTTTCAGGAATTTATCCAGAAATGTGTGGAGAATTAGATACAGTTGAAAGGAAGTATGACCTTTGAAGAACTATTGCTTCCCAATTGGTTCAGATTCCATGATGCTCCTCACTCCAAGATGGAATGTGACTTATGTCAGACTGTTGTCCAATGGATATAGAAATGTATTAATCTAGATATACAGAAGGAATTAAATAATGATAGGGGTAAGAAACCGACGCTCCCTGAGAAGCCCCCCATTTTCAACAAAGAACAAGATAAATTAAAACCAAGGGAACTTGATGTCTGTTGGACATTGAAATTCGATGGATCTAAATCTAAGTAGGGTGTAGGAGTAGGATTTGAGTTGATCAGTCATAAAGGTAAAAATTATTTATTTTCTCACCGACTCCAATTTCAAAGTACTAATAATGTTGCTGAGTATGAAGCTTTGATCCATGGCTTGTTAATGGCATCAAGAAAGAAGGTTAAGATATTACAAGTTTTCAAAGATTCTGAATTAGTAATCAAGCAAGTAAGGAAACAATATTCATGTCATGATAGGAGAATGACCAATTATAGGCATAGAGTGTGGGATGTCATTGAGGGGTTTGATTCTTTCAATATCTAGTTGATCCCTCGAAGCAAGAATCAAGTTGCAGATTCTCTAGCGCAAGTTTCTATCACCTTGCAACCTTTATCACTCTTAGGATTGAAGAGGTTTATAGTTGAGCTCACTCCAGTACCTTGAGTGCCTCATAACATTACTAATTTCTAGGTATTTGATGATGATAAGCATATTTTGGATTTTATCACGAGTTATGATGTGTTTTCTTCTCAAGTCATTAATGAGATGGAACCCCAAGAAGCAGAGATAGACTTAGGAGGAATCATTAACCTAAAAACCAACACTATTCTGAGGGGTATGGTGCAGCTCAAATCAATTTTCGATTTGGATAAGATAAGAGATCAGGAACAACAAGTCAAAAGGGAATCTCTTAGTAGCTAGTGTGAAACATATAATATGGGGACATCAGATGACGTGAATTTTTTTTTTATTGGTAAGGTGTGTACTCTTGAGGAAAGGAAAGGGATTATTGATGCATTGCACATGTGCCCTGATGTGATAGCTTGGAGTTATGTAGATTTAAAAACATATGATACTTCAATTATTACACACACCATTCCTTTGAAGGCAAATGTCAAACCATTTAGATAGAGACAGAGGCCAATCAATGCTCTATTAGAACCCATTATTCAGAAGGAAGTGCAGAAGTTATTATCAGCACGAATTATATTTCTAGTAAGACATTCTACTTGAGTTGCAAATCTGGTTCCAATAAGGAAAAAGAATGGAGAAATCGGACTGTGTGTGGATTTTAGGAATCTGAATAGAGCATCAGAAAAGGATAACTATCTAGTTTTGTCATTAGATGAAGTACTTCAGATAGTTAATGGATCTCAGATGATGTCTTTCTTGGATGGGTATTCTGGATACAACCAAGTTATGGTGCAATATGAAAATAGGCATAAGACTGCTTTCACTACAAAATGGGGAACTTTTGCTTATAGAAGGATGCCATTTGGTTTAATCAATGCAGAAGCTATGTTCCAAAGAGCTATGGACATTTCCTTTAAATATATAATTGGTAAGTGCATCATTATTTATATGGATGATTTGATAGTTTTTTCTAAAAAACGGGATGATCACATAGCAGATTTATGCAAAGTATTCCAAAGGTGCAGAGAGTTTGGGATTTCACTTAATCTAAAGAAGTGCATTTTTGGAGTTACAGAGGGAAAATTGTTAGGACATATCATATCAGAACATGGTATTACAATTGATCCTAAATGAATACAAGATATATTGAAGATACAACCTCCAAAAAGTAAGAAAGAGATGAAGTCATTCTTTCGTAAGATTAACTTTGTTAGAAAATTTATCACTCGATTTGAAGAAATAGTGAAACCATTGAATGCTATGTTGAAACAAGAAGCAAAAGTAGAGTGGAATGTAGAAGCTAAGGAGGAATTTGCAGAAATCAAGAAAGCTATTGTTGAGGCCCCAGTATTGGTGAGTCCAGATTATGCTAAGTCTTTTTACATATATTCATTCGCTTCTGATCACTCTTGTGCTGGAATGCTAACCCAAAAGTTCGATCAAGGTGATGAGAATCCTATAGCCTTCATGAGTACCCCTTTAAAGGATGCAAAATTAAGGTATCACAACGTTGAAAAGCAAGCTTATGCTTTGGTCAGAGTAGTGAAAAAGTTTAGGCACTATATTTTGAGGAATAAGGTTTTTTCCATAGTACCTGATCCTGCAGTAAAGCTGTTGTTAATGTAGAATGAGTTAGGCGAACAAAGAGCCAAATGGATGACTATGTTACAGGAATATGATATGGAGATTCAACCCATGAAATTAGTGAGAGGACAGGGACTCATAAAAATGATGGTTGAGACAGGTCCTGATCTCATGACTCAACACTATCATCTTCAAGAGGTATCTCCAAGGGATTGGTATGATGAAATCATCTTTTATTTACTGAACCAACGATGTCCTGATCACCTTAGTAGAGTTCAAAGGCAAGCTTTGTGCCTAAAGAGTGGCAGTTTTATAATGAAGGGAGCTATCCTGTATAAGAAAAATCATGAGGGTGTATACCTGAGATGTTTGGGTAAGGAAGAGGCCGCCAGAGTGATGATTGAATTTCATGAGAAATATGGCACATGCCATGGTTTTGCATCATCCACTGCAAATCAGATTTTGAGGGCAGGTTATTATTGGCCTACTTTTTTCAGAGATGCACACCAACATGTGAGGACTTTCCACATATGTCAAACTACAACAAGTAAGGAAAAACATGCAACTCTTCCACTTCATCCTGTCATAGAGGTAAAACCATTTGCTCAGTGGGGTATGGACTTCATAGGTCCAATTAACCCTCCATATTCTATGGGCCACAGGTATATTCTTACCATAATTGATTATTTTACTAGATGGACATAGACTCTTTCTTGTAAACAATGTACTTTGGATGTGGTAATCAATTTTCTCGAGTCTGGGATTATTAATCATTTTGGTTGTCCACTATCTTTGGTTTGTGATAATGGTCTTGCATTTGCATCACTAAAATTTTCTAATTTGGTGTTTGATCATGGGATTGTTATTAAATTTTCATCCAATTATTACCCTCAGGGTAATTGTCTAGTTGAGTCTTCCAATAAGAACCTACTGATAGTGATCTGTAAGTTGCTAGAACAAAATCCTAAGGCTTGGCACACCCAGCTTCGATTTCTCTCTGGGTTGACCATACTAGACATAAGGCATCCATAGGAACCTCTCCTTGTCACCTGGTGTATGGTTTGCAACCTGTGTTTCCTATCCAATTGAAGATCCCTACCCCGCAGTTTATCAACAAATACTACAATGAGGAAGATAAATGTGAAGCCTATTTGGCTGAGTTGTTGCACCTAGAAGAGAAAAGAGATGAAGCCTTAGAAAAATTTGCTAAACACCAGGGTGTAGTAAAAATATGGTTTCATAGGAGAGCTAAGGTGAAAGCCTTTACAATTTCTGACTTAGTTCTCTACTGGGATAAAGCCCATGACCGTAAGGGAGAGCATGGTAAATTTAATAAACTCTGGCTTGGTCCTTACTAGATTTTGGAAATTCTGGGAGATAATGCTTTTCATTTAAAAACCCTCACTGGTGAGGATATCCTGCTGCCTGTTAATGGGCAGTATCTAAAGCATTATTTTCAACCTTGAGTGGTTTGCGACTCATCCTGTACATAGCTTAGAGTAGGTTTTCTTTCTACTTTGCTTTGCTTGTTTGCTTTGGTTAGTATAGGTTTTCTTTGGTTCGTTTTTCTTTCATTTTGGGTTTTCACTTTTGGTTTCTTGTTTTCTTGGGGTTATTGCATCTGTATAATAGGCTATTTTCTTGGGATTGTTCTGGGAATTTCTTTTACAAACTCTAGTCAATTTTTTGGAGTCAAGTGGTGGAATTATTTATCTCATGTCCCTTGTACTTAGAATTAGATTCACTTGTTTGGATAAACTTTGGAATATATTTGGGTCTCACACCTTTAACACTAAAATTTAAGATTCGGGAGTTGCATAGGGTTTTGGGGTAATTTGGCCTGGTGAAAAATCTTATATTCTACTTTAGTGCCACTGTGTTCCTCATCCCTGAGTGTGAGTTTTGTTACTTACGTGGTGAAAGAAAGTTTCTATTAAGTGTTTAAAAAAAAAAAAAAAGAGAAGAGAGAAAAGGGAAATATTAAAAAATCCAACTTTCACCTTATCAGGGTTCTCCTAGTATCTCTCTCGTGGCTATGGACACCTGGCTGGCAATAGAGCTATTCTTGGGAGGGTAACAATGATAACCTCACCGAGGCTATGGACACTTGACTGGCAACGAGGTCCTATCCAAGTTGCTTTTGATCTTAGAACTCTTATGTAGCATGGTTAGATTTGCTCTGGTTCCCATTGCACCTAAGGAATAAGAAATAAATGCAAAATACACACTTGGACCCTGGTATAGGAAAAAGTCTTCTTGTTTGTGGTTTCTAATACTTTGTTCACAAGTGTCCTGATGAAAGGATTGAAACTAGAGATTTTGGGTTCTTGATTCTAGTTTGTCCTTGAAATGCTTTGGAGCATTTCCCTAGCGGAGATACCATTTATTGTGCAATTTTTGCACACACGCCCCACTAAAAGTAGGAACCCCCGTTTTTCACTTTTTTGGTGTCTTGGCCCTTCTTTTGGGGTTTTTGCTTTCCTGGGTGACGTGCTTTGATGTTATATCCTACTAGTTGAAGTGGCCCATTCGTGAATTTTATTGAAAACCTTAAGTTTTAGGTACAATTCAGGCTTTTCACTGTTTTTGGGAAAATCCACCATGACCGGATTTTCTCGATTTTCCTTCGGAGTCCGGAACTGGTTACCTTTTTGCTCGAATTTAGGGAAATCCATAGTGTCCGGATTTTTCCGAAGTCCGTGGCTCTATCGGATTTTTGAATTTTGGTCTTGGTTGTCTTGTCGATCGCATTAATGGTGATTTCATGACTTTTGGGGTGATGATATATTGATTTTTGGGAAGTGATTGGCCATTTGAGTTTGTTTATTTTCTTGTCATTTGAGTTTCGAGTGCTGGAGCTTGAGGTGTGTTGCTAGATCGTGCATTTTAGAGTGATTTCGAGTGCTGCATTTGAATTTCGTGAGCATTGTTTGTATTTTTCTCGTATTCAAAGGTTATTTGTTGGCTTCACTAGTTTCAGTTCTTTCTACTCTCATGGTATGTAGATATGCTCTCTTCCTATGTTGGTCTTCAATTGCTTTGCTTCATTTGCTTTCATTTCATTCATTGCTTTGTTCTTCCTTGTGTGTGCGTGCCATGTTTGGGCATTTGGAGTTTTTGTGTCTTGCTGATCCGTTTGGGTGTATGTTTTGAATATTTATTGGGTTGGTCTTCTCATTGCTATTTTCAGAGCTTGCTTGCATTTGTTCCAAACTCCCTATCTTTTTTTGTAAGTAAGTCATGACTGGTCTTTCCGTGCTCCCATGGCGGAGGTTTTAGGGTTCTCAACCTAGGGCATAACCAATCCCTCTTGAATTGTTGAGAGGTGAGTTTTAAGTTCATGATTGATCTGTTGGAGATCTAGGTTTAAACATTATCGAGTGGTAGGCTCGTGGTCTGTGTCCATTTTGGTCTATTTTGGGTGAAGACGAGGAAGGCATAGGCATTCGGGTTTTTGTTGCCTTTGCGGAATTTCGCCTCCGGCGGATTCCCCTAGGTTTTCCTATCTTTCCTTTGTTCTTCATATTTTGTTATTTAAACCAGACTTTTGTCTACCCCACGAAAATCCGCTTCCTCCGGATTTTCCTGGTGTCTGTGGTTGGGTCATTTTTCCAAATTCATGCTTCCATGATAAATTTGTTTTACTTCCACTAAAATTCATGTCGTTCGGATTTTCTCGAATGTTCTGTGCCTTCTTCATTTTCTCGGATTGATTAAAACTATTGCTATTTTCGGGGATTTTCTATCCCTGGCGAATTCTCCCAAAGTATTATGGAAATAAAGATTATGATGATTATATGAGGAATTTTCTTGTTTATAATGCATTTGGATGATCAAATGAACTTATCCTAAGTAGTTTTAAGTTATTTCTTTATGACATTAATTGATTGAAATGATATTAAGGAGTTTGTATACTTGTTTTGCTAGATTCCGCTTGGTCCGGATTTCCCCGAGATTCTCCTCCAGTCTGGATTCCATGAAGAAGGCTAAGTCCCAAACTTTGAGATTTGGATTTCTTGCATTTGTGGTTTCTCTGAGATCTCATTTTGGTTGTCTTTACTTGTTTGCAGGCAGGATCATGACAGGATGTTGCTGGGCGTCGCAAGGGAAAGGCAACAGATCCAAGTGCAGAAAGTTCTGCTATCCCTGCTGCAGAAAAGGTAAAAATGGATATAAGGAACAAGATTCTTGAGAGCAAACTGACTTATGTTTGGTCAGGGATCACCGATACCAATGTGGGTATGTGAGATTATGAAGAGTTCAAAGCTGAAATGGCAGCACAGAGCCTTCCTCTACTGGCCAAAAGAACTGTGGAATCTAGATTGGCACATGTAGCAAGTTTTCCCTCCATAGTGTAGTGCTATGAGTTGGTGCTTGAGTGTGTCAGGAACTATCAAAGAGGGACACAAAGGATAGTTGGTCCCCAAGGAAGGATTGTGGCAAGCTTTGATCCTGTGTCCATTCCTAAGACTTTTGATATACCTGATAGGTCGCATGTGGTGGCCTTTGATATGGACACAACAAAGAAGTGCTACGAAGAAAATGTGGTCAAGTTCCAGTAGGTGATCAATTCTTGGTTGGAGAAGCCCAAATCCCATTTCTCTAAATTACCAAAGTAGCTATTCAGGCTCAAGTTCAAAAGGGAGTACTAGAATGTCGTCACTCTCCTCAACAGGTTGGTAGGGTTGAAGAGTGCAGGAGGTTTCAAGAAATCGATGTTCAATGTCATTGCTCGGGTGGAGCAAGGTATAGATTACCATTGGGCAGGTGCCATAAGTGCAGTAATCCACGAGCAGATGTGTAATTTCTTACAAACCAAGACTTTCACCATGACCTCCTACCTGGTGTATGCATTGGCAAAATTTCACCCATATAAGGGGTTAAGCACTAAGGGTACATTTGGATAGGATGCAATATATGAGGTGTATCCACAACTGCACTTGGTAGGAGGAAGCTATAGTTGAGCGAATGATGCTTTCACAATGTATATTACCAGGTTGCTGCAAGGTGCTGAGCATGTGAGGATTTCTAACAAGGCCAAGGAGTTGATAAGAAGGTATGGGGCATGGTTCATCCAGTTACCTACTTTCTCCTACATTAGGATTGATGGTTGTCAAAGGGCTCCTTACAGACTCCTGAGGTACCCAACCGATCATATTATACTATTGGAGGTCACTAAGTAGATTTGTGACTTTGACATAATTATGAAAGGGGATAAGCATAAAATAGGTTTTGGGAGTGATTTTCCCTTGAAGATAGGAACAAGTGAGGTATGTCCTTCCATCCAGTCAGCTCATGCTTCTGAGGAGGAGATGAGTACTTTTGGCCTTTCTTTTCACTCTAAGAGAGCAAGGTTTGATATTATTGGCGAGGCACAAAAGAAGGCTAGTAGGGAATACATCCATAAGGTCAATATTGAGGATTCTTGGGCTAACCTTGGTGATGAATTTGATGTAAGAAAGAAGAAATTATCTAGGCTACCAGTGGACTTGGTAAGGTTATACAACATAAAGGCCATCCCTGACCAGGTGGAAGAGGATGGAAATTTGATTTAGGGTCACATCTTCGAAGCCATGAAAGATAAACCAGTTGGAGAGGTTGACTGGTTGGAAGAAGAGAAAACAAAATTGGACCAAATCATGACTCTTGTGATCAAGTACACCAAAATGTGGCTGAAACACAAAATGTTGGAGTTAGAAAGTGAAGGTGTCCAGTGTACTTATGATTTGATGGGAGACTTGGAGTCTCATTCTGCTTTCAAGGATTCACATGAACAGGAACCTAAGGGTAAGGCACAAGTAGATTCTCCCTTCAAGATTCAAGTTAGAGATGTTCAAACTGAGAAGGCAACAGAAGTAGGTAAACAAATAAAACCTATTGCCAAAAATAGGAGGCATGTTTCGAGGAGAGAAGTTGAAAAGGATAAAGAAGAAAAGGAAGAGGTAGACATTACTCCTCCATTGACAAAGAGGAGAAAACTTGTGAGACTATCACAGAAGTAGGAGGAGGATCCTAAAACTGATAGAGAAGTTGAGCCATCTGTTGTAGAGGTAGAAGGTACAGGTGTATATGAGGAGGTCAATGACTCCTTCCCCAAAGGAAGCTATAACGAAGGAGGATGTTCCTGTGACTACTCCTATTATTGAACATGAAAGCATTTCACTTCCTCAGGATACTGACAGTGTACAAGAGGAACCAAGGAAGGATGAAGATCCTAAGGACTTGGGTGAGGAGGAATTTTAGTAAGGAGACCTCTATAGTGCTAAGGCAGAGGTTGACAAGGTGATCCGGTCTCCCTTGGTGGCTTATGTAGATTCACTTGCAGAGGATCGGTTGAATAAATCTCCTCAACAGGAGGAGATACCATCCAAGATCCCTTCACCAACATAGGTTATTGTAGAGGAGCAGTTGTTGAACAAGAAGGACCCAACAAGGGAGATCCCTAGTATGCCAAGTGTTGAGAAAGATCCCCCTAATGACCCTCAGGAGCAAGATAGGCAGGAGACAATGCCAATCAAGCTGACTATTCCAAGTTGGTTGGATAAAGAATTGAAGAGTAAACTGGTAATAGTGGAGGACACTCCTCCCAATTGGGAAGACCTAATGGCCAATATTGGTAAAGGAAAGACTAAGAAGAAGGCTAGGGTGGTGTCCCGGATTGAGAGAGATGGGTCAGGAAATAGAGTGGCTCACATTGCTACCCTTGCTCCAGATAAAGATAGAGATAATGTGACTGCAAAATATTATCATGTGTAGACTATTGACCTAGGGCATGCTTCTATGGAGCAAGAAATTAAGGAGTATGAAGGCTCCAGTGCTATAATTATGGGTAGACTAAAGAGGGTTGTACAAAGTAGGCATGAGTTGGAAAGAGAGAATCAGAAACTGAAGAAGTACTTGCAAGAGTTGATGAAACCCTTGCAGTCTATTAGCTCTTCCTCCTCTATTGTTGGTTTCTTGCCTCAGGAAACAATCTCTACATACATTGGGCCGACCTTTTGTGACCCTAGGTCGACTTGTATGAAATTGGTGCAAATTGCACATTCCATATTGTATTAGAATATCTTATGAGGCCAACCTCTTGTGTGGCATGTTTTTATTGTAAATTCTTATTTTTGGGCCAACCTATCTTAGGGATTCTCTATAAATTGGGCATGTTGCCTCATTTCAAGATGGGTGATATATGATAAGCGTAGAGAAATAGAATAGAGATTTCATATTTGAGTGAATTAGGGTTTATCTTCAAGCAAGTATTGTAATAGAAGGTTGGAATTGTTGCCATTTTGGATGACCTAATATAAGAAGGGATATTGTGATTTGGTATCTTTCTTGTGTGGATTTTTATCTAGCATGGTTCTTGTTGTTTAATCTTTAAAATTGCTTAAGTTCATAATTAGATAGTTTGGTGATGCTTAGGGTTTCTTGTTTGGAATGTTTGCAGTGATCTCTAGTCCATACTTTTTGCAGTTAGCTGATTGTTAGCTTCTTTGCAAAGTTAGCCTGGATTTAAAATTGTGCTTAGTTTAGTTATAGGTTTTTTTTCATCTCCAATTGCAATAGAATTGTTTTGAATGAGTGTTTATTATTTGAAAATATTTAAATACCTCAGAAGATTGCACTATTTTGGTGAAATAGTAGATTTATCTGGGTCAAACAGAAAGTAGTTTGTGAGAGATCAGTCCATTTTGAATATCTTATCTTTTGGCATTATCAATCTTAGGGTTAGAAGTAGTCTTAGAATTATCTCTAAAACCTCCATCTTTTGTTATTTTCTTTATTATCTGGGTTCAATTGAGGATTCCAAGTATCAATTTGTTGTTTAGATCTGATAAATTCAAAGTCTAGTATTTGCTTGTAATAAGGTCCCTTTGTGATTACCAGCATTTTCACATTTATCACTGAGTTGTTTTATTGCATTGTCAAGACTTGACATTAGAGACCTTGGGGTTATCTCTTTTCACATAGAGATTTACCTTTCAAGAGAGATAGGATATCATATTCTGTCTGAGTTGTTGTTGTGCAGAAAACACCATCAACAATCATCAACCAAGAGAAGTTGTAAATATTTTATCAAGAGAGAAATAAATCATTAATGTGGTAGGGAGAATGGAGGAGCTATATGACATGTTGAAGGTAATGTGGATCTAGGTTAATATGTTGAAACAAGAATGATAGAGGAACCCTAAAATAGGGATGAGGAGAGTGATGAAGAGGAACAAGAATCAAATTATATGGAATTAGTTGGAAGGAAAGAGGGTAAAGAGGAGAGAATATTGTAATCCATTTTAAATGTTAGCAAGAGGAAAAGAGTGGGAATTTTGAAATATTTTGGGAATTTAGAACCTAATAAATTGATATATTAGATCATTCATATAGAAGAACATTTTGAGAATAAGGGTATTGTGGACCTGGATAGGATAATTTTTGTAAAGAACAAATTTAAAGGTCGTGTATGTTAGGAAAATATTTCTCAACCTTGTAACTACAAAAGGTTACTATTTATATTGTTTACATTTGAACATAGATTGGTCTATAATTTTCTCCAAATCTAAAAAATGGCTAAATAAACATGGTGGTAAAATTTTATTAAGATATCATATCTAGCTTTGAAGATATTAAATTTTTTATTTTCAAAAGTTTCAAAGTCAATTATGAGGTCGTTAGAAGCTATTTTGGGTCTGAAAGTGGTTGTAACTTAAAAATATAATTATATATTGATAGATCACTTCACGAGATTTCCAGCAGTTCAAATTGTTCATGAATCAGACTCCTAAATCAAAAGTTATGGCCTTTAGAAGTTGGGTCTCCCAAATTGGGAAATGTGATTTTTGTGGACACATAAAAGAGTTGTAAGGGGGAGTTACATGTGTTAATGTAGGTTTAGACACATCATAGGGAATCTTTGATTATAGATAAGTTGGGAACCAATTTTTGGGTATTTTTAATCATTGTTTTTTAAATATTTTTTGATGATTTCATGTGTTATATCTCCTATACATTAGGTACATGAGATGGAGGTTATGTGTGAGTCTTATAGATTTTGAGTTGTCTCCATCTCTCTATTTGGTGATACTCATGAGAGAGCTTGCTATGAAAGTATATTGTAATCGTGTTGATTTATATATAATACATTGGGTAGATTTCAGAGTACATGGGGTTTTACTTCCAAAAGGGTTTTCCCCACATAAATAATTGTGTAACTATTATAAATATATGAAAATTAAATTCATAACCCTCCTCTCAACATTAGTGTAGGAAGTTGTTGTGCTACCTTAGCTTCCTTTCAAGTGGTCTCAAAGCTTGATCACCTTTGGTTTCAATTATGGATTGTTTGGTTTTTTCAACTAATCTAGCTTTGATTAGGAGTTGTGTCAAAGATATTGTGATATTGTTGCAGTAATTTTTAGATAGGAAGCACATCAGAGAGAATAGATATAGAGAAGTTTATAGGTTACAACAATTTTGAGACGTGAAAGCTAAAGATGGGGAATTTATTAATTGATAAAGATCTATGGGATGATATTGATGATAATGTTTCAAGGAATACATATGCTAATTTGGTTTATCAATATGGTGTTATGGACCATAAATCCAAGGGTCTAATCAAATTATTCCTAAAATAATTTATTTTAATAAATGTCCATAAAGAGTCCTTTGTAAAGAAACTATAGAAGAAACTTGGTGAGAAATGTCAATCCAAATATTTAGTGAACAATATTTTCTTGGGGAAGAAATGGTATCCCTTGAGAATGAATGAGGGTGGATGAATTATAGACCACTTGGAAGAATTCAATATGTCGGTGGCTCAATTAGCATTAGTTTGTGTAAAAATGGATGAGCAAGAGAGATGTTAGATCTTGCTTTGTTCTTGTCTTGATTCATGGGATTCTCTTCTATTGGCAATAGGTGTTTTCATTTATGTCAACCAAATATTGGTTGTCATTGATGTCAGATGTGATGCTGAAGTATGTACACTCTTCGAAGATAGTTGTCATGTTGTGATATCAATTGGTGCAAGTCTATAAGGATGCACAAGGAAGAATAATGATCAATATGGTAACTAAGTGTGTTACAGAGGATGATACTCATGTTCTGATGTGTCCATAATATGTCTACATTGATATAATCATAGGTTGATGTACCACACATGAAGACATGCTACAAAAATTGTGCTAAAGCACTCACAGGGAAAACTCTATGGTAGATTCATGATATGGTGATCGACATTCTACCATAGAGAATTGTTTTGTCTTGTTGTTTTGAAGGAAAGATGATTGTGTTATAAAGGTGTCCCATCTAAGAAATCAGGTCATCACACTTTTTGTAGAAAATTCACAAGTAACAGTGTTTTGGTATGAACCTTGATAGAGGAAAGCAATGATGGAAGCCTGGTGGAATGCTCTGCATTCTTTCAAAAGTGAAGGGATGATCATGTGGTTTTGTAAATATGTTTTGAAATGATAAAATCATACTAATTAGCAATATTAAGTAATGAAGTAGTATGCAAGTATAGTTTTTAATAACAATTAGATACAGTTTATTCAGAAAGCTTTATTCCTATACTTTTAGTGGGTTTCTCCTTTTACACCAGAATATTATGATCAGATTCTTCAAGAAAAGGTTGGATAAATATTGTGCATAATCTACAACTCTTACATATCAGTTCACATAATGATTTTGGTATCTCCCTGGCTATATGAATTCAAATAGTGACAATGTTGATGGTATTGATGCTACTTGGGCCAACATGGCTTGGTTCATTCTTTGTCATTGATCCTAATCAATTAATCTTTCCTTAAATAATATTTTGTGATTCATTTAGGACCCAACATAGTGTATGATGATTCACAACTAATTCTCTTTTATTTTGATGTGTTTTGGAGCCGACCCTTGTAATATCAATTGTTTCATCCATCATCTTGGAGCCGACTTAATTGGATTTTTGTGTTATTGTGGAGGATATCTAGAAGATCAAATTCATTTATGAATGTGATGAATACGAGTGTAGAATAAAAAAGATGAAGTGTTTCAATGTAAAGGTTAATTGTGAAAAATAGTGACTCCATCATCAACATGTGTTAGATTCTTCTTCAAAGTAGTTCATAATCATTTTCTTACTCTAAAATTTCATGTATCTTGCTTTGAGACAGTGAGTCTTATCAGGTCCATTGTATCTTTCTCTAAGGAAGTATACCTTAGTCTGCAAGTCCATAGGAAGTGAGCCTCAAACATTGTAATCTATTGTTAGCAATGAGCTACATATATTGTGAGTGAATCCTCATCTTGGTTTTTCCCTCATGGGGTTTTCCACGTAAAATCCTAGTGTTTCTATGTGATGCATGTGTTCTCTCTTTTGTTCCTTTTGGTTAATGTGATGTGTTGTTAGTATGCAAATGGAAGTATTTAAGTTTTAATATATTTTGATTCACCCCCCTCTCAGCACATCTTTGTGTTCAACAATTAGTATCAGTGCCAAGTGCCTTGAGAAGCTTAACAACTAAGGTTGATCCTACTCTTGAACACATGAGGACTATTGCATAAATCAATGATATGTTTTTTTCAAAACCAAATTTAGAATCAATGGAACTAGAAGGTTGGGATATCAATATGGAAGACTGTGAAGTGATGAGTGTCTAAAGTTGGAGGAAGATATTGCATCCCTAAAAAAATAACTTGGAAAGGGAAAAGAACAAATTGATAAAGGCCTAAAACTGAGAGGAGGCTCTGAAATTATTGATGAATTAATTAACTCTCAAAAAACCTCAAAAGAGAAATTCATACTTGGTTTTGAAAAGGGAAAAATTCCAATGTCAATGCATTTACAAATCTGTATGATAACCTCAAAACAAAACGCTAGTCTAAGAAAAGGGAGGAGAAATCCTACATATAAAATCCTAAAGAAACATCCTCAGGAGATGCAAAGATAAACCTTGATAGTAAGAAATAAGGTGGATTCACCCCTATCTAGAGAAAAAAGAAGAACTTAAAAAATGCTACTCCCAAATAAATTGCTCCTACTCGGTTCAATGCCAATTGCTATCCTTGTAATAGGTTTGTTCATAAGGCAGTTGAATGCAAAAGAAAAATGAGCCAAAACTCTTTCAAGCCATGAAGGTACAATTATAAGCACTTAATCATTTCATGGTCAGTGTTATCCTTGTAGAAAATTTGGCCACAAGGCTGATGAATGTAGAAGTAAGATAAGAAATAATTCTATGACCTCTCAATTCTTCAATGGATATTTCTACACATGAAAAAAAATTGGTCATAGGGTTGTTGATTGCAGATCTAATGTGGAAAGAAGAAATTTTGTTCTGCAAGCTAGTATCATTTGCTAAAATTATAAAAAATTAGGGCACGGTATTAGGTTTTGAATAGGAAAGAGTCTAAGATCTTCTACCTCTCAATAGAAGCCTGTCATTAGTTAGAAAAAGAAGGAGATGAACGAAGTTTTGAAAAATAAGGAAGAAAGTGAAATGAAGAATGAATTTGGTAACTAAGGAGAGATAGGATTGATTCAGGGGGAGTTACAATTGTAGATGTTGAAACCTTCAACATAATGATAATTAGTAATATGAATTTGATTAGTTAGGATTCTAGAGAAAATACACCTTTTTGTGGAAGATTGGTGAAGGCTTATGGATCTTTGTGACATCACAGACTACAAAAGCTACTATGCATCAAGTGCATTTATTATGGAGCAAGTAGAGTTGGTGTGAGGCATATTTAGTTCTCTTTGGATCAAACTAATTTCATTCAAACTATTTCAAGTGAGCACAAGAGGCAAAGTAGTGAAGAAGGCCCTCAACAAGTTTTGTACAAGTATTTCCTTGGTTCTTACTTATAAAACCCTGGTTATAGTAAAATCTATCATGGCTACACCTATTTTCATCAATGTTGTGGAGAAATTAAGACCAAAATTCAAGAAACACCCATATATCTCAACTATGACCGACAAGGAAGGTGCATTCTCCCATTTTCCAATCTATGTGATCCATTCTAAAGATATTTGCATCTACATTCATTCACAACTAAATGAATGTGATCATCTGAAGATGATAGATTTTAGGTTAATAAATCTCCTAGGTGATGACTTTCAACTCAAGCCAAAATATGCAAATGTAGAACATAAAGGATTGGATGTATGGAAGGATTTTCCCTACTTTAGCTATGAAGACGAATGGGTCAAATTTTCTCTAAGTCAAATTCATGAGGATATATTTTGTCTTGATCAACCCCAGTTTAATCACAAAAGAAGCTATCAAGGTTGTGACTATATTGTGCTCCACTAGATCAGTACCTACATTAAAATCTATCAAGAATGAAGAAGTTATGAGGCTCAAATAAGCTAAATTTGATAAAAGGGCACTCGCTATTAATGGCATATCCAACCTTGGGGTCTGATATGCAACAATTGGAATTGTATACAAGATATACTAATCAAATAGAGTAGGATTAGCTATATCCACCGCCATCTATACTGCTCACCAAATGGTATACCTGAAGGAAAATATTATGATCTCTACGAACTCTTGCAAAAACTATTGAAAATTTTGCACAAAATGAAGGAATCTCATTGTAACTTATGATATGGTACTTTGATCATTTCTCTCATGTTCTATTTCATGAAATAAATGCATGGTTTTAAGAAAAAAATATTCCTATTACACATCAAATAAAGGATCATATGCATAGCTTTTCAGATGACACTCAATGCAACACAGTGTTTTGGGATTTCTTTAAAACCTTCCAGATTGTTCAATGTAGAAGAGAGACATAATAACCTCACAAGTTGTGGATAAGTATAAAAATGAAATCACTTTTATGGTAGAAAAATATAACTATTACATGGAAGCGGTTGAACCAAGGACTTCATAGATTACAAGGCTTCCCTATGAACTTCCTAGAGAAAATTGGATTGCATATGTTGATATATTACTTAGCAAACCTAGGGATCCCTCTATTGAGAGGTTTGGTACATATGATGATATAACCAACAAACAAATTAAGGAGAGGGTAGAAGAAAAAGCGATGAAGAGTGTGGGAAAGATGGTGTTTTGGTTGAAAAATATGTTTGGGACTCCTGAGAAAGCATCTCATACCACCAATGATATGCCAATGTCTAGAAGGATAAGTAGGTCTTCTTCTGCATCTACCAAATCCTTTGAACCTAGCCAAAAAACTCCTAGTAGAAAAAGATTTGCTACAAATGCTTAGGTAAATACCAAGACTATTGAAAGAAAGCAACAAAGACCTAAACAAAAAAAAACAAGGGAAAAGTTTACTCTAGTGAATTCAGATGATATTGATGAAATTGAAGAAGTAAAATATTTTTTCTTAGAGAAAAGAGAGCAAAGTGTAAGTTAAAGAAAAGAAGAGATCTCCCTATAGAAAAAGAAAGGAAAAGGAATTGCTAAGAAAAGAATGAGAAGGCTCCTCCGGTCACACATGACCCCCTTGACTTTGGTGCAATACTAAATGGAATTGTGGATAATGATTTACTAAATGAAACAATGATGCTACATCTGAATGTTTTTGTAGGAGATAATAGGACAATTGAAAAAGTTGTCATTGAGTATATATTGATGCAAAACATTTCTTTCAATGACATTGCCAACAAAGCTCTAGATAGCTTTGTTGAGGCACTAAGACAAAGAAGAGATGAAGCCATCAAGGCTAATGAAGAAGTGAAATAATAGTAAATTGATAAGTATAGGATCTTTGTATCCCAAGAAGAGAAACAAAAGATTGTCATAAGACAAGAAAAAGAGCTCCGGACCAAGAGAAGAATAGATCTTTTAATGAGCATGGATGAGGATATACAAAAGAAAATTCAAAATGAAACTAAAGTCACTACAAATAAAATCATTGATGAGATGCAAGGAAATGTTGATGATGTGTCACAAGATCCTTCAAAAAATAAAAATATAGAAGATAAATCTAGTCAGAAAGATATACAAGGTCCCTATGAGCAACATATAGAATAAGGCATCTTAGGTGTACAAAAAGTGAAAATTGTCTCTAAAATGGATATAGAAAAGGAAGAAGAAAAGGGATATGAAGAGATGACAACCAAGATTCTTAAGGAGATGAAAATGAGCATGGATCATGCCTCTCCAGATGATCTTTTCCTATAGCATATTCTTGATGTGTCTACTCAAGACATTGATCTATCAATTTTTGAAGGTATTAGGGCTATTGGTTATGGAAAGAAGAATGAGGAGACTACTCCTCCAATGAAAACTGGCACACAAGGCATTAACCAAAGTAAGATTTTTTTTTCTCCTCCAACACATAATGTTGCTCCTAAGTACCTTCAGTCTTATCCTTTGTCTCCAAAGGACATTTCTTCACACATCTCTCAAAATTAGAAAAAATAGATTAATCTTTTAAAGCCATGAACAAGAATTCACCATCATCATCATCATCTCCATAATCATATTCATCATCATAAATACTTGCATCTTTTCTAAGATAGTAACTTTTCTTAATCATCTTGCCTTTGTTTTCCTTATTTTTGTTATTCAAAGCTCTTTTTAGAAATATTGAAGCATAATGACCTCTATTTCCACAATTGAAACATTTGAGAGGAAACTTAGCATTCTACTTACTAGTACTCTTCTTCATTCTCCTTACATAGTTGGCTTCCACATCATCAAGATCCTCCCGATTTGATTCCTTGATCTCCTCTGATTTGCCAACCTTAAAAGCAGTCTCAACTTTTACACCACTATTTGTACCAAATTATCTCATCTCAAAAGCAGTTAAAGAACCATACAATTGATCTCTAGTATATTAAGTTAATTTTTCAAATTCCTCAATATAAGAAACTTTATGACTATAAGATTTAGGGAGATTTCTGAGAATTTCCTTTACCACTTTTGGCTCTTTGAGTTCTCCACCAAGACCTCTGATGGAGCTGACAACTTCATCTTCCCTCTCCATATAGCTTGTAACATTTTCATCTTCTGACATCTGCAGGTTCTTAAACATGATCTTCAGATTTTGCATCTTAGCTTCTTTGACCTTATCATCTCCTTCATAAATGCTTTCTAACTTTACCCAAATATATCTAGCATTTTTAAGACTCATTACTTTCACTAATTCAGAATTAGTAAGACCACTTAAGAGAGCATACCTTGTTTTACCATTTCTTCCATAGGCCTTGATCTCATCATTAGTGCTTGGACCATTTACAGGCATGGTATATCCATATTTTATTAACTTCTAGGCATCAAATCCTAGATAAACCAGAAAACCTTCCATCCTTGTCTTCCAAAATGTGTAGTCTGTTCCATCAAACATAGGAATCTCTTTCTTGTGTTCCATCCTAAATCTACCTCAAGTGGTTAAGCTTTCTTCCAAGGAACCTTGCTTTGATACCAATTGTTGAATACATAAGACAATTGAGAGGGGGGTGAATCAGTTGTACCTTAAAACTTCAAAAACCATCATAAAAATTTAGATCCACATTCATTCAATTAACCCTTAACTTGTTTAGGATGTTTTATAATGAAATAAAATAACAAAAATTGAATCAAACCAATACCATGCAAAAAAGAACACTAGATTTACATGGAAAACCCAAGATGGGAAAAACCACATGAGGATTGACTCATAGTATAAAGTAATATCAACATTAAATACAATAGGGCTCACTACTAGAGGAATCACTACGAAAGGTTCACTAACAAAATAGAAAAGAAGATAGAGAAGAGTGTTACAATGAGAAATCCATCTCAAAGCAATAGAAAAATCCACCACAACATCACCAATGCCTTTGTAGTCTCTCTGGAGAATTGTAGACACCTTTTGCTTTCTACATTCAACAATCTAACACATGAAAGCTCACACTGCACTTCTGAAATTAGCACTCTAACACTCTGTAATTCACATAATTTGCATCATACTCATCTCTCTTCACATACCTCAAAAACTCAACTCATATTTATATCATCTTCAACATTGAAACCATTCTCCAAGGTTGGCTATGCACCTCGACCATGCAAACTCAAATTAGGTCGGCACCAAAACATTCCTGTGGTGGAAAGGAATAAAGGAAAACCACAACACACCTTAGCTAGGACCTAAATCCACTCATAAATGCCACACCACTCTCCCACAAATTTCAAAATTAGTGTAAACACCGAGTTTGACTGTTACCCATGTAAACACCATTAAAATTTTAAAAACGTACTCCCTTTGATCCAACAAAAACTCACATAAAACAAATGTCATCTAAACACAATCTAGAATATTCCATAAATACCTTGAAATCAAACAAACTCCTTCACAAATACTTTCACCTAAATAATGTACACACCCAGTACACTCAAAAAACTCGGACATACATTGTAACTTAAGAAACTAACTTCTAAAACACCAAACCTAAAACAACTTCAAATAAAGGAAGATACCAAAACTATCAGCACACCTCCAGATCCACAAGAGCTAAAACAAAAATGCAGAGAAACATGAAGCAAAAAATTTCTCCCTGATACCCCTACAATAAAGAGTTCACACACTGGTGAACACAACTTCCTTTTCTCAACGATCTAGAAATCCAAATTCTAGATACAACACCTATGAACACCTTTGATAAACATATCTGAAATGCATAGGCATATCTTCAACCTAAAATAAATGTAGAGAAAAACTAGAACACTACTCTTCAACCCATAACACACTACAACTCATTATTTCCTCTTTTTATCAAATTTTCTCAAAAGCACTTGGAAAACAAGAACTAGAGACACATCCTCATCATCTTCAATACTTATTATTCATCATCAAATGAACTGAAATATAGCAACTTCAACCATACATACATAGATAGAATCTTATCAAAGAAACACTAGAGGTTGATACCAATAGCTTACTAATGACAACATAATGAAACTAATCAAAGCATCATTAATGCAATAACATAGAAAATACCAACAACTACACATACTCTTGAAACAATATAATTCTCATATAGTTAACACCAATGATAACACAAGAGCTTGTTGACATCAATTGCTCATATTTGCAACAAAGGGTATCTGCTCAATGTATATATAGCCAAAGCATAACATAATCACCAAATGGGGTCTAATAGAATAAATCATAAATCACATCAATACATATGTCATATAAATCATTTGTTTTGAACATCAATAATCAAGATCACATTTAATTACAACATAAATAATGCATATCCCTGAAATGAAGCATAATGATAAACTAGGCATGCAAATATATAAAATACCAACAAACAACATATTGAGGAGCACATGTGATGGTTCATACACACCATTCAAAGCCATAAAATAATCACTATAAAAGTCACAAGAAAATGGTGAAGCTAAAACATTGATCTCACATTAACAAAATACAAACAGGAAGGGCACTAAGCATCCTCAATTGCATATTATAGGGGTTCATTCAAGGATGTTACATCAAATTTTATCTTTAGTTTTTTTGATCAATAACATGTTGAGAGCTATATAAATTTGGTTATTTGATTTTATGACACTAATGTTGATTTTGTGGGTATAACAAATATATTTGGTGATGCAAGCATAGACTTATTGAACAACACATAGGATTCAATCCATATCTAATCCTTTTATAAAAATATATCCATTATTTACTTTAATCTAGTTTACTTACTTTTTAGAAAACATATTAATGATGGTTCATATGCATACCAAAGTGTGGGGAAAATATCAAGGTAAAAAGTGCACCCTTTTCTTTCCCCTACTCATTGTAGACTCACTGATAGGACTTGTCAAAACATTTGTGGTTCCATGGTTCTATTTGAAAAATTTTGAGTGTTCTAGTAGTCATTTGTTGGCCAGGGTTTGCTAAAACTCTGCTTTAGGGTTCACCTAAGGTCCAAAACCCTCTTTAAACCCTAATAGTCTTGGGCCCTAGCTTTTCTTTCTTTTCGCTCATTGACTTGCAGTAGTCGATTACCGATCACATAAGTTGCAACTTAAGTCTTTAAAGTCATTTATTCACTAGCCCCTTGTTCCTAGTTTATCTAGTTACCCACACTTTTAGAAAATCATTAAAATTTGTCCACAGGTTCATGAGATATTTCATCATATGGCTTAAGTATTTATCCTAGGTCTAAAGGTTTTAATTTTTCTTAATCTTTCATCAACCTAGTCATGGCCCCTTTTTAAGTCATAATTTAGCTGCACATGCTTTAAAAGGCCTTAAGTAACCCATCGAGTGGGCCCCATGTCACTAGGTATCTACTTTCTATTGATTATGCCAGCTCATGCTAAATATTTTATCCTTTAAAAAGTGTTTGTGGAACCATGGGAGGACACCACGTGTCCAGTCTTTGCAAATGGTTTATGGAAGGTTTATGGTGGGCCCGAGATCCTAAGGCTACCAAGGTGTCACATGACATGATCTAGAACATTCCCCGCCATTATGTGGGGAACCCTTTGAGATGACTTCTACTGACTGCGGAAATGCATGATGCTACCATGCGGCGAGCTCTCCACTATTCGATGAAGAACTATAACGTGCCGATAAATTTACCTAAGTGTTGAGAGCATAAAGGAAGGTTAAATGGTGCACATATTGGGACATGTGGCATGATTGGGGAGGATTTATGCCATTTTGCGGACCTCGATCTACTAGTTCAGTGCATGACTGTGAAAACACAGGGAGGTGACACATGGACTTCACCAATGTATTAAAAAATGGCAGAACCTTGGGTGGCTCGGAAAAGTGCATCTACATGCTGAAATATTATTGGCCTGTACCTTTTCAAAGCTAGTCAATATTTTCAAATCAATTTGACTCCATCTAAGCCATCAGATCAAATGGATCGAATGGAAATCAATGGCTAGAATTCGAAGTTACAGAATGGGTAGATGAAAACACTCTGGTTTCCATGAGCGAAGAGTAATGGTGAATAAGATGCCATATGCCTACAATTGAATTATTTTTTCCATAAAAACTAGTTTTAACGAATAATTTAAAATCACCAAAGCATTTAGAGCATAAATAAATCAACTTTGGAAAATTTTCATTTTCTTAGCATCCAAAATTAGGGTTTCCTCGTCCACACATGTGTAAGTGAAATCCTACTTTTATCTTGCTCAAACTTCTATAAAATTGTATGCAATTGCTATCTTTATGTGTGATATTGCTTTCTAGGGTTGTCCTAGGTTTGAATTTCATTGCTTGCAATGAAATTATTCAGTATTGCTCTAGTTTAATTTTCAGTTGTGTCAAAACCCTAGAATAATCCGTAAAACCTTAGTTTTCTTGCAAAATTTAGCAAAATGTCTCCTTCCAAATCACAACCATTCGCTTAAAAAAAAAAAAAGCCTTACATGATGATATTTTGGCTCAATTACCCAGTTCCACCAATGAGAGGGTTAAGGTGCAAGGCCCTAGGGTAGGTAAGGGTTTTATTGATAGATACCATGGAATCAGGGATGTTGAATTGACTTGAAGGGTTGGGAACTGTTCAAACACTAGTATGGAAAATGAAATTCCTTGATTCCTACTTGAAATTTTTTGAGGCTTGACTTGGGGAAGCTAGTTGTCCCCAATTTTTTCCATGATGTTGATAAGCTAAAAACTATGGCAACAAATTGTGATGAAATAGTGAGGATCATAAGATCTTCAATGGATTGGATTTTGGTTAAATTGGATAGGGCATCAATTGCAAAGGTGTTTCAACTCAACCCATTTGCAAGAAAACCTGTTGACATGGAAAACTTCAAAAATAAATATGAGAAAAACAAGAGCACATATAGATTCCTATTGCTACTAAGATTTAGGGTCAAGGATCCACACAAAAATACTGTCAAGATATCACCCATTGACCAAGAGCCTTTTCAAGTATAAATTTTTGAGGGATGCTTTTCAAAGACATATCATTCACTATGTCAAGTGTTATGGTTTTCTCCACTTGAGAGGATGCTAGTAGCTTTTATGTTTATGGCAGCTGATATCTAAAACCTAATGGTGAATGATGAATTTGACTTTGCTTCATACTTGTCAGATGCTATCCATAAGGCATTGTCAAACATTAAGAAGGGAGAAATGGGAGTTAGGTTCTAGTGGTATTCAATCTCTTGCCACATGTTCCTATTTAGGGGGAGGAAGAAATTAGGTCCTAGACTATAGATTAAAACTATTACATTGGTGGTTTTCGTTGCACCAAAAGATACAACTTGTCAATGCTCGATACATCCGCTTGATTTATGTAAGATCCATAGGAGGAAGTTAAGCCATGCCACAAACCCAATTGCCATGTTGGACAAGGAAGACCTAGGGACACACCATCTTGCAACAATCCACCCAGCGCAAGTGAGGGGTTTGAACCTATGACCTTAGCTCTAATACCAATCATTACATTGGTGGTTGTCGTTGCACCAAAATATCGACTTGTCAATGCATGATACAACCGAAATATTTATGTAAGATTCACAGGAGGTGGTTAAGCCATGTCACAAACCCAAGCACTGTGTTGGACAAGGAAGACCAAGGGACACACCATCTTGCAACAAAAACAAAGGATTGAAAGGGTGAAGACCTCCTAATCCAAATGTGGACACATTTATTGGATAAACATTGTCAACAATAAAGCTATGTGACTTTCACAAATATTTTTTCTTCCAAGATTATGTGCTTTATGAAAGGTCAATTCCAACAATCCCAAAAGAGCTACATGATTTCTTAAGGATAGTATAGAGAATACCTGAGTTAGGTATTAGCTACAATTGGTCCAAATATTATTGCTCACTCTAACTTCATAGTATTGAGAATGTATAGATGCCCTTTGTCACCACATATTCTACTGAGGAATGTGCCATTAAGAACTAGATTTTTAGAGGTGATGTGGTAGCTGTCTCATGCTAAAGAGGCCCACATGGCCAATGAAAGAAAAGGCTCTTTCTTTCCATACCTCACTATATTTTTAAAAATTTCTATGAACAAGGATGGCTAGAAGTAGATCCGTGATCTACTCAATCCTTATAGGATGAAGCCATCTAGGGCCATACACTTTTATCTTGAAGGATTTATTAATAAATTGAGAATTAAGATAAATAGGTCAAATTTATATCATGGCATAGACTATGCAAAATATGTAATAAGAAACTGCTTGGATGATAACGAGGTGCAAAATAGAAAGGCTAAGTAGACAACCTTTAAGAAATTTGAAGATGCAAAGAAGAAGAGGGACCCTTAATTCAAGGAGATGTTGGTGGATGTTGATGATTTGGTTATAAGGATTCAAGCCATACTGTAAAATTTTGACAAAATTATGGGAGAGGCACCAAATCAAGAACAAGAAAAAGATAAAGGCAAAGCTCCAGTGCTAGAAGAGAGGCCAACACACCAGCCTCCAAAGAGGCCTTATGTTTTTACAAGGAGGCCCAAGGGAATTGTACTGAAGGGGAAAACAAGAGATTCCCCTTCTCCATCTTTTGAATCAAGAGCTTCATCACCAGTGAGGTAGGAACCTCCCTCCCCTCCATAAAATATAATTGATTTGGACTCACCACCAAGGGAGCCTTCACCAAAGAGGAGGAGAGTTGTAGAAGAGAAACTTGTTGACTATCCTATTGAATTTTATGATGAAGAGATTATTGTGATTAGAGATCATATCATGCAAGAAATGTGATCTCCTCAAAGGGATGATGATTTTCCAGCTCTAGTATGAAAGGTCACTCAAGCAATAATTGGATGAAGAGACAATATTGATGACATAAGAGAGGAAGCCTACACAAAGTGTATGGATGATGACACATTTTTCAAAAGTAGTGTGTTCAAGGAATTTGTGTGGAGAAGTAAAAGAGATGAATTTGAAAGAAGGTTGCATGAGGAAATAACCAGCTTTCTAGACCAATCAAGGAAAGAAATATCATATAGATTGGTGCTTTAGATGATAGTAGAACAAAATGAGATGAATCCAAATGAAGGGAGGAAACTTGTTACAGAAAGTGGCATCCCTTTGTTACCTGAGTTAGACATAGCATCTGATATTGCCCTAGATAATATCAAGAAACATAACACACAAGTATTTTCATTTGAGGATGAAGCACTAGCTACGTTATTTGGGTTTGCATTCAACCCCAAGTGGTACACATTGGCTATTTGGGCCCTTGTCCCAAGTACTAATAAACCAAATGTTGTTGAGATAGTATGAGATCTAAGGGGAGGGTTGATAATTAAAAGAGTATCTGATACCACTATAGTTGAGGCAACCACATTGGTTTTGAATGTTTCCCATTTCAATAAGGCAACTACTGAATCCTTATGAGAAGATTGCAATCAGTCCTTGAAGAAATATCAAGATTTTTTAAATGAATATAATAAGGATAAGGTAAAAATTGCTCAATTGGAGAAACAAGTGGAAATGATGCAAGCACATCAACCTCAAGTGCAATAGCAACCAGCTACTGCACCATCTTCTCCACCACCTCCATCCAAAGAAATTATTGTGTGGTGGCCCAGGCTTGAAGTACCAAGTACTTCTGCTACACCACTTTCTACAACAAATAATGATAATCTACATATTATTTCTACTTTATTGGGTCATTTGATGGAAAATATCCTTAAGAACCTGTCTAACAATGTGCATACCAATTATTCTTTGATGATAATTTCCATTGATATGTTTATTAAGGATAAGACAAAGGCAATTCCTCTGATGCACATATGGGTGCCAAGGTTCAATTTATTGTTGGGTGTGATCAAAGGATCTACCTATGATCCTAAAAAACCCAAACAAATCACTCCCACATATTAGATAGCTAAATCAACAAGTGGATATGAAGGGATGGTGAACCCTATAGAAGACAAGATTATAAAATTGATAAAAGAGTTTGATGACAAAAATTTAGGCATATTGCTTGACATCATGGATGCTGATGGAAAATTTGGCATATGAAGATTGGAGAGCACAATTAGAGAACATTACAACATCCTTAGCTTCTGTAATTTGTGAGAAGGATCTAATTAACACTGAATTCATGAAGAGTTTCCTAGATAATATTTGGGAAACAAATAATTTTCTCGAAGATTATGATAAGGAAGCAAATGTAGTTGTCAGAAAATATGACACTTACAAAAGTAAATTAGATAAATTTTTGGCCTTTAATTAGCCTACAGAGGAAGAATATACTGCATGGGATAATAGATATAATCAACTTCTTGAGTTGTAACTTTTTCAAATTATGTGGGTCAACCTTTTGTCCTTTTTCATAATCAATGCCAACAACAATCTCCAACGGCTCAAAAAGGAGTTTTGTTTTCTTTTGGATCAATGCTTTTGTCTTATCTGCCAAGTCATATTCCTTGGCCTCCACTGACTAAAGGATGAAAAGAAAGAATCGGAAAAGGAAAATACAACTAGGAACATCAAGCCTATTTGGAGAAATTAAGTACCTCAAACAAGGATAACATTTTTTTTCCTTTTGGAATATTCTCCCCACAAGCAGTTGTGCTCTTTTTTGTAATGTAAGTGATTTTCAAATGAAAATATGACATGTGTACTTGGCTTGAAGCTTGTATTTCTCCCTTGTTCTTATAAAAGGGAAATCAAGGCCATTTGCATAAATCTTTTGGAGAATTTTGTATTGCAAAGCATAGAGAATAGAGTTTGAGTCTTTCTAGGTTTTATTGAGTCTGAATTGTATGTAGTTTATAGGTTTTTGCTTAATGGTACTAGCATAATATAATGGTATAATTCTTTGGGCAATTGTCTCCTATTGTATACTCCATACAAATAATGAATGAAAAATGATCAAAGATCTTTCAATTCATCGCCATTGTCTTTCCATTGAATGTATGTTCTTATTGTAGCTCTTGTTCAAAGAATGAGTTAAAATGCTTTAGTGAGAACATAGATTTGTGTGAATGTATGCTGAGATCTGATAAGTAGAATTGGTTGGGAGTTTTGAGTGTAGTAGTGTAATGCATCATTGTAATGCTTTGTGATGTTTGAGAATAATATTTTTTAGAAAACCTTAATTACATATGTTCTTATGTCGTGCCCTAGAATAAGGTACCAGTCTTTTGAATTTACATCTTATTACTAGCTCCAAGATCACACACATAAAAACATTTACAAACTTTAAATTTAGTTGAGTAATTTCTTAAGTTTTAAGTCATTTTGTGTTCTCTTGCTTTGAAATGTTAAAATGCTTAAAGGATATTGCTAGATCCTCATATTGCTAGATCCTCTCATTTTTATAATTATCAAGAAAATCTATTGATAGCATATTATGTTATTTGTAGTGTTTAGGATAATTTGGCATAGGAGATATTAAGAACACTATCAAGGATCACCCTCCCAGGTTATGCAGAGCCCAGAAAGGTGGAAAGTATTATTTAGCTTTCTCCTAACAATTGGCCAATCTCTCCAAGTAATTGATCATTTAGAATGGAAATCCTATAGGTTATTTGTGAGATCTGGTTAGGAATTAAAAAACAACCAACATTCACTTTGGGAACTCTCCTAGATATAGTATTCTAATGCTTGATTTGGATCTATTTGTGTGTATACTAACCCTAGCCTAACTCCATCCGCCTCATACCACTTTTATTGAGCCATAGAATCTAGGACAACCCATTCTCATACTATTTTTTCTCAAGCCAAGACCATATTTAAGGCTTTAAACCCAATTTGAGATTGCATATGTAGTCTTGAACTCTAATTTCATTTTTTTCCCTCTTGACCAAATTTTTTAGGATCTTAGGTAGTCATTGTACACCTTATCAACATGCACACCTTTTGGTCTAGTTCAAGAATCCGGGTTCTCTATGTAAAAGAAGATTCATAGGCCATTAAAAATCATCTGAAGAAAGAAAAGGAAAATCACTAAAATAGAAAAAAAAAAAAAAAAAAGAGAATCGAGATGAAGCATTTAGCCCTACATTTTAGCTCATAAAATATTACTACATGTTTTCTTGGAATGTCTTCAAAAAAATTCAGACAATATTAATTGATTTAACAAGGCCTAATTATAATTAAGATAAGACACATATTTCTCCACTTGATAGTGGGCTCCACAAGCGATTTTTAGTGAACAAATTCCTAAAGACAGTATGGACAAGGTTTAGGGCCACACAAATTGGATTAGGGCCACACTTGTGTCTGTTACCTAGACACAATTTCATATTTTCAAGCATTAGTTGAAGGCCCATTTAGACGATTGAGACTGCACACTTTATATCAAGATTGCACACATGGTCATGATCTAGACATTCACAATAGTTAGTTTGACATAAAAAATAGTCCTAGATATGATATCCAATATCAAATTCTATCACATAGATCTTAGCAATATGCTACAATCACATGTCAATGACCAAAATCATAGATACACAAATCACTTATCCCTTCTTTGTCATTATCCATATTAAATACTTAATAAATGAATTATTAATCTAAATGTAACTCTAACTTATAATATTTAATAGTGTTCACCAATAATTAATCAATTTACTGCATATATTTGTATGAGAAGCATTCTACTCCATAAATACAAGAAGATGTTTTTTTAATTAGTTTTCATTTCCAATTGTCTGGATATTATAAGAGTGGTATTAGACCACTTTTCCAACAATTCAACTAAGTAGAATCCATGTCCAATATAAATAATAATGTCGCATCAAGCCACATTCACACATGAATAACACTATGCATAGTTTCAAATAGAATAGAAAATATCATTCAAAACCATAAACTACTAAAAGAGCTTTTAAGTACTTAGTGTCACATAAAATGACACACTATCATTATTATGATGAAGTCTATATAGTAACTCATAATATTTTTTCCTACATAATGTCTTTATCATTCTTATAAAAATATCATATATAATAATATAATTTTTTTTTTAATCAATACTTGGATGTCCTTAACCTTCATAACTACTCTCTTTATATTATAATTTCATTATAATTTCCTAAGGATGTGAAGCTTGATAGCCATTCTATATTCATTGATAATTTCTTACCCTAGCTTCAGTCAACCATAACGATGATCCATTGTGCTTTATCTCCCTTTCAACCATGGAAAACTATAGATGATGTCAATCCCCACACGTACCCTCTATTCAAGAGTATCTTGACTTACGTTCAACCCATAACCGAAAGTGACAGAAAACTCCATGACAAGGCCTTAAAACACTTTAAAGTACATTAAGAGAGAAGCAAACAAGAAGTGTCCTACTTTATGTCAGTAATCCCGTCACACAAGAACAAAAAATGTTGACTTGCAGACAGCGAGGGCGGCTGCCTTGGACTGGACTTGGCTTTTCGTCCCCTCAAAGTGCGCTTCTCCTTTTCAGATGAATCATTTTAGTAGGTTCCGTCTAAGATCAAACAAGTATGCATTCCAACAGCCATAGTTTTTATAAACACTGTCTATCCACAGCAATCTGGTTTAAAATCTGGCCCACAAAATGGGTTGGCGACTCTCTTTTTTCACTGTTCTTTCCCTTTGCATGCCCACAGTTCCCTGTGAAATCAGCCCACCATGTTCACACTGCCATGTATTTGGAAAAGTAAGCAATGGCAGACGCCATGTGTTTGGAGAGCTTTTGTCAAATTGGAAGAATGTGTTGTGAGGAATTCTTTTGTATTCAATAATATTGAAAGTTGCGAGGAAGGTTGTAAGGAATTGAAGTATTGATGGGACAAAAAAAATTTATTAAAAAAGAATGATTGCGATAATGCGGAGAGTAAGCTATTTATTTACTATACAAACTTCGTCATGATTTAGTAGTCACACTTTACTTGAACATTATGGTGTTTGATAGTCAATTGAATGGTGGTCTTACACCTGATCCCCACTAAAAAGTGTTAAATAGCTGTTCTACTTTATCATTCAAATTGAAAGAATATGTGAGGATTTTTTTTGTATAGAATAATATTGAGTTGTAAGTTGTGAGGAAGGCTGTAAGGAATTGAAGTATTGATTGGACAAAATTGTTTTATAAGGAAAGAATGACTACGATAATACAAAGTAAAGTATACAAACTTCATCATGGTTTTAGTAGTCACACTCTACTTGAACATTATGTTGTTTGATAGTCAATTGAATAGTGGTCTTACACCTCATCCCCACTAAAAATCATCAAATAGTTGTTCTACTTTATCATTCAAATTGGAAGAGTATACATTGAGGAATTTTTTTATATAGAATAATATTGAATTGTAAGTTGTGCATAAGGTTGTAAGGAAATGAAGTATTGATGGGACAAAATTGTTTTATAAGGAAAGAATGATTACGACAATACGTGGAGTAAACTATTCATTACTATACAAACTTCGTCATGGTTTTAGTAGTCACATTCTATTTGTTTTATAAGGAAAGAATGACTATGATGATACGTAGAGTAAACTATTCATTTACTATACAAACATTATCGTGGTTTTAGTAGTCACACTCTACTTGAACATTATGTTGTTTGATGTTCAATTGAATAGTGATCTTACACTTTATCCCCACTAAAAAGTGTTAAACAATTGTCATGCTTTATCATTCAAATTATACTTTTGACCATTGAACTTAGTGTTGTTTAAGAATAGACATTTAGTCATTTATGCCACTTTTTTTTATTAAAATATGTTAATTAACTTAAAGTAAATTAACTTTTTTATCGTTAATTATTTTTTTGTAAAGAAATGGGTGTTTGTCAATTGTAATTTTGCACGGTTAGTCATGTATCTAGATGGTTTGAGTTGATTGCCACTATAATATGAATGTTCTCTATTGCATGACATGATAATGTATATTTGCATATATAAAATATTATTTGGTTATTCTGAAGTTTTTGAATCTTTTTAATATTTCATTTTGATTTTAGCATCAAATTATTTGACTTGTCAACTATGGACTCATAGATGTACGAATAGGTTGTATTATCTTTATATATTATTATATCTTTTGTTCAAAGAAATAATAAAAGTCTTGCCCTTTATTTTTTATTCAAATGGAAAATACATGAAAATATGCCACTGCTTTAATCTTCTTTACCTTATTGAAATGGTGAAAATTACATACCCTTTCCTTTTTCCTTTATTTTTGGGCTCATTTTTATTATAATTTCTTAAATTTAATATCTAGTTTGTAAATCATATATTATTGTATAAATTTAATTTATGACATGCTTGTATCTTAATCTCACCATTACTCATCCCTTGAAATAGTCTTCAATCTCTAGGTCTACTCTTTATTACCTTGGATGAAATCCATTGGTGCAAATTTGATTGAGATAACTTCTACAATTGTAAATCTAAAACCTAAACTTTTAACTTGTTGGCTCCCTTTTACTAGTTATTGTAAGACAACCTCGAGCATGTTTGTGTTGATTTACATGCTTGGTTATTTTATTTAATATTCATACACTCTTTTGAAATCATATAGAAAGGTGAAGATAACATCTAGGCCAAAAGCTAAATCTATCATGCATTGTTCCTTTGTGGCATCATCTTAGTAGGTCTATTATGTATTGTTTATCTTTGATATTTTCTAGGATTCACAAAGTTGGTCTAGCTAGGGGTTTGACTAAGGAGAATTCGACACTCACAACTCAATAGTCCCAAAGTTGTTCCTAAACACCACCAGTCCTTACAACAATTTAGATATCATAAATCAAGGCAATAAAGTTACAATAGTTCACACTCGACTAGTTTAGGTATGAGAGTTACAATTTAGGTTCACACACAAGTTTGAAATTACACTTGTGAAGATTAGGTCTAACTTGCATCTAGGTGAACCTAAGTGAAAAATAATATTTTTGCAAACTTGAAGATGTTCATTTGAGTGACCATTAAAATTCCAACACCTAGGAAAACTAATTTTGACATCTATCACAACATATTATCACCTTTAGAATCTAGCTAAGTATTATATTTTAATTCTTTTTGATTTCACATTTAATTTAATATGAATTTTAGTTATTCGTCTCAAATCCTAAACCCTATGATTCTATTTTTGTTTACTTATTTTTCTTAGATAAATTGTATTGAAAGCATTTATTTTCATTTATCTTTTGTGAAATTTTCCTTCCTAAACCACTTAGGGTTTTTTCCTTAATAGCCAGGTTTCTCTTTCTTTAAGGGTTTCAAATTTGATATTTCAAATTGTTATATTATTCTTTTATAATTGATTAGAGTTTGTATCTAACCTTGTTCAATATACATTTATTTATCGATATTATGGTTTGGATATTTATTGCATGATTTCTCTTTGATCTATACCCACTCACCCTTATTTTGTAAAAAAATTAAGATAACAATTTAGAGGAAAATTAGGATTGATATTAAGTTATATTTAGGATTTTTTATAAATCAACAATTTAATTGAAAATAAATCAGGCTTAAATTTTAAATAAATAAAAAATAATATAACACTTTCATGCACATAACTATAATGAAGGAAATTTGACTCTTATAAAAGGAGAATAGACTTCCTTTGAGAGTAAATTTCACTTATTACACTAGATTAACCAACAACTTTAAATCTATTTAAAATTGAGTTGATTATCCTTTTCTACAAAGTTTAATTTTAAATGGAAAGATATAATTAACTAACTAAAATGATTGAGGGAAATAAATTTGTGAAAATATCTTCTTACATGGGAATAACTACAACTTTTTAATAACAAAAATTAAAAGTATAGACTATAGGGAATTTGTGGTTAAAATTTGATGTTTTTTATCTTGGACACTTGTGTAAAAATCCATGCTAGTGTCCATCCAAAAATATCCTAGAAAAACACCTAAAAAACATGAATGTCCAACCTTGTCATTCAACTAACCCACAAGACCAAAAATAAAAATACACCATCAAATACCATAAATTGAAAATGTAAGGAAATAAACTAAATAACAAGATTTAAATTATTTAAATGAGTAAAATGAACAATAAATAATCACTTTCAAACCTTCATGTGGCTAAGTGTTCTTAAAATACCTAAAAGAACATAGAAAATGGGAAAAAAATTGGAGTTTTTTTGTGTATTTTCCTTAGTCAAGCCCTTCTTTGGTATTTCCACCTCCACAATAACCAATATAGATAAATATATAGAATGAGTTTGAGTTCCTAATCTAAGTGTAGTGACAAAATAATTGAAGGAAAAAGGGATGTGAAGATCCCCTAGTGCTCAAAGGCATAATAACTAAAATACATTTAATACCAAGAATAAAGATAAATAATATTACCTACAAGGCTTGAGGAATCAAAATAGAGAAAGAGGGCTTGAGAGAATATTGTGAGAATGTTGCAAAAATCTTGAGAGTGATGTAGCTAGTCATGAAGTGTAAGAGAGCCAAGGAAGAGACCAAGAATGAATATTTGGAATAGAGAGATAGGTAAAAAGGAAGGGCATCTCAATCCATTTTAAATAATTATGTCATGTCCACTGATATGGGATTGTGACAAGTGGAAAATTTCTTAAAAGAAGTCATCAAACAAAAAATATCATATGATGCTTGAGCGACACATGAACACTATTGCGAGTACAAAGTGTCCAAACACCTATTTCTCAAAAATGGTAGGAGGGTAGGAAAACATGAGTATAACACACATTTGGTGATAAAATAAGGTGACCAAACTATGACAGAATACTTGTGTGGTGGTTGGACACTATTATGAGTACAAAGTGTTTGGACAGTTTGGGCTTAAAAATGATAAGGCACTGGAAGACTATAAAGCTAGCACAAAAATGACAATAAAAGGTGACCACAAGAAAGAAGTCTTGAGCACCATGGGAAGGAAAAGGGTTAATTAATGGGTTGAACTAAGCCTAAGAAAACACTAAGGGATTTAAACCAAAGTGGACAAAAAACATAAGTTAAATTGCAAGAGTATGCAACTTTTGACACTACATTTTTCCTCAACTTTAGTGGGCTTATGAAACTATGTGAATATGCATGATAAAGTAAAAGAAAAATATACTAGAAAGGAAATAAGACAAAAATTCCAAAAGGGATACTATAGAGGATGATGACAAATTTTTAAGCAGAGGAACAATACCCTAGGCTAAGAACCTACAAAAAATACATTGGACAACAAAAATCCTACACGAGGTGACATGGTTAGAAAAATAAATCTTAGAAAACCATGGGGTTAGAACATCATATATATATTTATATAGAAATATAAACAATGCATACACAAATTAGAATAGCACATAATAGTAAACATAGGAAAAATTTGAGTTAGCGAAGTGAAAGATACCTCAATGTAGGAGGTTTTTTGAATAATATGTGTCATCTCCAAAATATAGTAAAATAAAATAAGCAATGTATAAAATATTTCTTAAACAATTAGAATAATTCTATGTTTTGATTGATTTCTTCAAGGAGAGAATGCATACAAATAAATAAGGAAGCAATCAATATAGAAGAGAGTGTGTGACTTGGACACTAGCTTGCTCTATCACTAGGGGTCATGTATATTATAATGTAAAAATGGATCATGGTCTAGAAAAAAAAATATGTTAGGTGACAATGGATTTAAAGGTAAGCCACATGAATCACACAATCTATAAATTATTCTATGTGAACCATATACTATAAAGGTAGGATATATGAGGGTCCATAGTCTAGCAATTTGTATTATGCCTGGTGGTTCATGTGCCACCAGCATTACAAGGAGTGTAAAAATAAATAACACCTCATAGGGCTAAAATAAATAAGTGCCACATAGGGAAAAAATAGAGAAAAAAATAGATAAATTATAAATGTTAGGAATCAATCCTTTCTCTCGTGGAGAAAGTTTTAACTCCTCAAAAGAAGAAATCAAAGAGATATCACACAATGATGGAGGGGATATAGATAGAGGAGATATCTAGTAAGATAAATTCACTATAGAAAGGTATCATTTTGGTTCCAAAGGGACCTTAACTCACTACAGCAGAACAAGCAAATAGCACCTAAAATAGCGCCAAATTTTAGTGTATTTTTGTTCACAAATTGGGCGACCTGGCTAGTGCAAAACTCGACGTAAAAAGGCATGATCTTCTCGGTGCCGAATTTGGCACCGATTTTTGCATCATAATTGGCACTGGATTTAGCATTGTGTTAAGCGCCAGGAAATCACAGCACCCTTGCTAACGCCTAAAATAGCGCCAAAAATAACCTCGTTGTTAGCGCCAGAAATAGCATCAAAAATAACTCTAGGAATAGTGCCAGAATTGACACCTAGTTTGGCTTCCGGTTTTGCTTCTATGTCTACTCCCATTTTTGCTTCTATTTTTTCTTTCAGTTTTGCTTCCACTTTTGCTTCCACTTTTGCTTTCGATTTTGCTTCCACTTTTGCTTCCACTTTTGCTTCTAATTTTACCTCTAGTTTTGCTTCTGGTTTGGTGTCCACTTTTGCTTCCAATTTTGCTTCTGTTTTTGCTTCTAGTTTTTCTTCCATGTTTGCTCCCATGTTTGCTTCCAATTTTGCTTCCAAGTTTGCTTCCAGTTTTGCTTCCAATTTTGCTTCCAGTTTTGCTTCCAATTTTGCTTCTAGTTTTTCTTCCATTTTTGCTTCCAATTTTGCTTCCAGAATTTCTTCTGGTTTGCTTCTAGTTTGGATTCCATTGTTGCTTCCTTTTTTGCTTCTAAAAATGCTTCTTGTTTTGCTTCCATTTATTAATTTAATATGTTTTATTTCAATTTAATTAGTTAAATATATCATGCCTCTTAAATAACTCATATGATTATAGAATAAGTAATTTAATTATTTAACTCATATGATTAAATAATAAGATAATTATTTTTTTTAGGTTGGTAACACAAAATTTGTGTATTGCTTGTAAAGATAAAAAAGTACATCTATTGTTCAGTGTCATTGCCCACCAAAAGAGCTTAACACTTCTCTAATTTGTTCAATTACATTTTGGAGGTGCCGAACATTCATTTTACCTTTCATCACAGCCTGAACTATTATTGTAACATGATCATCATCTATAATTAAAACAAGTGAGTCAAATATCTATAATTTAATTGAATTTCACAACATCCATCTTGAGCAGTAAATTAAAATTATCATACGTAATAAATATCCATCCAAAAATCATCGACCACTTTTAATATATATAAATTGACAAGTCAATACTGATAAGATCATCATCATATATAACTAAAACAAGTGAAAGTCAAATATGCTAGTACATCAAAAACATGTGAAAATGATACATGTCCAATAGTCGACATAAGTGAAAATGATACATGTACAAATGATATAAATAAAATTGATAAATTGTGTAACTCAAACTGATACAAGTCAAGATGATACATGTCCAAATGATATAGTGAAAATGATACATGTCAAAATGATACAACTCAATAATATAGTATTATAGGCCATGAAAATGATACATATGATAGTAACCATGAAAAGAGTCATCATAACAATATATCAACAATGATCCATGATGCAGTCTATATGATCATGAATGTCACTAGTTACTACCACCAACTATCTCATCATCATCATCCTCACCACCACCACCACCACCACCACCACCATCATCATCGTCGTCGTCGTTGTCGTCATCATCATCATTGTCATTGGCCTCAGTGTATTCCCTATATGTGTCATCATCATCCTCTACCATGTGATCTGTACCGATAGAACCAATATTTTGTGGATCTATATCATGTTGAGGATCATCTTGATCTTCTGGAAGACCTATGTTCTACAAAAAAAACATTTAGAATGAAAATTTATTATTTATTTCATGCAATAATTTATTTTTTTGTTATATATCTAATATTACAACATATGAGATGAAACCATAATCATATTACATCATATCAGAATGCACATACCATAATATAATTTTTAAAAAAGTTACAGCTAATATTGGTGACTCAGGAGAAATTTTAGCTTTCAAAAACAAAGCCAATTAGGCTGGCCACCTTTAAAAAATTAAATCCCTAGTAGTATTTATGTTAAGGAAATTTCCTTTAGATGCAAGGATTCAAAGCACATAAAACATGTGGTATAAATGATTAAATCCCAGATACGATCTGTAGCAATGAAAGAGTCTGAAAATTATTAAATCCCTAATAGTATTTATGTTAAGGAAATTTCCTTTAGATGCAAGGATTCAAAGCACATCGACCATGTGGTACAAATGATTAAATCCCAGAGATGATTTGTAGCAATGAAAGAGTTTGAAAATTATTAAATCCCTAGCAGTATTTATGTTAAGGAAATCCTTTAGGTGCAAGGATTCAAAGCACATCAACCATGTGGTACAAATGATTAAATCCTAGAGACAATTTGTAGCAATGAAAGAGTCTGAAAACTATTAAATCCCTAGAAGTATTTATGTTAAGGAAATTTCCTTTAGATGCGAGGATTCAAATCACATCAACCATGTGGTACAAATGATTAAATCCTAGAGACGATCTCTAGAAATGAAAGAGTCTGAAAAGGCAAAGACAGCTACATTGGTGACTCAAGATAAACTTCAGCTTTCAAAAACAAAGTCAATTAGGCTGGTAGATGTGTGGATCAAGCTAGCATTTGTTGGAAGAGGAAGAAAGATGACTAGAACTCTGGAGGCCCACCATAATGGATTTTGGTATTCAACCATGAGAGCAGAAGAGAGAGCTGATATCATGTATCAAAACATTAAGCATGCATTCTTCCAGCCAGTGGAGAAGGAGATGATTACTTTGCTTCATTTTCATTTGCGTAACCATATCATGGCGTGGGAACCAAGAAGACCAAGGATGTCCAGTTTTATGTGGAGGTAATGGATGTGGTCCAAACTTTAGGAGGGGTAAGAAGGTCAATGTATGATCCTGATGAAATTGAGGAAGAACAACAAGAGATAGACAGGAAAAATAAAATCAATGCAAAGTTTCAAGGTTTTTTCAAGTGAGTAAGAGAGCTATGGGAGCATCGTCATCTAAAATATTTTGAACTAGAGTTTGATAAACCATTTAGAGAGCTTGGTTTTCATGGAAGAGGAAGAAAGATGATAACTTTGCTTCATTTTCATTTGCATAACAATGCCATGGCGTGGGAACCAAGAAGACCAAGGATGTCCAATTTTATGTGGAGGTAATGGATGTGGTCCAAACTTTAGGAGGGGCAAGAAATTCAATGTATGGTCCCGATGAAATTGATGAAGAACAGCAAGAGAGGGACAGTAAAAATAATATCAATGTAGAGTTTCAAGGATTTGTCAAGCCAGTAAGAGAGCTATGGGAGCGGCCTCATCTAAAAGATTTTGAACTAGAGTTTGATGTACCATTTAGAGAGCTTGGTTTTCATGGAGTTCCTTTCAAAGCCTCTGCTTTTATTGTTCCTACGGTAAACTATTTGGTAGAGTTGGTAGAATTACCTTTCTTAGTAATCGCTATTAGTGAGATTGAGATTGTTAACCTTGAGAGAGTAGGACTTGGGAAAAAGGCATTTGATATGGCTATTGTTTTCAAAGACTTCAAGTGGGATGTACTCCACATGTACAACATTCCTTAATCTTCGCTTGATGGCATCAAGGAATGGCTGAACTCCATGGATATAAAGTATTATGAAAGTAGAATGAACTTGAACTGGGGGCCAATTTTGAAGACTATTACTAATGATCAAGATAAATTTATTGAAGATGTTGGTTGGGAATTTTTGAATATGGAAGCTAGTGATTTTGTTTCTAATAATTCAGAAGAGTTAGATCAAGATATGAACCCTCTGATGTAGAAGAGGAATCAAAATCACATGATGAAGGTTCAGAATATGAATCTCTTGTGGAGTCAGAGGAGGACGGAGAAGAAGAAGAGGAGGAAGAGGAGGAAGGTAAAACATGGGATGAATTAGAAGTTGAAGCCAAAAATGTAGATAAGGACAAAGGAGATGATTCTAACAGTGAAGAGGAAAGGCGAAAACGAAAGGTAAAAGCTACAGGGAAGTATTGGGTACTTGATATTAGACATTCAAGAGGAATGCCTGCCAAGAGGCATAAAGTCAGATGAATTAAGTTCATCTACATCCTTCTACTATTTATTCATCTTGTAATCATAAGATTTGAGCTCTATTTACTCATCCTATGCATCAATAAACAACTCAACATAAGAGATGCAAATTGACATATTAACACAACAATATCCAACTAAGTTATTGAAACTCAACTATTGATACCTCGTTCTCCATCCAAATTACAAAATTGTTCCACTATTTTTTTGTAACATATTCTTTTCAAATTACTTTGGATGGCGGCCATATTTCTCCTCCTATAAAAACATGGAACATGGACTAGTTAAATAGATTAACATGCAATCATTTACTTTTTCCAAGGAAAAAAAAATCATTTAACATATTAAATATACTTACAAATGTATAGATCAAGGCCTGTAAACCTTTCTGGCCACTGCGATGCATGGCACAAAGTTTCTCAAGACTAGCCTTGGAGGCCTTGTCCTAAAACATATACTAATTCAATTTAACTATGCACAAATAAAATTTAAATATCGTTTAATAAATTTGATATAATCTTATGAGAAAATTCAAATACCTACATACTATCCTCACCGGACTTCCTTCGTGCATCAGACTTCTCATATGCTTTTACAAGATCTTTCCATACTTTCACACTTACATCAATGGGCCTTTTTTTTTGCCTTAGCTCAGGAGAGATTTTTTTTATCTTCTTTGTTTGGTTGCACTGAAATCTCTTGCAATTTTGAGACATTCATAGCTTTATCTTCTTTACAAACCAACCTGTGCCAAATTCATTCTCCATGTCATGGATAACTGCTTTTTTCAAGTGTATGGGTATCTTTGATAATGGAAAATGTAGATGTTCTTTGAACCGTTGAAGGCATGCTTCCCTCAACCTACTCATAAATGTTTTCCCATAATCCATCATTTAGACTTCCCCTGAAACCACCTCGTATTCTATCTTCGTATTGTAACTACCAATGCAAGATTGAAAACATGGTGTGGTGGAAGAAGTCTATGTCCCAGGAGTGGAATTCTCTACTCCCTATTCCACATTCTTAGAGTTTACTATCACTAATTCCCTCCTGGATCTTTTGCTCTATGCAGGAGTGGATGGGGAATCAATTGATTCCCCAAGACACAATTGATTTGTTTGCAATGTTTGAGGGGCGTTACTAGATTATTTTTCTATGTATCTGGCAAATGTTTTCCAGTCCACATTAACCAATTTGTTCACTACCTATACCCCCAATATGGAAGCCAATTCATCTTTATCTCTATCAGTCTCATGTCCCTATATATATATATATTTAAATTATATTTCTTCTTTTAAATTTAGAAATAAAAAACTAAAAGGTGAAATTCAAAGAAACAATGGAAACATTTACAAATCTATAAATTGACAATTAATTACCTCATTGTGGCTAGAGTTTGCTGACAATGCTCGCTTCCCTCCGTTGCTTGACAATTTGAGGTGACCTAGGGAAAATTATTTTCGTCTAGTCTGTGGAGGCAAACGAAGTACACATTGTCGGGTATGAAATTTTTTGTCCAGTTTGTGGTATGAAAGTTTTGTTTTGTGGAAAAATATGTTCTTTGGGTTTGCTTAGTGTTGATAACTTAGTGAAAATATGTTCGCTTGGTTTTCTTGGTATTGATAACCTTATCATGAAAAATATTTCATAATGCAATCTTGCACGAATTTATCATGGCATCAGTGACTATGGCACGACTGGGAAAAACCAAGCAGTTTCTGCATTTATTTTTAGCAGTTGCTCAGCAATCATCGATCCAGTTCCTAGATTTGTCAAGCAGTTCACTATTTCCTTGATACCTAGGTTAAGGAAAGAATACAAAGGCATCCTTACTTCATGCTATAATATTTTGAGCCAAAGCTCAAATGGGTTGGGTAAATTTTTTTGTTGGTTTCTCAAAGGTTTTATAATTTATAATGATGGGAAAATTTAGAGGTTGCCTGGACTGGTTAGGCCATGAACCAGTAAACAATCACGAATTCAAATGCAATACAAAGAGTAGTAAACAATCATGAATTCAACCAAGAAAAAAAAAATTGTAACCTTACCTATGGTGTCGCAAGCTAAATTAAATTTTTCATCAGTTGCTAGTAGCGCCCTGCTCTCTTCCTTCGTGTGACGTTTTTCCCTTTTTTTTTGTCTGATTTCTTCCTTCATGTGGGAAAGTTTTAAATTTTTTATTTTGATTCATTAGTTGACGCTTTAATCGACGTTAGTTAATGCCAAATTTAGTGCCGACTGTTGGCCGTTAATGTAATCTATTTGGGACGTATAAGGCGGCGTCAAGTGCACCTAATTTAGCGCCTATCATTGTTGTATAGTGACTATTTTCATTGTTGTGTATCACAGGATCCATAGTGTTGGAAATAAATCCAACTCTTGCCTTGTTTTTGTGACCACCGTTGTCCTGTGGCTCCTTCATTAACTCGGTCCAGTAGAGCGGTTTTTACCGCAGTCCCACAAGGTGCTTCATCCTTCTTAGAGTTAGTGCGGTGAAAGCTTATGTGGTGGCACATGAGTATTCCTTCTATTCATGGTGGTGTTTCGGTGACTCCCACAGTCCCGCAAGTCTTCTACCATTGGTGTGCGGTAGTGCGGTGACCACCGCTATCCCGCAGCTCCTTCATTGGCTTGGTGCGGTAGAGCAGTTTTTACCATGGTCCCGTTAATTGATGTTTCCTTCAAAGTGGTAGTGTGGTGAAAGCTTCTGTGGTGACATTTTTATTCATAGAGGAGGCCATGGAGAGAGGACGTGGATGGCATAGAAATACTACAGTGGTGAATGGAGAAGGCTAGCAAAATATAAGCCTAGCATGTTAGCATATGGTCTAAATTTGAATGTGTATACACATCATCTCCAATTGGAAAGTGGAAAAGAAATGAATAGAGGTCATCTTATGTATATAGATGGAGTGCATACACACACAAAAATATTGCGGGATTTATAAATAGTAGTAAGGGAAGGGACCCTACTGTAAGATCGAATTGTCAATTTGTTGAGGTTATAAATGATAAAGATGGAGATATGGAAAGAGAGGTTGATAGATTGATAATGGTTGAGGCTATTATGTACCTTACCATTGGGGATGAGTTATTTATTGATTACCCCTTCTTAAAACGCACTCTTGTGCGAAAGGGGGAAGAACAAGGTCTCCCTAAGGATGTTATTAAGGGCAGAAAACCAAAGAATAATAAATGAGTGTGGACTGATGTTTTATAAACTATGTTGTCAAAATTGTGTTTTATAGCAATTATTGTATAAAAAAGGTAGTCTATAAAATTATGTTCCACTATTCAATTAATGTATATATGTTCATACAATTTATATAATGTTTAATATATGTATGTCGTTCATATGTAGGTAATTTTCTATGAAGATATTTTGGACCTAAAATGGATATTTGTCATACATTATGATCCAAGATTAAGGCATGTATTTGACGATGCATTAGTGGATACTAAGAAAAACAATGATGGGCAACAAAATGAGAGAGAGGGATTAGAGAACATCAAAGAAATTGACATCCATGATGATATTGAAGATGGTTATGTTCAGGCACAAGAAGACAACAATCCAGAGTTAGATGATGTTATGGAAGACAACAATATGGATGGTATAGAAAATGATGATCCAAATACATCTGGTAACAATATAGATGGTCTACAATCAAATTTCAATGATGATGAAGATGATGTAGGTCAAGATGAGGATGATGATAATATTAAATACTTGAAAGAACATATGAACATTGACAATGATACACTGGATGACATTGTAGCAGACAATAATGTTAATGACCAAGACTTCTAAATTTTCAGAATTATTTGCAATCCATGTTTAAAAAAGGATGATTCTTAAGGCCTAAACTTTGAAATCATTTAGTAATATTATGTTGTACTTGGACAATTGAAAACTAGTTTTATTCTCCTAGCAAGATTTTTTGTTTTCCATTATAATTCTAGACCAAACAACATTTGCAGGGATGGCCTTTTACACCAATCTTAATTTGTATGAATTTCATGAACCTGTTGTCAAGCAGTAAATTCCTTTCATAGACAGGAAATGTAAAGGATTCATTTAAGAAAAGATAAGTAGTCTCTTTCTGAGGGTAATCCACATGCAAAAAGTAAAAAGCACATAAAAAAACAATTGTACAGTAGAAATCAAATTCAATCAGTTATGTCTTATTTCGCTTGCACACTTATCTGAAAGACGTAGGGTATTCACCATACATTTCCCTTGACAAAGCAAACATGTGCTTTCATTTATTTTTACTATATATCTCAGAAGTGAAATTGTTGTTACATAATGATGCATTGAGAAAATAATATATAAAAAAAAATGCAAAGAAAATGTTTGAAATTTAACATGCAACCTACTGTGTTGTGCTGAAAGGAATCAAGATTAACTGGGACAAGAAATAAAAATAAAATTTTGAAGATTGTACTTAAAAGTGAACAAGATATGAAAAGTGTGGACAATGATGGTGCTGAAATTGAAAACCCTTATTCTAATGATATTACTGTTTTATCTCATTCAAGATAAAGAGCACATACAATTTTATATACATAGAAAATGAAGATTTGAAACTAGTAAACTGAAAATGTAAACACTGTAAGATTTTTCCTTAAACAATAATTCACATACTCACTTACAAAAAAGGGTGAAGCATTTTTTATTCAAACTCTATTTTATTTAATAGACATAACAGTAAAAGAATATTTACAAGTACAAGAATATATACACTATTTCATAGAAAATAAGGAATGTTTCATAAAATATACAAGTATAAGAATATATCATCATCATCTTATCCTTAATTGCCTATTGCAACATCCTTAAATTTTTCAATCTTTGGTGTGAATTGTTGGTAGAAAATATTAGGATTACTTGGATGCTTCTTCCATTCATTTTGTATCAACATATGTTTGTGAAGACACAAAAGTTAATAAAATATTAATGCACGTAACTCACAATTATTTAAATAAGCAACTTTGTTAACTTTATTATTTTTAAATAGTTTCCATTTTTATGTTGAACATGTAACAAGGAAAAATAAGCTCAAATTCTCAAAATAATTAGCAGCTCTACCAACATCCACAATAAATGCTTTATTGTATCAACATATTCATTCACATAAGCACAATATTGAGGCTCAATAACTGATATTCATTCAAATATAAGAAGAAAAAAGTATGGAAAACATAAGAAAAATACAGAATGATAACACAGTCATGGAGAATCTCTGATAATAAAATTTTCTCCATTATATTGCTTCAATTGATATATATTATAACAAAAGTCTTCAAAATGGAAATGATATATGATGATGATAATTTAAAACTAGGCCTTGGTTTCCTATTTATATAGGAAGCAACAAGCTACAGGAATTTTACAAAAAGAAACGACCTTTCATAACTACTTCTTTTACTAACAACTATTTAATTAGCATAATTAAGGAAATAACAAGACTTAAGACATTTTGACATATGTTCCATTATTCAATGTAAAAGACCCATGATCATTGATCTGGAAAAGTCTTCCTCTCTATGATGAATGTCCAAATGCTCTCGCCTCAGTGTCCTATTCTTCTGAAACCAACAACTATTTAATTATTATAATTAAGGAAATAACAAGACTTAAGACATTTTGACATATGGTTCCATTATTCAATGTACAAGACCCGTGATCATTGATCTGGAAAAGTCTTCCTCTCCATGATGAGCGCCCAAATGCTCTCACCTCAGTGTCCTATTCTTCTGAAACCAAATACTTTTTCTCCCACTGATACATTGTAAAATCTAATGGCCACTTATATTCTTTGATCTTTTGCATGTTTTCAAGATGATTTTTTCATTGACTATCTATTAATGCCTTTGTATCATTGAAAAACTTTAGGTATCCCGCATCAAGAAAAATCAACCCATCCATGATCTGATTTAGCCTAGGAAGACTGGTATCATCATCCTCCTATATATGAGTAACACACTTATGAACAACTTGACTGAATTCTTTCTTCCACTTATCCAAGTCCTTCAACTAATCACCATATCTCATGATTTTAGGTATATACCACTATTTCCAGGTATGGGATAAATCCATTCGTGTTACAATATTTTTATCAAACCCTTGTACATACTAAAATTCATCAGTATCATCTTCACATTTTGTTTAGTTGGCTTTAATGTTGTGGGTGCATCAAGACTTCTTAGTAGAAATTTGCATAACTTAGCCAAAGTGTGGTGAATAGGTTACCACCTTTTGAACAAAGGATCTAATACAAACATATGTGTCTTTATTTGATCCATTTCCTACTGAAGTGTTTTATAACTATCATGCACATTCTCCAGTTTATCCATAACTGATTTTATCCTGTGCTCAAGAATCTTTTCCATAACTTCACAAATTCATGTTTTCACTTCATCCTAGGTTTGATTGTTGGCCTTCTTTACATCATCCACTTCCTTCTCTAGATTTTTTACGTGTTCTACAAAAATGTTCTTCACAATATTCATTGGAGCAATAGGAGGTCTATATAACACCATCTCCTTGCTTTGTGAGGGTCCTGCTCCTCTTAATTGTTCTTTCAATTTGACGTTCTCCATGAATAGTTTATTAAATTCATCATTTAGGAACCTTTGTTCCTTTTCATACTCCCTCAATTTGTCTTCTAATCCCTTAACAATTGCTCGAGTGAACATGGCCGAATACATGGTAATTGTGGCTGCCTCCAAAGGGGTGGTATCTTTTATTGTCCTTATCATCGCTGCCCCTTTCATCCCTTGAATTACATCCAATAATTTCAGCTTCTGTGTATTTTTCTGTTTGATCCATATGGCAAGGGTTTCAATCTTTGGGTTATACCTAGTTCCACTCACACCTTCATCGGATTCAAATTCTGCAACTAGCATTGGATCTTCCTAAGCCCGCACTTGATCAAGCAGAAACATTTTCTTTAATTCAAAGCCAAGGAAAATGAGCATATTTCTCTTCAAGACCATTTCTCTAGCCTTTTGGGGGCTAATGTCAATGTTGTCAACTATTAATTCCTGGAAAGTTTGTGCTACCATTTGATTTTTCTCTGATTCTTCAATTCCTGCTTTAGTTGATTCCATCCTCTCTTGAAATTCTTTTATCTTCATCTTCATCTAGAAATCCTTAAACTCGGGAGTCTTAATGAATTCATCATCTTCTATGAATCTCCTAGCTGCAATTTCCCTTTCATCTTCGTGTACCTTTGTACTTATTTTATCTACATCACCCATCCTTTCCTCATGTTTATGGTCACTAGTCTCAAGGATGGGCTGATCAACTTCAATATCACCTATCAATGACTGCAGTACTATAGCCACTTCCTCAGTATCGCCCACCTCTTTAGCATCCTCATAAGATACTAATTATTCAATGCTTCATGTCTTCTATCTTTTGGGAGGTAACTGCTCCATGGGAGGCTTAGAGGTTTCAATTGGGGTATGCTTTGTAGTTGTACCACCATAATGTCCTTTGAGATATGCTTCTTTCTTTATGTACAATTCATCAAATCTACCACTTATCAATTCTATCCTCTTGATGGGGTCCTTTTCCTCAACAAAGTATCCTAGGAAATCCTTGGATCTCTGCTTCGTCCTTTCTTCAAGCTTCTTCATATATTCCCATTTCTTCCTTCTACTAAATACATCATTATAAGTAATCAAATTCCTTATAACATCTTCTTCAAAATCCTCTTGGTGTGGCACTATCATTTTGGTAAGAATATTGTGCCTTATGTTGTTCATATGATTTTTAGGGTCAAAGGCTCTTTCTTTTCTAGATTTCAATGCATATCTTGTCTTCAAATAATACTGTAACTCCTCTAGTGTGTCTAAGCCTACATTCCAATCTTCACACTTGGTTTGGTTTGGCAGGAAAGTGCCTTTCTTCTGCTTGTGCATTACATCTTTCTCCATCCACATCATTTGCCACATAAATTCAAGAAATGCTAATCTAAGGGGCACAAATTTTGGTAGTATGTGTGGAGCAACAGGGCATCCATAAACTATTATTATTGTAACTTCCGGGAGGAAGAACCAATCTCCAAAATTGTGTGTATGACCCTTCTTTGGTCTTAAAGCCAAAGGTCTCACTAGTTCCAATATTTTGGTTGACAATCTTGGTATTGCATACCCAATAACTCGAAGGATTCTGTGTACAAATTCTTCATAGAATACAACAAAGCTTGAATTATTGCACTGATTGTCCCAAATATAGCACTATTTTTGGATAGGTGTGGGATTCCCTTGCTCATCTATTGTAGCCAAGTCCATTTTTTTATTCTAATGGTTCCTATTCTGGTACAATATCATATGACACAATAGGGAATAGTGTCTGAATGTAATTGTTGCTCTATCCTCTATAACTTGGAAGAATTCATCATCTAACACCTTCTCAAGGTATGAAGCAAAGTCATATTCAATATTAGTTTTAGGGTTTTGAATTCTCATGGCCATCATCATTAGGCCTATTGGAATTTTATCTTGAGCATCTATCCCCAACACTTGGCAAATAGCTAAATATGTATTCAGAAATTAATACTAAAAATTTGTCACATTAAATGGTTTAGTAGTGGTAGTAGAGATGGGGAATGTTCTGTTACCAATGCCTCTTTTCATATATAGGGGTACCTCATCACTTCTATAAGTCTTTTTTAACCTAGCATAATCCTCCTCACTTTTTTGAAGGTTTATCTTGGTCAAAGCCTGCTTGTTTAAGCCAAAACACTCAATGATCGATTTTTTGGTTACTTCTAGCAATACTGTGTCATTTGGAAACCTTATTGTTTTGGTAGTTGAGTGATAGTGTTTGGCTAGTAGTCTGATAAATTCTACATCAAAAAACACATTTGGGACAATCAACCTTGCTATATCCAACATCCAAGCGTTTGACACTGGAATCTTCTCATTTCTCTTACTATAAAAAATACCAAAATAGGTCCCATCCAGATTTCGAAATGAGGGCATCCCTACAACTTTCCGTAGTGTCCACGAAAAGATTCTTATTACCCTCTTTAGTAGACCCTGGAAGTATATCTAATATGGACTGATGGAGTGGTCTCTTCTTTACTTTATGTTCTTCATCTTTAATTTTAGGCTAACTTTCTTTCACTTCTGATTGTTTTGTTTTAGGATGGAGTGGTTTCTTCTTTACTTTAGGTTCTTCATCTTTAATTTTAGGCCAAATTTCTTTTACTTCTGATTGTTTTCTTTTAGGAGGCATGTTTCAATTTTCTCTACTATGGCTTTAGATGAAAAAACCTTGAAAGATTTTTTAAATTAACAAAGCTCTTTCAGAGAGTTTTCATGCACTTACCCGAGTATTTCACACTTGTAGGACTTCTTCTTCTTGTATCCTTATCTCCTTCCATGCTAGTGCACTACAATTGAGTGTGATATTGGAAAAACTCACTTATCTTTGGATGGTGTAGTATTCAGTCATATTAGTTTTGGAAACTCTTAAAAATTAAATAGAATTTAATTTTGGCAACTGATGTGATTTTCTACATTTATTGTTGTAAATTGTAATGATGCCACAATTACTATACTACCGTTGTCTCTTATTATAGCCACTGTGGTATGGCGGTGTTTTTCCCTTCCCTTCTACTATTTACCACACTACCTCCTTGCTCAAGGCTTCTTGCTATGGGGTTGTGGTGTATACCACTCTACTGCATATGTTGCTCACCTTCTCGACGGTATAATGGTGTATGCTTTTGATCATTACTTGAAGATTGTCGATGAGACAATATTATTTGTCTTACCGATATCTCAATGTCTCATCGACATTATATCTTATGTTCCTCTGATGTTGGTTGCCGGTGTCGATGAGACAAGTTAATATCTCTTGCTGATATGCCACTGTCTCATCGATATTTTCCTTCAGCGGTATTTCTTTATATATCGGTGTTACTCTGCCATGTCGGGGATACTTGTGATTATCACTGAGGTATAGCGGTTTTTTTCCCTTCCCTTCTGCTATTTACCATACTGTCGCCTTGCTCAAGGCTTCTTGCTATGGGGTTGCGGTGTACACTGCTCTACCACATATGTTGCTCACCTTCCCCACAGTGTATGATTTTGATCATTACTTCAAGACTGTCGATGAGACAATCTTATCAGTCTTACCAATATCTCAATGTTTCATTGACATTACTTTGTTATATCCAAGAGTTGTGTTGTGTCGAGCACTTGTATATATACCTTGTCGATGTGACATAAGTGATTCTCTCCTTGATATGCCCTTATCTTGTTGACATTTCACTATTTTACATCGTCGATGAGAAATATAAATAAGTCTCTTCAACATAGGGGTGTCTAATCCAGTGCTAAATCCAAAGCCAAACTCGAAGCTAAACTCGAAGCTAAAGTTGGAGCTAAACACGATGCTAAACTTGAAGCTAAAGGTGGAGATCAAGGCGGTGCTATACTCGAAGCTAATATCGGTGCTAACTATGGTGTTACTTTAGGTGCTAAGTAGTGCCAACTTGAATTGATTAGCGCAATAAATGCCAAATATTGCCCCATCCTGATAAATAGCGTCGATGTTTTCAAAAAATTGCCAAAAAATACATTAAAATTGTGGGTGGAAGCAAAAAACGAAGCAAAAAATGGAGCAAATCACATGGATTTGTTGTAGTGACTCATTTTTTCATGTGTGTAAGAAAATTTCCTATGCATCCATGGTTAGAAATAATTTTAACTCCAATCCCATAATGTTTCTCCAAAGAAGAGAGAGAAAGGGAGTCAATGTCACTAGCATTAGAAAATGAGAAGTATAATTAATTTAGGAGTAGTAATTGAATTCACAAAAGAAGAAGGATCAATTATAACATGAGACTATGGATGCTTGTTAAATGAAGGAATTCCAAATTTATAAGGATCAACCTTATACTCACCAAGCCCATGGGGGGTAAAGTATAAGGAGTTGTGATCATCACTAAGACATGCATTTTTAGAAGAAGGAACATCATCATCAAAATAAGGTGATGATGGTATTTCACAATTTTTTGTAGAAGAAGGTACAAAGTTATGGAGAGAATGAAGAGGATGATTCACATGATCCAATTTACCCTATTGAAAATATTTAAAGGGATTAGGATCTGCTCATATTGTATGTACTTTATTATAATGTATAAATTTTCCCATATGACATATATCTTTTACCAAATATTCCATGATTTTGATAATGTATTTTCTAAAGATGGTTTCAATATGTTAGATGAAGTTCTTAATGATTTTGAGAAAAAAAACTCTACTGAAAATTTTACTCGTTCAACTTCTTCTTCATCTATTTCTACTTTTTTTCTTCATTCAAACTCTTCATCAAATTCTTCTACTCCTCATAATGATATTAATAACCTAATTAATACAATTATTATGTTTTGTGTTGTGCAAGAACCTAAGAAAAAAAATTGTCCATTGAGCACAAGAAACACCTCCAATATAGAAACTTAATAATTTGGGGTGTCCTAGATACACCAAAACCTCTAGGTTAGTATATTCATATTACTAAATGTATTACTTCTAACGTGCCTATGGCTAGTTAATATAATTTAGTATCCCACACATATTTAAAAATCATAAAAGAAAATGGAATATTAACATTCCAACATCTCTTCCTTCTCCCATATCAACTCTTCAAGTTGCTTGTAATCCCATTTCTATATCCTCGAGACACTACAATCTTATTGAAAACGCTGAGTTACTCCTTCTATAATCTCTCTAGAACCTTCTACAAAATTCTCATGTATAACATTGTATTATTTAGGAGGCTCTATAAAAGATCCTTATTTCATATTCTAGTAGACCAAATATTGTGAATTCTCTAATGGAATGTATTCATTCTGATATTTTAGACACCATATTTTATCAATATGAATTTCCTCCTCTTGAAGTTTTAAGCGAATCAAATCTTCTTGTGTTAATTGTTAGTGTTAATAATGTGGGTTTGAAACACACTCTCATTGATACTCGATCATGCCTCAATTTTTGTGCTGTCAATTTTTACATCACATTCATGTTGATCCTTCTTCTCTTATTAATACATCTCTTTATTCATGGGTTCAAGTTAGCATTGATCAACAAGATCTTGGTATGGTAATAGTACAATTGAGTTAGGACACATTACTTTACTTACCCCATTATGTGTAATGCTAAGCACTTTGTCATACAACCTCCTTCTAGGTCGACCATGGATACATGCTATGGGTTCAATCCTATCCACCTTAAATCAATCTATTAAATTTATCTATAATAATCAAGCACATACAATAAAATTTGGCCCCAATCCCTTTCAGTACTATCAAAATTTTGATCTTGGCCATATGTTAGATCCTTCCCCTACTCTTGAAAACTTAATGACCTCTTCATTTTCAAATCTTGTTACACCACCATTAACTCTTATTCTTGATTATGGTGTTAACTCACTTTCTTCACCCATTTCTGATACATGTCCTTGTGATGATTGAGATTAATTAGAATTTACACCATCATTTATTAGAGAATATAAATTAAACCCAACTCAATTTGACATTCCAAAAATATCATTTACAACTTATAATCCTACAAAAGTTGTAATTCCTTCTACTTCAAATAATGATGATAACTAGCATATATATTTAATCTTATATATAAAATACACAAAGAAATATCCTTCTTGAGGAACCCATTTTTTTAATCAATTTCTCACATAAAAGTATAAATTAGGTGCATCAAGAAGGATATCTCTCGATGTATTTTATATATATTATTAAATATATTTATGTGCTAGTAGCATTCGCAACACAACATGTAAAACATTAAATGAATTAAGGTTAGGGTTAGGAATAGGGTTAGAGATATAATAAGGGATAAGGGTAGGGTTAGGGTCAAATTTAGAGTTAGGGTTATAGATAGGGTTAGGTTTAAGGGTATGGTTAGGGTTAGAGTTAGAGATATAAATAGAGTTAGGGTTTGGGTTTGGCTTATGATTAGGGTCAGGGTTATAATTAGAGATAGGGTTAGGGTTATGGTATGGTTACTATTATGATTAGCGTTGAGGTTAGGGTAAAGGTTAAAGCTAAAGTTGGGGTTAATATTAGAGTTAGGGTTAGGGTTAGGGTTAAGATTAGGGTTTAGGCTAAGATTAGGGTCATCATTAGGGGTAGGTGTTAGGGTTATGGTTAGGGATAGGATTAATATTAGGGTAAGATTTATAGTTAGGGATATGGTTAGGGTAAAGGTTAGGGTTAGAGATAGAATTAGGGTTAGGGTTAGGGTTATGGTTAGGGGTAGGTTTAGGGTTAGGGTTAGAGTTAGGGATAGAGAAAGAATTAAGGTTAAGGTTAGGGTTAGGATTATAATTAGGGTTAATTTTAAGGTTAGGGTTAGGGTTAATATTAGGATTAAGGTTTGGGTTATAATTAGAGATAAAATTAGGGTTAGATTTAGGCTTATGGTTAAGGTTAGGGTCATAATTAAATATATAACTTGGGTTAGGTTTAGGGTAAGGATTACAGTTAGGGTTAAGGTTTGGGTTAGATTTAGGATTGATATTAGGCTTAGGATAAGAGTTACAATCATAGATAGAATTAGGGTTGTGCTTATGGTGAGGGTTAGGTTTCGGGTCAAGGTTATAATTAGGATTAAGGTTAGGGCCATAATTAGAGATAAAATCAAGGTTAGGTTTAAGTTTAGGATTAAATTTAGGGTTATGGCTAGGGTTAAGGTTAGTTAAAAGTTTTATATTAGGGTTAGTGTTAATGGTATGGTTATTTAAATGAAGAAAATAGGATACTCCACCTTTTAGGAGATAAAGCACAAGGGATGAGGGTCTATTTCACTTAGTTTCACTCAATGAAACCCTAGAGATCTCAATCCAAGGATGAAATGTGGGAAAGATATATTATAGAAGGGTTTCCTAGGGTGTGATAAAATACTAAAGAGGGGTTCACCACCAAGCTAGGGCTTGGAAAGATAAGAAGTGTAAAAGAGATCCAAAACCTAACTGTATGACCTAAATTATGAAACTAAAATGCATAATAAAGGATTGAGAAAGGACATAGGTGCACTTGGAAGATAGATGAGGTCAAAACAAGCTTAGAAACCTTGAAATCCTGATATTTAATGCTCATTGGGACTCATACGTCAGTCTGGGTGATTTAGTCCTAGACTAGGGTTTTTGTGCAAAATTGGAATCTCACAAAGACAGATTTGAATCTCCTCAAACCTGGAAAATTTTAGTACTAGGAATCATATGCCACAAGTGGCAATTTTGTCCTAGTATTAGGGTTTGGCTGAAATTTTGGTATTCTTTGGTGATTTCCTATAACTATCTTCCTGCCAAATCTCTGAGTTGAAAACCCTAAATTCTAGCTTGTAGGTGACTTCCCATGATCTTGAAAATGAGGAGACAACTCTAACAACTTTCTTCAATCTTGCAACTTAGTCTTTGAAGATCCTTCAAGCTCCAAGACACCTAGATCTACAATCACACATGTAGAGAGATATAAAACTTGTTGATTGTTAGGGAATAGGGGTTTTCCATGGTGAAACCCCATTTAGGTAATTAAACCTTGTGATGAAATAATGAAACATGAAACACTAAATACAAAATAATAATACCTTGAATGATGTCTTGAAATGTAGGTCTATAATCTAACATGAAGTGGCCATGAAGAACGTAGATCTTGATCTTGAATTGGATATGAAACAATGTTTGCAAATGGATCTTCAATGCTAAATCACAACACTAGCTCAACAACATGCTTGATGAATTATGATCTTGACATGATGGATCTTGAATTTCTGCAACAAATGATGAAGAAATATGCTCTTGAATGCCTTATAAATTATCTTGTAAACTCTTTTGACACTCTTGTGAAGTCTTAGTATGCTTAACTCTTGATTTATAGGTTGATCTAATTAATTCTTAGGTGAAATGATGATTTAAAACCTTGTTTATATAGGCATTCCATCTAACTTACCATTTATTAGATCCCAAATGTCAACATACATAAAATTTGAATTCAAAACCTTGATTTCCTACTAAAAAACCTAAAAAGGGGCCAAATGGGACTCATATGCCACTTGTGGCATATAGGTTCCATTTGGATGGGACTCATATGCCCAAGGTGTCATATGGGTCCCATTAGGCCTTTTTGGGTAGAGGAAATGCCAGGGAGTTAAAATATTAAGCGTATTTCTTGATTATGCCAGGATATCAATTGAATTATGCCTCAAAATGCATAATAAAGGGTTTGATAGGCCTATTAATGGTGATATAAAGGTCATAAATGCAAGAGGGCCCAAAACATAATTTGAAGGTGTAAATAAATACACTTTACAACACTAAATTAAGGCAAAATTAGGTGTATTTTAGCTTAAAAGAGCCTTAAATATCATGTGAATGTGTAAAACACATTGAAACACTAGATCAAGGAAACATTAGGTTTAGTTTAATATCAATCATTCCAAAATTAAGTGAGGAAATGTAGAGGGATACATTTTCCATCACTATATTTAGCCCCCACTTTAGTGAGATGAGGAACTTGCTTCAAACTCACACTAAAGTAGACATTCAAGAGGGGTCCAAGTGTATCGATGCGAATGGTCTAGGATAAGAAAGATAAAAGGAGGTGGTCAAGCCCCTAGGATCTAGGATCCAACGTCAAATGGACATAAGCAGAAAAGGACACACACAAGGTGTATGGTATGTAGTATCAAGATACACACATATAGAATGTCAAAGATATATAAAGATGAAAGAAAGAAAGAAAAGATGGATCAAGCTTTGAACATTTGGTCCACACATTGTGGATCAGGTCTAAGTTGTTTATCCAAAAATGCACACTCACTCTAAGGCAACATAACTTTAGGCTGTCTGCTAGGTGAGTATCCAAAAGGGTGGCTTACAAGTGGAACACGATGTCCACTATGCAAACCAAATGCCCACTCACAAGGGCTAATGGAACCTTAGTCTATCCAGTAGTTGAGACCCTAGCAAGACACATACACACGCGGATGGTATGCACTCACACAAATAAACAAGTGGCTATGGGAAAGTCACGCCTAAGTTCGGCTCCCATATGTACAACCATACCAAAGCTATACCTCCTGATAACTTTGATAATGTGCCACACAACAATGAACTTTGAGCTTCATGAGGCAAGTAAAGCTTTGTATTCTTGAAACTCATGAACAAACAAGATGGCACCACATGCAAGCAAAGTGTGTTATGTAAGGTGGCCATATAATAGATATTGTAAATGAAAAATAGTGTAAGGTATGTTCAAAGGAATTTTTCTTAGTTCATGTAAGGTCTCATCTTAGGGAACATTATTCTTACTGTTTCCAAGAGAGGGCAAGTCAAATAAATATCACACTCTTAGAGGAAAGCAAACCCGATGACACCACCAAGGAAAGGACGCATCACAAGAATAAAGAAAATCACACAGTGAAATATGAGTGTCAATGTATGCCCCACTTTAAAGTGGTTGCTAACACAATTGTTGTGATAAATTTATTTAAAGTATAAGAAATGAGATGTTATTCAGAAATTTCTATGCCACGTCATATGTTCCCGAATAAAAATACATCATAAAAAAGGGAAGGGGTTTCCCCAAAAATGTATAGTTAGGTATGTCACATGTGAGCCCACTTAAGGCATGCCATCCACATCCCAAGCTTTCTCTTATATATACATGGAAGGCAATCAACTAGCCAAAAGAGAAAATAAGTGACATATGAGGACAAGGATACCTAACCCCTTGCCCCCATGTAGTGCAGGACAAGGATGAGTTGAGGTGATTGATGAAAAACATGCTAGAATGAAAATCATTATCAATTAGAGGAATTAGGTGATCCCACATAAGGAAGAGCACCACACTCCTTAAGATGTTGATTTTTATTACTCAAAGCTTTACATTCATTAGTAGAATGACCATGAATTCTATGATATGCACAAAATGAGCTCTTGTAGTAAAATTTCTTGTGTTCTTGGAGGAGTCTCAACAAGATACTCTCTTGATCAAAAGTAGAAGATGTTCAATTATTTTGTGACAAAGATATCTTTTTCTTAGTACAAGGTGTCATACCTACACAAGACTCTTTAGATTGTGAGACTTTGTACTCTCCTTTACAAGAGGATGTAAAATCTATCAAATTCAAATCATTAGTGTTTTGCGTGATGACATTTATGTTAAGTGAAGATTTCTCTGTTTCTTTCATTTCTCTTAAAGGATAATAATCAAGACCACTAGTGTCTATCAGTTTAGGATGCACTAATGTTAAAGTTGGCTTAGAGGAATCTTTTTTAATAGTGTTGAAATTAAGGGAAGGCTTGTTTCTTTCTTTCAAGGGACAATAACCAAGACCATTTGTCATTCCTTGCATGTTAAGCTCTATAGGGACACATATACCTTATTCTCTAGCACCACATCCTTTTCCACTATATCTAAGTTGTTTCATAAGTTAGTAATATTTTCCATAAATCATTTTCATTTCTTTTGGAGTCGATGGTTGTTCATAGTCAGTTTCATCAAAGTTTGTTGTATGATTTTCTTCTTCTTTTGAGGTGGATTCTTTCGAAGGGTCTTCCAAATTTTGTGTTGACATTACCATTTTTTATTTTCCTTTTTTAGAGTCTTTGTTTATGATCTTCTATTCACCCATGAATGATGTGAAATCTAAGGAACCCCAATTATCTTTTGATAGCTTCGTGACTTCATCCATATGTTTTTATTTTCCTTTTTGTTGCATAGGTTCTACTTGTGTAGTTGGTGTTAACATTTTCAAATATTTTCCTTTCCTTTATTAATGTTGAAACAACTGTTTGGTTCAGGGTTAGCTTCGAGTGTGTACACTTTGTTGTTGTAGACATGCTTCATTACACGATGAAGAGTAGAAGGCACCCCATTAATTGCATGAATCCATGGTATTCCTAAATGAATATTATATGAAATATCATGAGGCATAACATGTATCGATGTTTCTAATGTGGCCTTTCCAATTGTAATAGGAAAAGTGATCACACCAAACGGTTGTTTTCCTACATTGTCAAATCTCTTAATAGACAAAGAGTCGGGTTGAATTTTGTATTTATCCATGCCAAGTCTATCCAAAAGGGCCATACTACACACATTAAGGGTGAATCCATTGTCAATGAGGGTTCTTTTTATTCCCAACCTATTATAGATAGCTATTACCATGAAATAATCATTTTGTTTTTGCACTTCCAAAGGAGGGAGCTCACTTTGGTGGAAAATAATGCCAGCATTCATTTCTTGAATCATGGCTGCAATGCCATTCAATTGCACATTAGGAGAGGTAGGAACTTTTTGTAAGGCAGTTTGAATCATGTTATGATAATGAGGGGAGGCTTGAATGAGGTCCCATAATGATATCTTAGCAGGAGTATTCTTTATTTTTTCAACAAGATTATACTCCTTTCCACTTTGTAAAGGAAAATGAGGAGGACCTGGTAAGATAGGTTGAGGTAATGGGAGGGATTTTTAAGGTGTTTATCTTGGTTGTGGATTATTTCTAGTGTTGTATGTATGAGAAATGGTATTATAGCTTAGTTGCTGCAACATATTATTCTTAGGTGGGTAGAGGATAATATCAGGTTTATTTTGAGTTTTTGGTCATTGTAAGGGTGGGTAAAGAATTAGAGGGTTCTTAGGATATCCCACAAGATATGTAGGAGGTACATTAATCAGTGGGGACCTAATGGACACTTATGCATTCATAACCTCAACGGTTTTGGTTTGATGTATTTCTAATGAAGGGGAGTCTAGTGTCATCTTCTTACCAAAATCTAAGGAAGTAATATCACTATCGTTGATGTCATTTTATTGCACCATGATATCCTCCCTAAAAGGAATTTTTTTAGGAGAACTAAAAACTAGATGTTCATGAAATTCAATGTTTGGTTCTTCTAAAATATCTTCATCACGAGTAAGGGAGTTATGAATGGTTGGATTGCCTTTATTATCAGTAGTGTTTTCCCTAGGGGAAGAGAGGCAACTAAGATTTTCATGTCTTTCATTGATTGTATTTTCTAACCTCAAAGTATCTTCTTCATAACTAGGAGAGATACTAGGATAAGAACAAATATGATTGTCAATATTGTCCCTAATTTTGTTCCATTGTCCCATAATGTCTTCCAAAATAGGATAGGTAGGGGAAGAAACATAAAGAGGGTTGTCATAGACCTTAAAGATTTTATCCTCTAACACCAACCTATCATCCTCACTTTCAATATGATTTTCATGATTTCTTACAACTGCATCCTCTTTCACTAAAATGTTCTCACAATCAAGAGATGAATGGTAATTAGGTAAGGTTATGTTTAGAAATGTTTGTATGATATCATTCTCTTGTGCCATAATATCTTCCCAAGGGTGATGAGGAGAAGAAAAAACAAGACCTTCATGATTCCCAACGATTGCATCTCCTTTCACCAAGATACCTTCATCATTACCAGGAGAGGTATCAAGAGAAGAACAACTATGATCTTCATGGTTATCTATGCTTGTATCCTCTTCTATCACATCATTCCCACAAGTAGAAGAGATAAGAGGGGGTGTAGGTTTAAGGCAAGTGTCAACATTTTCACTTTCTTGCACTAAGAGACTCTCATAGCTAGGAAATGTATTGAATGAATGACTAACATGCTTATTGACATTTTTTCTTTGAAAACTGGAAAGGATAGATACTAACATTTATAAAAAGTAATCTATGAAAACTTAAAATGGAAAGAGACTTGAAATGCAACACAATGACCTAGAATGAAATGTGTAAATGCAATTTTTGGACTCTAAACAAGGTAATTTGCTAATTACACTATGAAGCAATCTAAAAATGAAGTGTTGTAAATGTAAATTTGAAATTAAGAAATGCATGAAATGAGCTGAATTAAGATAGATCTAATGAAATGCATGTAATAGAAACTCAACCAATTGAAATAGATAGCTAATAACAGTAAACAAAAGTGCAAAAATGAAGTTTTTATTGTTGTAAAAGGTAGTTTTAGGTTTGATCTAGGACTAATTCACCCAAAGGGGCGTATGAGTCCCAGTCAGGGTTTTTGGAAGGGTCAAATGCTGAAAAAAGCACAACACAAAATTCCTAGAAAATAGGCAAAACAACCTGTATTGGGACTAAATCACCCAGAGGGGCATATGAGTCCTAGATTAGGGTTTTTACATCGATTTTTAGCAAATTCTGAGTTGATTTTAATGTTTCTAACTTGTATGATGTTTGGACTATTTTCTATTTCTATAATTTCAGTGAAATTTAATGATATAAGATGCAAAAATGCAACCTATATGCATTTTCACTGATGCAAGATTTAGAAACCCTAGATGCCAATTAACTAATGCAAGAACTAATGCAAAGTTAATACAATCTAGATCTAGGACTATGATTCACTCCAAATCAGAGAAGGTGTTCTGAAGGAAAGGTTCATCAAAATGAAATGAAGAAAATAGGGTACTCCACCTTTTAGGAGATGAAGCACAAGGGATGAGAGCCTATTTCACTTGTTTAACTCAAGGAAACCCTAGAGATCTCAATCCAAGGATGGAATGCGAGAAAGATATTTGCTAAAAGGGTTTCCTAGGTGTGATAAAAGACTAAAGAGGGGTTCACCGCCAATCTAGGGCCTGGAAATATAATAGGTATAAAAGAGATGCAAAACCTAACTATATGAACTAAATTATGAAGCTGAAATGCAAAATAAAGGACTAAGAAAGGACAAAGGTGCACCTGGAAGATAGATGAGGTCAAAACAAGCTTTGAAACCATGAAAAATTCATCTTTAATGCTCACTGGGGCTCATATGCTATTCTGGGTGATTTAGTCTCAGACTAGGGTTTCTGTTCCAAAACTAGAATCTCACAAGGATAAATTTGAATCTCCTCAAACTTGGAAAATGTAAGTACTGGGACTCATATTCCACAAGTGGTGATTTAGTCCCATTATTAGGGTTTGGTTGAAATTATGGTATTCTTTGGTGATTTCCTATAACTTCCTTCCTACTAAATCTCTGAGTCAGAAACCTTGAATTTTTGCCTGTAGGTGACTTTCTATGATCTTGCAAATGAGGAGACAACTCTGACAACTTTCTTCAATTTTACAATAGTCTTTGAAGATCCTTCAAGCTCCAAGACATCTAGATCTTCAATCACACATGTAGAGAGAGAAAACTTATTGATTGTTAGGGAATAGGGGTTAAAACTTGGTCAAACCCCATTTAGGTAATTAAACCTTGTGATAAAATAATGAAACATGAAACATAAAATACAAAACAATAATACCTTGAATGATGTCTTGAAATTTAGGTTTGCAATCTAACATGAAGTGGCTATGAAGAATGTAGATCTTGATCTTGAATTGGATATGAAAAAATTCTTGCAAATGGATCTTCAATGCTACATCACAAAAATAGCTCAACAACATGCTTGATGCATTATGATTTTGACATGATGATGGATCTTGAATTGCTACAACAAATGATGAAGAAATATGCTCTTGAATGCCTTATAAATGCTCTTATAAACTCTCTTGATGCTATTGTGAAGTCTTAGTATGCTTAACTCTTGATTGCTAGGTTGATATCATGAATTCTTAGGTGAAATAATGATTTAAAATCTTGTTTATATATTCATTCCATCTAATTTCCTATTTATTAGATCCCAAATGCTGACATACATGAAATTTGAATTTAAAACCTTGATTTCTCGCTCAAAACCATAAAAAGGGGCCAAATAGGACTCATATGCTACGTGTGGTGTATAGGTCCCATTTGGGTGGGAGTCTTATGCCCAAGGTGTCGTATGAGTCCCATTAGGCATTTTTGGATAGAGGAAATGTCAGAGTTAAAATATTAAGTGTATTTGTTGATTATGTCGAGATCTCAGTTGAAATAAGCCTTGAGATGCATAATAATGGGTCTTAGAGGCCTATAAATGGTGATATGAAGGTCATAAATGTAAGAGGGAAAAAAACTTAATGTGAAGGTGTAAGTAAATACACTTTACAACACTAAATTAAGGCAAAATTAGGTCTATTTAACTTAAAAGAGCCCTAAATATCATGTGAATGTCTAAAAAAAATTACAACACTAAATGAAGACAATATTAGGTCCAATTTAATGTCAAGCATTCCCAAATTAAGTGAGGAAATGTAGAGTGATACATTTTTCATCACTACAATTATAATTAAGGTTAGGTTTAGAGTTAGGATTAAGGTTAGGGTTAGGGTTATGGTTAAGGTTAGTGTTAATGTTAGGATTGGGGTGAGGATTATGATTAGAGATATAATTAGGGTTCCCATTAGCATTAGGGTAAGAGTTAGAGTTATGAATTTTTTAATATAAAAGAATCTTGTATAAAAATATCATTAATCATTAATCATATCATTCCCTTACAATGAAGACCAAATTATTGAGCTTCCACTACTGTTCAGTGAAGGCCACTCTTCCACTACCTTCCAATGACTGTCAGTTACATGCACCTCATTCTCTTCCACTACCAATACCTAGTTCTTTATTGCTTGAATGCCAATTTGTTTCTCATGGCTATTGTCACCTGCACGCGAATTTTTACATTAAGAGTTTTTGTTTACACAGGATATAGGATAAAGCTTTGGGTAAAGGTTATAATTAGGGTTGAGGTTAGGGTTAGGACTCAACTAGGGTTAGGGATAGGGTTAAATTAGGGTTAGGCACAATTATGGTTAGGGCTAGGATTGATTTTTTGATAGGGTAAGGGTACAAATAGGGTTAGGGTTCAATTAGTATTATAGTTAGAATTAGGGTCATCATTAGAATTAAGGTTAGTATTAAAATTATAATTATGAATAGAGCTATAATTATGGTTAGGATTAGAATTAAAATTAGGTTTATAGTTAGGGTTAGGTTTAGAATTAAGATAAGTGTTTAGGTTAGAATTCAATTAGGGTTAGGTTTAAGGTTAGGATTAAAATTCAATTAGGGTTAGGATTCAATTATGGTTATGGTTCAATTAGGGTTCTAAGATAAATCTTGGGGTCAATATTAGGGTGAAGGTCAGGGTTAGGGGTAGGGTTAAATTAGGGTTAGGGTTTAAAAATAAATCTTGGGGTAAGCATTAGGGTTAGGGTTCAATTAGGGTTTGAATTATGGTTTGGGTTTACTTAGGGTTATCATTCAATTATGGTTGGGGTTATGATAGGTTTCAATTAGGTTTAGGGTTAAGATTAGGGTTATAGGAAAATTGGGGTAAAGTTTAGGGTTAGGGTTGGTGTTAGGGCTAGGAATTAAGTAGGGTTAGGGTGAAAATTTAATTAGCGTTCAACACAATTAGGGTTAGGGTTAGAAAAAAATAGATCCATCATAGAGTGGTTCTTTATTTCTAGATAATCCTTCTTGACTAACTGAGTGTTCCATCCTCGAACTACCTTAAGTTGTTAAACTTCTTCAATGAAACTTGGCTCTAATACCAATTGAAGGGTACAAAATATACTAAGGGGTTGAATCAATAGATCTAATCAATTCAAAATTATTAACTTTTGCTACAATTATTAGAGTATATGATTCTTTACACTTAAACCCACATAAGAAAACAAAATATAAAAGTATAAAGCACATAAGAGGACACCAGATATACATGGAAAACCCAAGATGGGAGAAACCATGATGAGAATAGTTGCTTAGATCTACTATCTAAATATATCCTCACAATTCAGAAATGTACAAGTGAATTTTACACACTAAAGTAGGCACCAACCTACTAAAGACAACAATCCCCTATTGTGCTTGTAGGCACCAACCTACTAAAGACACCAATCCCCAAATGAAACAATACAATAGGTAGAGTAACAGTCCTACTAGAATGCAATGATAAAGCTTGTGGATCTTCAATGTAACTTAACACATGCCAGAGTTATAGCTAACACTCTTCCTTACTACATATGATCTTTTGATATTGGTGCACACGCTAGAATATAATTCTTCCTTTTATCTTCACCACCTTCTCTTAAATTTGCACCAATGACCAACTCTTCTTCACATAGGTGTAATTATAATTCATATTGTCACTCCAATAATACATATAATGCATATGAACATTTGAAATATATGCATGAAATTACATTAACACTCTTCAATGTTGTCTAGGGATTCGTAAATAGCTAGGATGACATAAGGTGGACCTAAATTCAATTTACATGAAACATGTAATAGGTTAGTCCATAAACAAAATTTATTGTCATCAAAATAAAATGATACCATGCACTAACACATGAACCTTAAGTAGGTCCTATCTTAGGACCACACACAATATTTGAATTGCGCATGTTACTAGTGATTACCACACACACCTTGAACTCCAACTAGTTGATAGACTGAAACAGAATATTTTGTCACTTCAATACATTTTCATGCTAAACATATCCACTAAAAACTCAAGAATATGATAGAAATAGTGTATATTATTAGAGAAATATATCTATCTAGAAAATATCCTAGAATAGAAACATATTGGTATAGACTTATAGATCACCACTATCATAGAGAATAGATACAAGAATGATATTAAAAGCACACAATAGGCATACAAACACTCCTCAATAACTAATAATGTATATTTCTTAATTTTTCATCTTGACATTAAAATTACCAACACAAAACAAACTTAACTTCTGACATAAATGGCATTACTGATAACATTTGACAACAACCTTTGACATCAATGACAATCTATGTTTAGAATTTTCCTTTTCTTAGTAGACTTACCCTTCATAGCTTTGTCTTCCTCCAAAGGAGGATTAGAATAAATTTCAACCTCATCCTTAGCCTTCCATTTCTGATCTTCAACAAACTCCTCTAACTTAGTAACCACACCTCTAATTTAGTTACCACATCAAAAGAAACAACATGGGCATGAGAACTATGGAATTAAATTTGTTTCTTGGAAACAACAAGGGAGGGTAGGTTTTAAAAATGATCCATAATAAAATAATAAGACACTCATGAAAAAAAGGGAAGTTTAGCATTCCTTTTGTGCTCTTCTAAACCAAATTCAAGAGAATAAAAGAGGTAGAAGGAGAAAAAAAACTGCTTATGATGAAAATGGTTCAACTAAATGAAATGGAAGCCATATATAATAGTGAATCTACTATCTAAGGTGTATTAATGCATAATTACCCCTGCTACTTCCACCCAAATAGGCTTGATCTTGAAAGCCTATAGTAGTTTCCAAAATTTAGCTTAACCAATTTCTTCTGCTCTTTATCCTTCAAGAAATGGCTAATAGCACCCTCTGGAGTTTTTTGTATTTGGAAATCTTCCTCCTTTGGTTAGAAAGACCACTACTCTCCGTAATGAGGTATTCAAATATGACCATCACCTCTTCATCCACTAAAATATTGTGATCCTTCCAACCCTTCATAAAAACCTTTGTTGTCCCAGGATCATGCCCATGAATTTTTTTTAGGTATGGAGTTACACCACCTCCCTCCAAAATCTTCCAAGGTAACCCTTTTTTCCTAATTTCATTGCAAGAGAGAGGTTCAACTATGATCTTATCACCACCCATCTTAGGGAAAATATAAAATATAAATATGAAAACTAGGAAAAAATTCCAACCCCACTAATGAAAGTGAAGAAGAAGGCCCACAAAAATACCCAGAATCTAAGTGAAAAGACTCAAGGCATTCATAACTCTAAATGGAATTTCCAATGAATACCTTTTGTGCATCATAATTTATAATGTATTTGATATTAAGGGTTAAGGACTCATAATTAGTCTAAAATTGAGATGAACACTTTGAGACCCCCAAATTAGCGAAGGCATCAGCAAGACCATTCCCTTCCATATAGATATTGGAAATATAGTCATCATCAAAAGAATTGAGAGGACAAAGGAATCCTTAATGAGATTATCAATAGACCAACTAGGGTCATGGGCCTTCTTCATACATTGGATAACATTTATGGAATCACCTTACGGCCATATATTATGAAAACCTTGAGAATGAGCAAGTTTCAAGCTATTGTAGGTTGTTGCAACCTTAGAAAAGTGGTTGCACTAGGTACCCAAAGAGAGTGTTGCACAATATCCCATATGTTGTATATATTCCATAATGGATTAAATAAAATAAACATAAATCTACAAGGGTAATCCTATTAACAACTAACCTATACCAAGAAACTTGCTTCATTGGATTCTTCATGGATTTTGTAACATCCATGTTATACTTTAATATCTTATTCACCACCATGTCTCTCTAAGAAACTCCCACTACATGACTCACACATTTGATACCTTAGTGATCCATATGTTTGAAACCATTAGATATAATAACAACCATCTCATGCCAAAAATAATCCAACTACTTGAACACTAAATGATCTAGGAAATTCACTTGGAACCATGATTAATAGATTCAAAAATAAAAGATAATCTATCTTATATGAACCAAAAGAAAAACATGATAGGAGTTGATGTTAAGTGGGGTAAATGTTATAGAAGGGGGTTCACCACAATAAATTGATAAATGTTAGAATTGGTTATGGCTGCCAAGATCTTGAGACCAAATGGAAATCACAAAAGAGAGAGATGAATATGATAAGAATAAACTGTATTCTTATCAATATGAATCACTGATATGAGATGATTTGCTACAATGAGAGAGAACCCTTGGTTATATAGCCAAGGTGATAACATAGAAGGGCATAATGGCAAGTGTCGTAATCTTATGACATGAGACAACTATGAAAATCTATAACTCCACCTAAAGTGGAAAAGTGATAATGTGATAATCACCACAAATAGTGGATCACCCACAAAAGGTGGAGAGGTAATCACATTATATGTCCATGAAAGGTGGAAGTGATAAATTAATAACATGATAAGTCCACCAAAGGTGGAAAAGCTCCAACTACCTCCTATGTGGTCCCTAAGTAAACTTAACTAAGGTGTAATTATGACCTAGGACAAGGTACAACACATTTAATTACACCAACAATAACAAAAGACCTATTTTCCCTTAATTCATTTAAGGAAATGAGATCCAAACAATGAAGTGACTGACAAGCAAAAGGTGAGTCAAATCAAGGTATGAATCAACAAATTTCATTTCTATGCAAGGATGGGGGTATGCGTTAAATATCACTTTGGGGACAAAGATTAAAACCATCAAATACACTCCAAAATGCAAGCTATAAAGTGCAAATGAAAGAATGTACTCAAAACTAATGGAACCAACAATCAAAAGGTGGATCTTGAAAAGGGAAAATGATGTGTACCAATCACCAAAAGTGTCTTTTTTATTTAATCTCACTGAGAACTCATTCGCCCTATGGTGAATAGGTCTTGGCTAGGGCTCTATAAAAATGCTTTATGGGTTCTCTTCTCTTGTGTCTATACTCCCAAATTCCCGCTTTTCACTATCAGATAGCTGAAAATAAACCCTATAGAAGAGTTTCCATGATATTACAACTTTGAAACTTTCTTCAATTTTTATCTTCAAAATATCTTCCACCTAAAACCTACAAACATTAAAAACAAGAGGAGAAAAATATTATTTTTGGTGATGGGGGGTTTGTCTTAGTAAAACCTCATTTGAGTATTTAAACTTTGAAATGAAATCAAATAGAATGAAGGAAATGATGAATAAACAATGTGATGCCACAACTCACCAAACCTTTGATTAAAAGCTTGGAATGCAAATTTGCAACTAGCATGAAGTGGTCTCAATGGATGTGAATCTTGATCTTCAAACTTGACTTGAAATGATGCTTTTGAATTCCTGGATAGATCTTTAACTCTACATCACCATATTAGTTCAAACAACATGCATGATGCAAGAAGAATTTGACATGATAATGGAATCTTGATTGCTGCAATAATTCTTCAATAATCTTCCCTTGAATGCCTTGAAAATGCTCTTGAAATGCTCTTGTTAATGCTCTAGATTGCTTGAAATCTTCTAGGATGCTTCATAAAAATTGCTAGGATGAAACATAGTGAAATGACCTCTTATTTATACACATGTTAAGATTAATTCTCAAAATTCAAATATCACAAGCCGACATTTGAATATACATTTGAAATCATTAAAATATCGCCAAAAACATAGTTTAAATTTAGGTCCTAGGCCTAAGTGAGGACCCATTCTCCCTATGGAAAATGGGTCCTAGGTCACTTACCTAAGACACACATTGCTCAATGTTAAACATTATGTTATGGAATTTATGAATGTTCGGTTTTACCCTTCAGAAATTACAATTAATTAGGCTTGGATTTGAATCAAAGAGGCCAATTAAGGCATAATTAACCTCAATTAATTAATAAAGCCCTAGAATAGTGTGAAAATGTAAAGGTACACCTTACAACACCAAAAATAAGGCACAATTAGGTCTATTTTAATTAAAAGACCCTAAACTTAATTTGAATATGTAAAACACATATTGCAACACTAAATTAAGGCAAAATTTAGTCCTTTTATTTAATATTTACTCTCAAATTAAGTGTGAAAAAGGGATACTTTTTCCTACACTACATTTAGCCCCCACTTTAGTGTGAGTATGAACCCATTTCAAACTCACACTAAAGTAGACATTCAAGGCACATATGTATGCAACAATGACAAGGATACCCAATCATACAACATCAAAGACCAGTAAGATCAAGCCAAGACTATCTGATGTGACGTGGAACACATCTAAGATTTTTGTTGTGTGCTCACTTCGGGGTAGTGGAACCTTAGGTTATCCACTAGGTGAGTCTCCCAAAGGGCGGAAAACCACATTGAAGTTGTCCCCCTAAAAAATTCAATAAGGTTCCATGAGACAAGGTTTCAAGCTCCATAGGGCTTAACAAGTTGTGTAATGCTAAGCACCTATGAAAAAGGAAAGGCTCCACAGGAAAGCAAGGTGTGTTATGCTAGGTGTCCTTAAATAGCAATTTGATCTTCACAAGGTTAACAAGTTGTATTATGCTAAGCACTTATGAACAATCATGCAAGTAAAATTATTTTTGTTCAAAGGGATTTCTCTTAGTTTGTGTAAGGTCTTCTTCTTAGGGAACATCGTGCCTAATGTCTCCAAGAGAGGAAAAATCAAGAGTAAAAAATTAGCAATTGAGGGAATGCAGTGCATCATATCACCAATAAGAGGAAATTTGTACACTAAGAAATATCACACTCTTGGAGGACATCAAATCCAATGACACCACCAAGAAAAAGATGCATCACAGGAATTAAGAAAATTGCAACATGAAACATGAGAATGTCAAAAGATATTATCAATGTATGCCTTCACTTTAAAGAAATTGCTACACCCTTGCTATGATCAATTATTTTAAAGTAGCCAATGTGCAATCCTAAGAAATGAGAGATTACTCAGAAAGCCCTATGCCAAGTCATATGTTTCCAAAATGAAGCTACGTCATGGAAAAGGAAAGAGGGGTTTCCCCCAAAAACACATAAGAGGTCTACGAATTCGGGGTTAGTATATATTTTCTACAATGTCGTTAGAGAGCTCGAAAATGTCATCATTCCCCAAATACACATAGAACTAAAAGTGGAAACAAAGAAAAAGCTTTTGAGTCAACATGGAAGAGACCTAAATGTCTCGATGCCTTGCACATCCCCAAAAGGAAAACACAAGACAAGTGAAAAAGGTAAAATATTTATGACATATAGAAGAATGTAGGTACAATTAGAGGAATGCACAAAGAGAGGGAGATACATCAAACAAAATAGTATGGGGGATCACATTACACACATGCAATCACACAAAGAAACATGAAAAATAAAATAAAGAAAAATACTAGTAAGGCACATGTGAGTCAACCTATAATAGGTTGTCTGCTTCCCAATCTTGGTTAGTATATACAGAAGACAGACAGCTAGCCAAAGGGACAACATCAAGTGCCAAAACTAGGACAAGGATATCTAACCCCTTGCCCCCATCAAGTGCAAGACAAGGATGATCTAAAATAAGTGATGAGAATGAGCTCCTCACAATAAAGAAAATGATTTGTAATGAATGAAAAATATGTAATAGTGAGCATACTAGGATCCTACAACTATTACATGGCAAGGAGCAAAATGCATGCATTAAGGGATTATTTCAAATTTCTCAAGGATCCCTCTTAAGGCATGAAACTCATCAGTAAGGTGCCCAAGGGTTCTATGATATGCACAATAATTCATGTTTTTCTTAGGTTTACTACTTCTTCTAGGAGGTGGTAATGCAAGCCATCCTATATTAAGAAGGTCTTCCATTTTTCGTTCAATTTGTGTTTTAGTATGTAGGAATGACAACTTTTTGAGTTTGTAGGGTTTGGATTTCTTGCTTATTTGAGGATCTTGTTGAGGTGGAGGAGGGCCTAAAGTAATCCTATCATCCTTGTGGGACAATGCTTCATCACTGTGAGGGAGGACATATGTATCCTTAGAAGTTGTGGAATGATAAGGATTTTGATATTAAAGCCTTGGCCATGAGTCCCTTAGTGTCTTCAATAGGAATTTTCTCTAAAATTTTATGAATTTCATGCTCATTATTTATGTCACATCCTTGTTTAGTTAAAATATTAAAGCCTTGGCCATAAGTCTCTTTTAGGTTGATGGGTGTGTTGGTCACTTTGTTAACATAAGATGAATGGGTATGCACTTGACTAGAGGAGCTAGGTTCAGTCATTGTTGGAATTTTAGGCTTAGTTTGTGACTCAATTTATGGATGTAAAAGACTGAAAATATCAAGTTGTGTTTGTTGTTTCATGGAAGGATAAAAGGATGAATTTTTCTCAAGATTGTTAAGGCAATAATTTATGAACTCATGCATGCTAGCATCATCTTCTCCTATGATTTCAACTTCACAAGGACACTCATTAGGAGTTGATTGAGCATTGTTAGAGCCAATTACTTTAGGATCATTGCCAAAAACACAACTTGAAACATCAACCAAGGAGAATAAGGAATTCCACATATTACTTAAACACTTGTCCATTCTCATATTTTCATATTTAAAACAAGGTAATTTTTTTTATTACACTATGCAAAAAGCTGAAAATAATGTCTTGTAAATGTAATTTTGAATTCACCCAATGCACTAATTTTATCAAATCAAGTTAAATATGACCAAATTGAAGAAACAAAATTTTGCAAACAAAAACAAAGATCTTAGAACAACAAACATAAATGCAAAGATAAATATTTTAATGCCCAAAAAATTAGAAAATGACCCTGATCAGGGACTCATTCACCCTAGGGTGAATGGGTCTTGGTTAGGGTTTTGAAAAGTGTTTTTATAGATTTCTAAGTTAATTTCAAGGGTTTCTAGATTTTGATCTAAAAAAAATTACAATTTTAATTTTATGTGAAATGAAGGTTGAATGCAAATGCAAAATGTGACAAAATGACAACCTAGAAAAACTAGTTTGATATGCAATTTTTTTTTAATTTTCAAATGCAAATGAATGATAATGCAATACTATGTAATTGACTTGCAAAATGACCATTTTTTTGTATTTTTTAAATTTAAAGAATGCAAATATGCAATCCTAAAATCACTAAATTAAATGAAAAGTTAAAAGAAAACTAGACACCCTAAATGAGACTCAATACAATGTAAAGAGATGCAAATGAATGCAAGATCTAAATCTAGGTGAAAAAGGCCTCCAAAATTAGAAAATGCAATGATCAAACTCAGGTTCACCAAAATGAACCAAAAGAAAAATAGGATAGAGGTTGATGTTAAGTGGGGTAAATGTTATAGAAGGGGATTCACCACAATAAATTGATAACAAAGGACCTATTTCCCCTCAATTCATTCAAGGAAATGAGATCCAAAGAATGAAGTGACTAACAACTGAAAGGTGATTCAAATCAAGGTATGAATCAACAAATTTCCTTTCTATGCAAGGACAAGGATATGAGTTAAATAATACTTTGGGGAGAAATATTAAAACCATCAAATAAATTTTTAAAATGCAAGCTATAAAGTGCAAATGAAAGACTATACTCAAAACTAATGGAACCAACAATCAAAAGGTAGATTTGGAAAAGGGAAAATGGTGTATACCAGTCATCAAAAGTTCCCTTTTGAAGCTCACTGAGGACTCATTCGCCCTATGGAAAATGGGTCCTGCTAGGGCTCTGTAAAATACTTTTTGGGTTCTCTTCTCTTGTGTTTGGACTCCAAAATTCTCTTTTTTCATTGCCAGACAACCTGTAACATCCCACCACATAACCCTAGAGGACGACGCTATTACAACGAAAGCGAACATTTTTTTTTAAGTGCAATAATAATAAGTAAAGTGAACTACACTATACACATACATCCTCTAAGGTACGTGACAATCCTTACATTTGAAACCCATAACATACAAAAGTAAACTAATCCATAGCATGTAAAATTATACTCATGAAATAAAAAAAATAGATCCAATAACATTAAACTCATTTCATAAGATTACAAAGTACATAATATAATCATTCATAAATTGTGTTCATTCAATAAAGCAGTTACAAGGCTCATTTCCAAAATGAGATAGATCATACAAATAATATTACAATTACAATGATACAAGGATTCTCCTCGAATACAAATGAGGAGTAGTACATAAACAATAACATCCAACTGATCCAATAGAATATAAGAGATGGTACAAAGCAACTGGAACATGCAAGCTCTCCAATCTGAAAGATCCCGCCATCACAAACATGAAGTGGAAACCCAATGGTGTAAAGTGCACATTCCACCCAACCAAGTGGTACCCGAAGTCCCACCTCCTGTGCTAGGAGATAGTAAAAGGGATTCCTAGGCATAACAAGCAACCTCTAGACATAGGCAACCATAAGACTAAACTATACAAGTACAATACATAACATGAAGGTTATATTGCTTCCAGAGTAAAAGAATCAAGTACATCAATTGAACAATACAAAATGTTATCATAGGAGGAGTGTCATCACAAAGTAGCATGGGTTACCTTGGTAGATCTTCATAGGCTCCGACCCCCATCTTGGGTTACCCCAGTAGCCTCTCACGATCCCCGACCCCACATGCAAACCAATGCGGAATCAAATATATTTCAAAGAGACAAGATAATGATCTTGCAATTCCAAGCCTTCTCATCTCATCTCAAGTCTAAATGAGCCCCTGGGCCAATGAGTGAGGCACAACTAACAAGTTATGTGTTTGATGACTACCCTTTCCCCTAATACTTTTATTTAATTTCCACTGAATTAACTAACTCTCACATGAGTTATTCTGGCACCACTTTGTGTGCCAGCCCCATTGAGAGCCACTCCCCTACTGACAACACAAGGATCTAATCCATAAACCAAGGGTAAACAAAGTGCACAAAAATGGATATTAAATCTCAATCATGATGTAAGAGGCAACACATTTCATTTGTAGTAACCAGTGTTTAAACTGAATCACAATCAGGTGCACTACCCAAGGAAAACAAAGGGCTGAATAAAATATCACAACCACCCCCACATAATATTATAACATCTAGAAGGCTTACACATTCACAACTAACAAATTTCCCAACTTACGTGGACAAAAGACACCATAATTAAATAAGCAATCTAGACAACAATTAAAACAATCATTATAATTTCCCTAATCTAATTTCTATTTCAAGTAAAACAATAATACATTGCTCAAAATAATTCTAACTTAATACAATTTCATTTAAAGTCCATAAAGAAATTAAATCTAATTATTTTAATTCAATTTCCCAATTACATCAAATATAAAAATCAATTTCCCTCTTTTAAATCATTTCATTTTAAAAACATACGATTCGTGCATTTACATACACCTAATATAAAATTCATTTAAATATATATATTGAATATATACATAATTATATATGTAATTATATATAATTATATATGTAATTATATATAATTATATATATACTAATATATATTATTTAAATATCTTAAAAATTTAATTACAATTTCCAAAGCAATTATAAAACATATATATATAACTATATATATACACATATATATACATATATATATATATAAATATATATATATATGAATATATATTTACGTATATATACTTATGCATATATATGTGCATATTATATATTAAATATATATTAAAAGTCAAAATTAAAATTGAAACACATAGCGACGAATTTCTTGGCAGTTGTTTAAAAGCCAGGATGTTAACACAGTCGACTCCCCATATAGGGGCGCGGCCTGTGAAGACAGCATTGGGCACCGCCTCCCTATGGGGGCGGCTGTGGGGGTAGCCCCCAACCCCAAATAAACTATAAATTTCTTTTTTTAAACCTATGACTTATATAAATAAGATCGTCGTACAAATTTGCAATAAGGTTTATCAATATAAATTTTTACAGGAACTTAATAACATATAAAATATATATATATATATATATCATAATAATTATTCCAGATGAGCAATTTTTCACAAAAAAATTCTTACAGAAGGATATTTTCAAATTTACAAGAGGTTTCTTTTTTTAATTTCCCAAGCCAAATAAATCTAATTGGAAGAAAAACAATAATCTTCTACAGGAAGACCTTTTCCAATACAATCAAAGATTTTCTACAAATTTTGATAGGAAGATTGGAATCAATTCCTACCGAGGTTTTTCCTAATTTTTTATATAATCATTTTGGGAAGTTCTATTGTTTTAAAACAATTCATCTTTTCAAAAGAATAAAATAATTTAAATCCGAGGCTCAAAAGCTTTCACGACAATCTTTCCAATTTTCAAAACATAATGAAGCTTTAAAATAAATCATATTTTCTTCATTGACAGGCAATCTTTCCAAATTTGAATTTCAATAAAAACAATTAAAGAACTTGTTTCCGATGCTTGAAGAATTGAAGTTTGAAGTAGAGCCTCGCCTTCAGATTCTAAAATTATCAGAGCCTCTTCCAAAATAATCTTATTTTCTAGAAAGTTGAAAAATAACACCAGAGCCAATATCCCGAGAGCTTCTTCCAATTTTCAACAACCCCAAAATATCATTTTCATTCTTATGAAATAGCCTTTTTCCCTCTTTAAGTTAATGCAACTACTCTCTCCGTCAATTATTTCTCAACACCAATTTATTAATTTCTAACTCACATCACAATCCCAAAAATATCTTTCCAAATCAAATCCCAAGATATTTCTCTAAGATATTTTATAAGATATTTGTGCAATTAATAATTTAAAAACAAATACTAATTTTAATTATTCATTCATTTAAATTCACAACTTTATTTAATTAATATTAAACAAATCTTTTACAATCTAACAATTTTAATATCAAATTTATCTAATTAATTTTAATCACTATGTAAAATAAATTTAATCTAAATGATGAAATTACTTTACAAAATAAATTAAATCTAATTAATTGAATCAAATTTAAAGCTTCTAACAACAATAATCATGATTAAACAAATAATCAATTTAAAACATTATAACCATTAACTAACATTAATTTCCCATAGAGAATACCTTGCAAAATAATTAAACAACAAGGCAAACAGGGACAACATGACAACAAGGCATGACCAAAACAAGGACTGATGACACACTATGACTAGGGTTGTGGTTTGATAAGAAAACCCTATTACAACCTCCCAATCAACTATTTTGTTGGGCAATGGACACACTCAAACCTGTGAATCTAGGTGAAGTCAATGTCCTATACCTACAATCCTGAAATCAAACATATGTCGTACATGTATATAGATCATGAAAAATCACACTGTGAAGGAAAAATTGTGGAATTGTAGGGCACTCGCAAGTGAGTGATGCAATCCTATTCCCTTCACCAATACAGTGTCACATTAAAACTGACAAAACTAAAACATCAAATAACTACAGATGAACATATATCAATATCAACTCACATAATCAACTATGCTAACCAGAGAGCATGTCATAGTCAATAACCATCAATATAGTGTACCATCACATTTCAATATAAAAACCATCATCGCTATAATGTCAGCGATCAAATAACATCATAGTATCATAGTCTATAAAAATAAAAACACTGTCTAAAAACATAAGCAAATTGGAGGGGTGCTACACAATCGAAAATAAATCTTGTAGAAGAGTTTCTATGAGATGAAAATTTTCCTTGCAACTTTCTTCAATTTTTCTCTTCAATGGATCTTCCACCTAAAACCTACAAACACAAATACATGAGGAGAAAAATGTTATTTTTGGTGATGGGGAGTTTGCCTTGGTCAAAACCCCTTTGAGTATTTAAAATTTGAAATGAAATCAAATAGCATGAAGGAAATGATGGATGAACAATGTGACGTCATAACTCACCTAATCTTTGATTAAAACCTTGAAATGCAAATCTGCAACTAGCATGAAGTGAACTCAATGGATGTGAATCCTGATCTTGAAACTTGACTTGACATGATGTTTTTAAATGCTTGGATAGATCTTGAACTCTACATCACCATATTAGCTCTCACAACATGCATGATGCAAGAAGACTTTGACATGATAATAGAATCTTGATTGCTGCAACAATTCTTCAATAATCTGCCCTTGAATTCCTTGATAATGCTCTAGCTTTCTTGAAATCTTCTAAGATGCTTCATAAAAATTGCTAGGATGAAACACAGTGAAATGACCTCTTATTTATACATATGTTAAGATCAATTCCTGAAATTCAAATATCACAAGTCAACATTTGAATATACATTTGGAATCATTAAAATACCACAAAAAACATAGTTTAAATTTAGGTCCTAGGCCTAAGTGAGGACCCATTCACCCTATGGTGAATGGGTCCTAGGTCACTTACCTAGGAAACACATTGCTCAATGTTAAACATTATGTTATGGCATTTATAAATGTCAGGTTTTACCCTTCAAAAACTACAATTAATTAGACTTGGATTTGAATTAAAGGGACCAATTAAGGCATAATTAACCTCAATTAATTAATAAATCCCTAGATTAGTGTGAAAGTGTAAAGGTACACCTTACAACACCACAAATAAGGCACAATTAAGTCCATTTTAATTAAAAGGCACTAAATGTGTATATGTAAAATACATATTACAACACTAAATTAAGGCATAATTTAATCCTTTTATTTAATATTTTCTCCCAAATTAAGTATGAAAAAGGGATACTTTTTCCTACACTAGGGGCCAAATCCATAAATAACTATGTCCTTACAAAAGGGTCCCTCTAGATGTGACCTAGACCATATCCTAGAAGCATAATACATGTCTTCAAAACGTTAAATATAATAATTTGTAGCACCTATTTGTGCCCACCAAGTCATTTTACAAAAAAATATACAAAATCATGTTTCAAGGAATAAAAATGTGCATGATTTTTCCTATTGAATATTTTAAGTTCCATTCTCAAGTTTTTGTCATATTCTTTTTAAAAATAAAATAAAATTGATTGTAATATCAAGTAATAGTACTCCCACTCAATACCAAGATCAACATAAAAATAAGGTGTCCTCCTCTCTAAATGACATGGTTAGGGATGAAGGGTCTAAAGAAAGACTATCCAACCATACATCCTAATACAAACATCTACTCACACAATAGAGAATTAAGAAAAAATAGTCAAATATCTTTCAAAAATATTTATGTGGGTTGATGCAAGAAGTTGGGTCCACAAAAATCTCAAAAAGTGGAAGTGTTTTTCCCAATTTTCAAAAGTTGTCACAGTTGGACTGAAAATTTGAAACACTTACACATTGAATCTCAAAAAAACCAGTAATATGAAATTTATTATTTTGAGTCTAGTTTCCAAATATGTAATTTATTCTAATACCTAGATGATACAAATTAATTTTTAATAGGCATGCATAAAAATCACTTTTTAAAAGTCACTTTTTTAGGACCATACCATGCACATATACATACACCATAATTTGACCTAAACAAAAGTATTTTTCTAATTCATTTTTGGGAAAGATGTGTTATAAACTGAAGATTGATGAGGATATTTTTTAAAAAAAATTCTAATTTTTTTTTCTATTAATTTTTTATTGACCCTAATTGTTATTTTCGAAAACCATGTACAGACACCATAATTTGACCTAATTGATCATTTTTTGATTTTTTTTCATTTCTTAGATATTTTTTTTAAGATTGATGTCATATAATTATTTTTACAAAAAAATTAATAGCTTAATAGTTATTAAAAAACTGAAAAATCCTGACATTTCAAGTTTATGGACCAATTTTCTTAGAAATTATTTAAAAAATAGAAAACATAGTCCAATCATAAATATATATATATTTAGAAACTAGACATAGTGGTATATAATGGGTTTTAATTTCACAAACCAAATTTGAAGATGTAGTGTCAGAAAATGTACTCCTTTACATTTTCACACTATATTTGTGTCCCCTAATTAAATTAGACTTAATTAAGCCTCTAATTGACCCATTTATGCATTTAAAAGCCTAATCAATCATGTTTTCCGAAAGGGGAACTTGTATTAAACAATTGAAAATATTAATTAAATTGCCTTGAAATTAGTGTATCCTAGGTTTGGGGCCTAGGAACCATTTGCCCAAGGGCGAATGGGTCCCCCTTAAGTTTAGGACCCCAATTTTTAATATGTTTTTGGCAAAAAAATTTGATTCAAATTCAATTTGCAATTATCGGACTTTAATGTTTAATTGTCGGGAAATTAGAAAAATGCCTATGAATACAAAATTATTTTATCAATTCAACATTAGGAATCAAGATGTAAACTTTACAAGAGCTAAGATTATTGTCAAAGGTATTCAAGAGTAGATTTCTCAATCATTTGTTGCAACATTCAAGATCTCAATCATCATGCCAAATTTATCTTCATTCATGCATGTTTTTGGAGCTAACATTTTTGATGCAGGTTTCAAGTTTTCAAGCATCAAATCAAGCATCCAATCAAGAGATTTCATGCAAGATCTAATCCCTGGAGAGATGTGTTAGATTTTAGTCCTTCAAGGATCTCCATTCAAGGGTTTAATGAGTTGCAACATAGTATTGTCCATTCATCATTCCTTCCTTTCATTATTGTTTCATTTCAAGGTTTAATTACCAAAATGGGGTTTGACCAAGGTAAACCCCTATTCACCAAAAAAAAAAAATTTCCCTCTCTTGTGTATGTGTAGATCTTAGGTTGAAAAAAGGATTTGAATTGAAGATCTCAAAAGTGAAAAATTAAAAAAGTTCTCAAAGTTGCAAAGTTGTCAAGACCACGAAAACTCAGATCCCAGATTTATTTCCAACATTTTTGTAGTGAAACTTATGGGAAAAAGGCATCTCAAATCCATCACTAGAAGCTCTCGAAAATTGAGGAAAGGTTTTGTACAAAGATCCATTTGCCATTTTAGGACGCTTTGTGACACTTTTGATGGTAGGTTTTTAGTGTCTTACCTTCTTCAAATCTGTTAGAAGTTTGTTGTTTCTATTAGTATTATGCTTCATATACATGATTTAGGTCTTACATTGCAGATTTGAGTTCATTTACTATTTTATTTTTATCTCCCAAAAGTGTTGTTTAGGCATATTTAACATGTTTTTTGTTATAAAAGAAATTGCAAGATCTCTCATAGGGTTGACTCACCTAAAGCCTAGAAGTCAATTCTATTATTGGGGGATCTCATTTCCTAATGAAACAAAAGAAATATAGGTTCATTACACCCCATTGTGCTCATTCTATTTTTAGTAAATTATTGGTGAACGTCTCCTGAAAACCGCGTCTCCTGAAAACCCCATTAGTTATATTGCCAAAGTCAAATATTTCTTAGTTCTAGGTCAAAGTGTTGAAGATAGATAGCTTCGGTCAAATATAAATGATGATTGCATTTATGCATCATCATCATTTATATTGAAATATCGAAATACTAAGTATAGGTTTGCGATCTGCTCTGAGAAATATATAAAATGAGTATATTAAAATCAAACTATATCAAATTGCATATATATAAATTATGTTTGATAATTAAGAGGGTAATCGTCGGTTGTTATAGACGAAGGGACTAACATGAAAGAAACGTTCACTCATAGGACATGACAATCATGAGACGTGTCTCATGAAGACGCGTCTCTCATGAGATACGTCTCCTGAAAACCGCGTCTCTTCATCTTGGGGCATGCCCCTCCTTACCCATATTTATGGGTGATCAAATCCTCTATAGTAGATAATAGAAATCAATAAATTAATCTGCCCTTGAAGATCGAAAATAAAATATAGAAATACAGACTTAGTTTTCATATATTCATTCAGACTTAGCTTTGATAACATCTTCAGTTTTTAGTCTATAATCTAATAGGTTTGATCAAAAATAACACAAAGGCTAAGGTTTGGGTTACCAAACCTTTCATGAGCCTAAAACCAAATCAAAAAGTGGGTTGGGATTTTATTTTTTTAGAATAGGTACCCGCTTTAAAATGGGTGCCCATTCTAAAAATAGAGAGGGTACCCATTTAAGAACAAGATCCAGATCTAAGGCTTGGGATCCCATTCCTAAAGGTTACCCATTTTGAAAAAAAAAGGTACCCATTCTTGTTGGTATTTTTTGGGCTGAAGCTTCCCTTCTTCATGGATCCAACTTCTTGCACTTACTCATGTATTCATTCACAAATAATTGCATCAAGGTTCAAGGTATTGCAATATGCTCTTACAACCTTATAGACACAATATAAAAGACTAAATCAACAAAAAAATATCACCACTAGCTACCAAAATATCAAATAAAGCATCCTCAAATCATACATGACCTTTCTTGCCACATAAATAATACCACTAGTTTTTTTGTCCCCTTTGTTCTCCTCTTGTAACGTGCCTTTAAAATATTCATAGAAAATAAATGTGCCATTATACTTATTATATTGACCTCAATATTAAACTAATTATAGTCAATCCTTGATATGACCTCTTTCCTATTCCTAAATTCACAAGTCATACCTTTATAATTACATGTTAAACCCCCTCTTCTACAAATAAGTCTAATCTTGTAGTTTATATAGTAAATCATGGAGGGAAACCATTGTGTCTTTCAAGGGATAATACTCATTAAAAAACATTATAATTGTGTCTAAGGATTACCTATGATTCATTTACAATTTAAAACCACTTTACATCATCCTAGGGCATAAAAACATCAGATACTTTGGCACTCATAAATAGACCTTCACCAAGTGTTAAGATGATCCCAATTTTTGAAACATGCACACTTGCATCTTGAAAATGATTTCAATCAAATCTTTTACCATAAGTCATGGGACATATCATTTTTTCCACCAAATTAAGTGTATCTAGACACTTGAAATGTGACCTTAACATAACCACACTTGACTTTACCTATCCTAATATTTAATTAATTTAACCTTTCCCCTGTCCTAATATTTAATTAATTAAATATTTATTATTTATTTAATTAATTTATCCATTATCCTTATCCACCACCTTTAATTAAATAAATAATATATTTATTTTTTAACTAATTATATCCTTATCCCAAAATCATCCAAGTAAATTAATTAATTAATTTAGGCCTCACCATCAATCCTGGTTCACTCAATGCTAGCCCTTGAATCCATCTAAATGGATCAAGATCTCAACTTACCACCATGTGAAAAGTGTCCTAACCTACCTATCCTATCCCTTGCTCACACATATGAATCCACCCTACCTCTTACACACCATAGACATGTATCTTTCATGTTCTTTCCAATGTGTTCTCACACATGTGTGAGCATGCCTTGATTTTACAGATCATTTCCTCTTGTGACACTTGTCACAAAGCTAAGACTCCATCTCATTCAATCTTGACCCTCCATTTAGTCAATGTATCTAAGTCATTGATTTCACCCATCAAAAATCTATAAATTGAGGTATTTTCTCTCATTTTGTATCAATCGCCATTAATCATACTATTATACTACAAAAATCATGAGAAAACACATCCAAGCTATCAATTTATCAACATACTACACTTGATATTTTGAGGTTTACATGTATTTGTTTTGATTTAAGCTAGATTATATGCATATATTTCATTTATATCATTTGCATGCATACATTAAGTAAAATGGTTCCACTTCATACATTTGAATTTTGTTGGGAAAGGTGTCTCACCTTGCTCTTAATGCTAAGATTACAAAAGATACAAAAAAAACTAAATTTTTGGACTAAAAAGTTGGTTTTAGCCAAAATAAATATTTTTAATTATTTGATACCATCTACAAATGTTCCTATTACATATATCTCTTCAATATTTTCAATTTTAAGAAAAAATGGTTCAATTGGTTCACTGGATCAAAAGTTATGGCCCTAAAAAGTTTCATATAAATGTAAAAATTTGTTGGACACATAAAAGAGTTGTAAAGGTGAGTTACACTTTTTGACTAACTTATGATGTGTATTATGACATATCATAAGGTATCTTTGATTGGGGATAATTTTTGGACACCATTTTTTTGTGGTATTAACTCATAGTTTACTTTTTAACATTTGATGGTTTCATGTATTGTATCTCATGTATCTCCTATATATTAGGTGCTTGAGATGGAGGTTATGTGAGTTTCTTTTATATTTTTAAGTTTTCAAAATTCCTCCAAATATCTAGTTGGTGATGCTTTTGTGAAGGATTTCTTTGAAAATGTAGTGTACCTATATTTTACTAAATAATGCATTGGGATACTTTGGAGTGTGGATGTTTTTGTCTTGAAACGTTTTTCACCACATACACTTATGTTATTATATTGTTTATTTTATGTTTAAATGTGTTTCTTATTTCTATAATTGTTGAAGGATTTAAATTTGCACAAGAGTATCCTCAAAATATTATTGTAGGAAGTGTTTCTATGTACTTTTCCTCCTTTCAAATTTTACACCACCTTCATATCATGAAAAATAAAGAAAAAATGAATACCATGTTACCAAAAAGTCTTTAGAAGGTGATCTCACAATAGTGTGTTCCATTTTTTAGTTTGAGTGGGACAATAAAATAAAAAATTAATGAATTTTCACTTTTTGTTTGAATTTGAAGATGATCAATGCAAACTAGTAAATTTTGAGATTTTGTGTGTAGATTCTATATATTTAAAAAATTGTAAATTATAATTTGTCTATTTTTTCAAACATTTTTTTTAATACTTTAAACTAATTTTAATGAGCAATATTATGCTAACACATAACTAATTTTAATGAGCGATATTATGCTAACACATAACTAATTTTATAAATAATATAAACTCATTTTCTTACACATGGATCATTAATATTGATATCTAGCACATGTATTTTTTTAATATTTTTTTGCATATTTTATTTGTTATTATTTTTTAGTTAGATCAATTATAATTTAGAATAACATTATGCCATAATGCATAAATTATTTTTGTATATCCAAATTATTTTTTATTTTTGTTGAAACACGAGTATCAATATAAAGAGCATATAAATATTTTCAATTTTTTTAACATCTTTATTTTCCTATATGCATCAAACTAAACCTTTATGTTTAGTAAAATACCTATAATATAAACACTAAAAAATAAAAGATAAAAGTAAAAATCAAATAATATTTTACAAATTATACTTTTTGAAAAGCTTTGAGAGCTACAATTCTACAAAATATCTTGTCATGGTCACTTTGCTTGATGGTCAAAACCTTGCTTCAAGGAAGAACTTTCTTCTAAGATAAAAATGAGGAAAAAAAGATAAGTACATCATAAATACCTTAAAATTAAGATCCTTCATTCCAAGATCTTTTCCTATATGTATTTTCAATGTGCAACATTTTAAAATGGAAGAAAGGCCTTCATTTGGAGGTAGCCCTTTGTTTGAAGCCTATTTGCATGCGCTAGGAATTTTATCTTCAAATGAAGGATCTTTATTTGAGGGTGTTCAATGATTTTTACCTTCCAAAACATGCCTCTTTCAATGAATTGGGGAACATAAATTCTCTAAAGACCTCCAAAAAATGTAAATTATGAAGATGTAGAAACACTAAGAATATTTTTTTATATTTTTTATATTTTTTCCATGTAGATACCACCCAAATTCTCGCAAATATGAGATTAATCATTATTCATGTTTTGACTATCCATATTTCTTAAGTACTCATGATGTCATAACTAATTATGATATCATTGAAAATATTATTTCTTATCCTTGGCTACTCTAATGATTACATCTAGTGATTCATGGTTTGTTGGTGATTTATCTATTAAGGATTTTAGTTTTGTTCTTACTTGCACACACTTTAACTTCTCTCTCACATGATGCTTCTATGTGATATTTCTCAACTAAGAAATTATATTTTCAATTGACATATTATTATAGACCCAATGATTAATGAATTTTTAGGAACTAATTATGCATACTTACAATTTAAAGACTTATTAGATTTATATTATGTTCGCATTCATGATGATTCCTTCCTCATGATTGTATTTAGAGAGATATTGATTAATAATTCTTTATAATAGTTTGATATATCTCATGTTTGTTATATTTCGTTCTTTGATCTTTCACATGCATTCATTGAATTTAGTGCACTTCTTTCCATAGAGTGTACCTTAATGAAAAAATATTGTAATCTCTAGTATATAGACAATGGATCCTGATGGCACTCTCAAATTTTACAAATTTGAGATGCCTATTTCAAAATTTTGCTTCTGCACTTTTAGAAGTGCACCTAAAGAATTAGTCCTGACTGACCCGCTTTGGAGGCTTATATTTTAAAGCCTATTGATTGTCGTGCAAAACCTAGTTGCAGACATATTCAGTTGACCTATGTGAGCAGACATGTCAAATTTTAGCTTCCCATGATAAGTTCTGACAAAGTTTTGAAAAGTGAAGCTGGAAGGTTTTTTGCACTGTTCTGCAGTTTGCAGATTGTCAGTTTGTGAAACAACTTCTTGTTTGAGCTTGGTTTTTGCAACCAGTTCACTGTCATGTCAGAATAAATGTTGTTCCATATTCCTCATAGCTAAATGATCTCGGGTGTCATTTTGCAGAGCTTCATGATCTGATTTGCTATTTTTAGCAGATCGAAACCAAATGCAGTTTGTTCTGTTTTGCAACTGCATTCCTGATAGCCTTTCTAAGAGGTCAACTTCAACCGTCAGTATCTTTTGATCGGTGATGTTTCAAAGTAATTCCTTTTGCACACGTGCTCAGGGTATCTAAATGTTCCACCGTGTCTGATGGCAGATCACCAGAAGTTGATTTGCTATGTTTACAAATTAGCAGTTGGGTGTGTTCTAATTGGTTCAGAACAGTTGTTGTTTCAGAAAAGTTTAATCAGGCAACTTTGTCGATTAATATCCGGTTCCTCGAGATCTGTTTCTCTGAGTTGTCTTTTGCACTATACTTTTGAGTCAAATGACTATGTGCTTGCAAGTTTTTATGGTTTCACGAAGTCGTTTGACTGGGTTTCAAGGGCGATTCCTGAGGCAACTTGGCCTGTGTTGACCATTTTCCAAAAAGGAATAGAAAATAGTTTCTGATGAAGACCCAGTTCATTTTTCAACTTCAGAGGTATTCAAAAGGCAGTGTCAAATCATTTGAAGGTGAAACTTGTTTGAAAACGAATTTTTTTTTAGCTGGGTCACTTGGGACCCGACATGCTTTGCATGATCTTGAACCTATATTTGTCACAGTGTTGCAACCACATCAAGTATGTTGTTCTAAGTTGACCAATGTGTGGAAGACTGGTTGGTGGTGGGCATAAGCTAACAAAAGGAACATGGAGGGGAAAACCCATGCCAACAGCAAGGATGCGAACAGATAGAAGTTGAGAGGCTTGCGCACCAATGTGTGAAGAGGGGTGCGGCCAATGGTGGACAAGGCTCACATGTAGGAAATGTGAGGGAAGAGCCCACGCCAGCAGGGGAGGTACGAACCAGCAGAACCAGGGATGATGCCCGTGCCTAGGTGTGGAGAAAGGTGCACAAGCAATAGAGAACAGAGGAGAAGGATACCCGTGCCAGAGGAGCTCATGCAATGAATAACACAAGAAAATGGAGAATTAAGGCATTCTCGTAGACCTCACGAGAATGTCGATGACGAGGGAAAAAAAGGTGTGGGGTGTGCGAGCACAGGAGGAGCCCGGTTTAAAAAAAATAATTAATGGTTGCATAGTTTGTGGTAAAAAATTAGGGGTGGGCCCATTGCATTTTTTAAATGGCATAATATTTAAAGGTTAAATATTTTTCCCGTGGAGATAGGGGTAAAAATTTTATTTTCACATAGGTGAAAATAAATAATGGAGGAGACCAAGTCATAATATTTTCATGGGTAAGTATTTTATTTACCCAGGTGAGTGTTACTATTGTGAGGCGATTATTTTGCACATAGGTGTAAAATAAAACTGAGAGTAAAATCAAAGGCTTGCTACAAAATAAAATAAAAAGGTAAACTGAGGATATTTTGAATAGAGATAAACTTTGCCCTAAGAAGATTTTCTATAAATAAGTATTTTAAATGAATCATTTAAAATATTTATAAATGTCGGAGGATATGATTTGAGATAGTGAATAGAATATTCACAAGGTGTCTTCCCTGCTGGGAATAAATACAAAAGTGTGGATTTTATATTCACTATTATTTAAATTTTATTATTTGCTGGGAGGTAGATGTGAGTAGAATTATTAAAGTTTTGAGACTTTAATATTTGGAGCAAATGAAGAGTAAAAAGAGCTGAAACAGGTTTTCACGGGAAAGATATTTTGAGTAGCTGGATGAAATAAGAGGAATCTTCACATGGGCAGATTTTCTGTTGCTGGGCAATGATGGGCAAAGACAATTTTAAGAGGTAAAGTTTGTTGCAGGAAGAGAGTGGAGAAGATATTTTGCAGATTTGTTGATCAACGGTGAATGAAGATTCCAGATGGAATTTTCAGATCAATTTTAGGGCTACCTTCATTCTTCTATATCTTCTATTATTCTCTCATTGTTGAGGGTTTTGAGATTAGTTCTGAGAAGGTTCTAAGTTTTGTATTAGACTATGTAGATAGAGATTTATTTTTTCTAAGTCATTGTTTGAGTCTGTAAGCTATAATTTTATGAATTCAAGAGTGAATACAACCAGTTTATGCATTTAATATCATGAAGTGCTTCCACTTTCATGAATGTCATCAGATTGTCTCCACATTTGTACACTTTCAGTCATGTAAATTCAATAATACAAAGTGTCTTTGAATTTATCATCTCAAGTTTCATGAGATTGTTTTGTCTGTTCATTGTTCTATTTCAAAGAAATGGTTAAAATGCTTTGAGTAGGTGATTGTGATTTCAGGTGTGGAGATGGGATTTAATAAGAAGAATCTGATTGATATCAAGAGAAGGATTGTTGGTGCAAGGCACTAACAGTTGATGCAAAGCATCATCAAGTTTAATCCACTGGTTGAAGACTATTTGCTAGAGAATTTATTTTATGTGTTTGACTCCATGGCCCAGAACTGGCACTAATCTATTATGTAGTTTTGTGCATCTCAGAAATAATTTTAATTGCAAAATCATTTTAATCGTACTGTGTTATTGTGTGTCCTGCTTTCCAATGGCTGAGAGAGGGTTGAGTTGCTGAGAATTTAGCCAAGTTCAAGGTAGTCAATAATTCCCTTAGTGTATTTGCATTGGGAGTTATCTGTTTTATAAAACAATGTTAGTGTATGAATGAGTTAAGTTTTGAGAATTGTTTAGGTTTACCCACCTTGGTCCTACAAAGCCAGAAGTGTAGGAGATGTCAGTCATTGACTGAATCTTGTTAGTTGGCCACTAGTCTTTGTTGTTCTTCAATATAGAGGTTGGCTACCTCTTAGAGAATTACAAATCCTAGCTGGGTTGTTATTTTAAACACCAACAGATCCATCTATGTTTCATAATGATACACGTGTAGATGTATAAAATTATTCTACTATGGAACCATAACTTCTTATGCTTAACCTATTGAGGTCTATAGTATATATATGATTATAATGTTATCCTTTACACATATCTCATCACCATACATGAACACATAGATGATCTAGATACCTCCCCTTAATAGGGCGAGGAGGATCACTTCCTAGCTTATGATTTTATAATTTAGGAACCATCTATTTAATCAAAGATCATAACTCAAACAAAAGATCAAGAAAATAATATTATAAATAAAAAAGTTTAAAGAAAACAATTATGGGTTCTAAGAACAAAATTATAAATTATTCCTTTAGTAAATATATTTTTAAAAGGTCCTACTAGATATGATGATCTAGTTCCATCACAAGTAAAATATTAAGTGGTTTTTTCTAATAAGCTTATAATTGATGGTCGGGGAGATGATAATTTAGGTTGATCATCTTTCTTCATTATTACTTGTGCTTTGATAATTTTAACATGATTCACTTTTACTTATTTTATTTTATTTTGATTCATAATGTTCATACATAATATTTGGATGAAATAAATCCACCATTGATGGTGCTTGTTGACCCATGATTGCTACCATTCTTATTCTCTTTGAGCTTCTATCTTTTTGAATGATTTTGGTCATTTTTCATATGCCTTGTCTATTATGATTCTTCTATTTCATCTTTATACTTGTTTTAGTTTTTCTTACACATGTAAATTTATATTCACACTAACCACATTATTTTAATTCCCTAATTGGAGACATCTATTAATATTAATTTTCAATCCAAACAACTCTTTACTATCTCCTCAAGTGGAGAACACAAGTATTACATGTTATGCTTATACCATTCCTTTACATGCTTATATATCTCCCATAATATGCTTTGTGATTGGCTATTACATGTTTATATCATTTTTATTATACTTGTCTTTTGGTACTTCCATGCTAATATCTTACACCACTATGGTTATGTCATCCATACATGCTCACATTATAGGAGACATGTATATTTTATTTTAGTTGCATGATTATACTTGATATGAAGCCATTTTACTTTTATCTATGCATGTGATCCCAATGGTAGGAACATGAGAACACCCTTTATATATACTCTCTCACAAGGTTATGTCATGGGCATATTTATTACACATATTTTCTATGTTATTTTTACATGAACATAATTTACATGACACATTATATGGCTATATCACGTGATTCCTTACTATGATATTGCCACATGTGTATTTATTCAACCACTTATTACATCTCCCTTATATGATAATGCCTATCACATGGACACCTTATACTTCCCTCATTTACCAATATAGTCATACATGGGGGAAAATTTGGGACATTGTTTATTCCTCATCACATGGTATTTTACAATTGCATCTTTTAATTTACACACCATGGCCAACATATTGCCACATATGGCTCACAAGATTTTCCTCTCCTTAGATTGCATCCATGATGATGCATGTGCTCAATGTTAGTGGCATATTATCCACTTTTTGTAGTCATAGTGTTTACATAGTTCATGTTGTCTCCTTCATAGGGGCCAACTCAATTACATCCTCATGACTACATATTATATTTTTCTTCCATTTTTTCTCAACATTACATTGTTCATTTTATATCATGGGGTCCATTGTGGTTCCAACTCCATGATTTTCATTTATAGTGAATGCTTCCAATTTGTCTCAATTTTTATATGATTTTTTCTTATATCCTTCATAGGGGCCAACTCATTTTTATCTTTATGAGTGTTTCTTACACTATGCTTCCATTTTTGTTTAATATGGATTCATGTTTGTATCCTTCATGGGGGTCACACAAGTAAAAATCCATTATTTTCATTTGTCTCACACTTCCATCCACACCACTCTTGCCTTCTTACATATTTTTTTAATCCTATTCTTAGCAATGCACAAAATGTTTGTGATAATTTTTTCATGCTACTAACATGGTTTTGCAGGTGCCACTAATGAATTGTGTGTGTAGGCCGAGAGAGTTTTCTCTACCAAAACATGAAGAGACTATGAGGCATCATCCCTACCTAATTTCCTTGAATCATTCTACTTTTTTTTACTACGCTTATTACTTTAACATTCATGATTCATGTAGCTCACATAGATGCCAAAATGGGGGAAAATATATTGGAGAAAAGTGCATTCCTTACCCTTTTACTCTTTTATTTTACTCACTTTTGATCCTATCATAAATTTACCATATGCTCAATTTAATTTGTTTTGTGCATAAACCGACCTTCATCTTGAACATAAACTATGATATGCTTAATTCATTACCTATAAAACTAAACCAATCTGTATTTGTAAGTTTCTATTACCATGAAATTAATTGTGGGCATGGATTGATCCTCTACATAGGAAGAATCACATGACCTAGTCCTCCTAATTTAAAATCAATTTCTCACTTTCTCAAGCCAACCCTTTAAAGAAAATGACCATTATTCATCAACTTGCACTCAAAATACTTAAAATTAAGCACCAAGGATCTTGTATTTAGGGCCAAGCCCTAGATCACTAGTTGAATAATTAGATAATTATAATTTCATTCATTGTAGATCATATAAATTTTAAGAGCTTGTATCAACACATGCATGAACATATACTACATGATTGAATTATCATCTAGGCATCTCACATTACTTTTTGGTGTATATACATGATCTTATTAATTAGTAACAAGGATTGACTAGTTACCAAGTTTCATATTTGCCCTCTACAAACTATAAGTGTACCTAAGGTACTTCTTAGCATCAACAATCTTTAGATACATAATCACACTAATAATTTGAGTAAAAACATAATTGTACCACAATGAAAATATCACACAAGGAGAACTATGTTGTAATTGTGACCTAGTCTAAGGGTAAAGAAAATTGTCTTTCCATATATATGATAGTGCAAGCAATGTTGATTCATTAGCACAATTTAAAATCTAATTGTCGATCACAATATTCATTAGAAAACTAACCATCAACCACACAATAATAAAAAAATAAAACTAAGCATACCATAACCCTCTTAATTTTATTTAAGTTCATAAATCTCAACTCTTAATTAAGATCTAATTTACTATTTATTTATCTAGACTCTAAGTCATGGAGAGTCAACTTTATTTCTTTACAAATTAAAAATAAAAAACTCTACAACTAATACTAATTATTCGGAGGATGATCTTATGTACTAAGTGTACAAAATAGTACCATATGCTATAATCCATCTATAGACCAAAAAAACTATATTACCCGACATCATGAATCATAAAAAGACATTTCTTTTATTTTCCTTTACTAAATTCAATTCGTAGAACCACTCACCTATATGCTATAAAATACCTATAGACCAAAAAACTAAATTAACCGACATCATGAACTATAAAAAGATTTTTCCTTCCTTTCTAAATCCAATCTTTGGAGCCCCTCATCATAACCCCTATAGACATATCTCCACTAAAATCCATCTAATACAAAACCTAGAAACAAAAATCATTGGATTGGCTTTATTTCTTTACAACTTAAAAAAAAGCTCTACAATTAATACTAATAATCAAAAGTATGAGATACCTCTTGAGTACTAAGATTACAAGATAATCTCATATGTTATAATCCATTTATAGACCAAAAAGCCTATATTACCGACATCATGAATCATAAAAAGATCCTTTTAATTTTCCTTTATTAAATTCAATTCGTAAAACCACTCACATATATACTGACAAAAAAACTAAATCATCTGACATCATAAACTACAAAAAGATCTTTCACTTTTTACTAAATCCAATCTTTGGAAGCCCATCATCATAACCCCTTATGAACATATCCCCACTAAAATCCATCTTATACAAAACCCAAAAACAAAAAATCACATGAGACTAGTGGCAAAATCTACAAAACAACACCACAAAATCTAAGAGAATATGAAAAACACCCTTGCAATTTGTACGCTTGCAGGGGAGAGAGCCACATTGCCACAAATAGATATCCCATAAAGCAAATAAAAGGACAGGTGTTAATGAGAGGGAACAAAAGAAAGTGTAATGAGGTGAAATTTTCTGTCGGTGGCATGCTGACGTGGACCCTAATACAGGGGTCGGTCCCACCACAAACGAAAAAGAAATCGTTGAACTTGGATAAAGATTTCGTTGGATATGTGGTAGAAAGTCTGCAGACAAAAAATGGCAATTCCGTTACGAAAATGACAAAAATCATTATTGAAAGTCAAAGAGCAAACTAGACGACAAATCTGCTTTCATTGTGAATCGAAAAGCAGGGCATTTTGTGGTGCACACATTTTAAATGTTTTGTTGCCTTCTTCACACTACATGTGGACCTTGTGAACATGTGGAAGACAATGGTGGGAGGTTTTTTTTTCAATGGTTTTTGTTGGCTTGCAGTGAAAACACTGACTTTGTGATAGAGACCACAATGATGGTGTACCTAACTCACATGGGCACTTTAGTTTCTATGGTGCAATGATTTTCTTTCTATTTTCATTGAAGAAGTATTTATTTTTTGGTTTTGGACTCCATGTTGATATGGTCTCTTAGTGGTTTGTTAGGTGTTCTAGTTTGTTCATACCTTGTAGATATTTCTTGTACAAGTGAAATTCTAATCTTAATTAATTAAGAAACACAACTCATTATGAGTTTTGGTAAGCATTAAAGGTTATTTATTATTGATATGGTAAGCATTAAAGGTTATTTATTATTGATATGAAAAGTGTATGAACAGTATTTGTTTAAAGCTTGGTTTATATTTAGTTTAGTATTCGTTTATAATCATAAGATTTTTCATGTCACAAACACTTTATTGCATCCATATTCTCTATTTTGTGGTTATTTGGAATATTATTATGACACAATTTCACGTTTGAAAGTGTCACATGTATTTAATTTTACTTTTTTTCAACCTAAATATATTGCTCTTACTAAATCCTAACCCTAATTCATGTATAACAATCAAATTAGTTGTAAGCATGCTTATTCAAGTAGATTTCTAAAAATAAAAAAGGATCCATCATCGTTCTCTAGCAGTTACACACACATTTCACCTAGGGTATCCTTTGTAGTTATGTTGCACACACATTCTATTAGTGGAAATAGTGTCTTCATCCATCTAGATAGGATATCACCTTTCTAGGATTGACCCATTCACACCTAGCTTAAGTTTACTTAGGTTTCTTTTTCTTTTGTCTCACTTCATAACATTGAGACATGTGTCTTCATCACTTGAGACACCTATTGACACTTGCTCACACTCTTCTCAAGTGACCTCACAAGTGCCCCATCTTTAGAGGGTTAGTTAGTTGTTCTATCCTTCCTTCCGACCTCATCTACCTTGCCTATATATGCAAGGTTTCTCATTGTATTATATAGACATGTACTATTATGCTCATATTTTCACTCGTGGGAGGTTATCAATTTGATCTCTTTGATCTTGAAATTATCCAACACATTCACCTCCATTTTTGTGCCTTCATGGATCAATAATCTAGGGCCACATACCTCTAGCTCTTCCAATAATTTAGATTGAAAAAATGGTTCTTAGGGGCTTGACACTCAAATGCTTTTATGTTAGTAAACATGGAGGACATTTATGAGTATTGGAAATTTCTATGCTTAATAGGTAATTTTGGCACTTAAGAGACACTTTTACACATGAAGGGACATTTTTGCAATTGGGAGACACTTTTGTGCCTAAGGGATATTTTCACACCAAACTAGATAGTTTTCCATCTTACCGACATTTTTGTGATTTTCCAAACACTACCATGGATTTCAAGATGTTTTCAACTACAAGACTTGAATCTTGTAGTGTTGTCTTCTCAACTTTCTCCATCTTCTTTGGCCATCAAACTAGGCAAGATTCTTCAAACCTCTTCCTTTTTCCTTTCTAATTTTGTGTGCAAACTTAGCTCCTACATTTAATTTAATTAATTAAATCTAATAAATTATTATTATTATTCAAGTTCAATAAGATTTACCAAATAAATATTACAAATTTAATAATTCAAAGTAAAACACTTTTACTTTAAGGTTTTTATTTTTACTTACACTTAGTATAACTATTTTTTTTATGAAAAGATGAGGAAGTTTACGAAGCCTTAATCTATTGAAGCTTCCTCCTATATATTTTTCATGACAAGAAACCATAACTATGAGTTGGTCTAGCCTCCTAGTCAATATTCATTATAAATATTTGTATGTAATTTACAATTTTACTCTAAATTACTTGCATTATAAATATAACGGGTAATATATTTTATAAAAAAAAATAAAAAAAATTCAACTAGTGCCTTGAATGCTTTAAAATTCTCAAATTATTTTAACTTCTCTTTTATAAAAGTAATCCAAGTCATTCTAGTGTAATCATCAATAAGCATTATGAAATAAATATCTCATTGTAGACTCTTTGTCCTCATAGGTTTGCATAGATATGTATGGATCAAATATAATGGCTTTGTTGCAAAATACTCCTTAGTAGGAAATCTTCTCTTTGTCTGATTTCCTTCACGATAGGGTTTACAACTAGTGGATTGTGGATTCTTAATTTTTGACATATCTCAGACCATTCATCTTGAGCTAATCTTCACAATGTCATCAAAATTAATGTGTCCCAATCTTCTATGCCAAAGCCAACTTTCTTCTCTTTGCATGATAAGACAATTTTGTCCATTTAGCTCACTAAGATGATATATGTCACTATCTCTTTTGCTCCCTTTTGCAATCAGTTCTCTAGTACTTGATTTCCTGATTTCACATCCCTCAACACTAAATGATAGCTTATAACCTTTATCGCACATCTGACTTACACTTAAAAGTTTATGCTTTAGTCCTTCAACATACAAAACATCACAAGTTTTTGTCCTACCACCATTAAGACTCAAAGTACCCTTACTAGTGATTTTGGCAATAGAATTATTTCTAGGTCATAGTTTTCCTTAAAATTTCTTAAAATTTATGAAATATCTTTTATCTCTAGTCATGTGGCTAGAACATCTGTTGTCTATGATCCATAGATTCTTCTCTTTCTGTGGATATAGATTATTTTGAGCTATCATTGGTTTCTCTAACTTTGTCTTTCGAAACCTTCTTCTAGATTTTTTTAGATTCATGACTCCTATTTTTTGATCTTTTTCTTCTTATTTTCAATAGAGGACTCACAAAAAATGCTTTTGTAGTTCCTAAAAAAGTGTCCAAAGTTGTTGTATTTGTGGAAAACAATATTAAAATTGTACAAAGGTGTAAATTCATTACTTTTAACAAAGTTATTTCTTCTTATCGAAGCTTTTCTACAGTCCACAACCTTATGGCCAAAATTATTGTAGTTAAAAAATTAACCGAAAAAAGAATAACTGAACCCAGTGTTGTACCCCTATCTTCTAGATCTTTTGTTCCTCTTCTGAATTGGGATAAAACCATCATTTTTTGTCTTTCTTTCATCACTTGCAATAACTCTTTCAAACTTTCTACTTCTAGAACTAGTCACTTCTAGACTCCCTTTAGTAGGCTTTGTTGGTTGCTCTGTCACTTTGTACTTTTGATCATCAAAACCAATTCTAGTTTTGACATGTGGAGATATCAGACATCCCAATACCTGATCTAGAGTCTTAGTACTCTTTCCAAACTTTAGTTGCAATTGTAGACACTTAAAATTATCTTGAATGATATTGCACACTTGAATCTAATTACCAACACTAGCTCATCCTAATTCCATCCCCTTTTTCAACTATTTAATTGAATAATCCTAAGAATTTAATTAAATGCATCATAGTCATCTATTAATTCACTTATTTCATTAGGTTAATTCATCCCCTTTCACACTAACGTTTCATCTTGTTTAATTGGATAATGCAAATTATTTAATTAAACCCCCTTATGTCCTCTCATTTAATTGAATAATCTAAATTATTTAATTAAATGCCACTCAACCCCCTTTTCATTAAATAAATAAATTATTTATTTGACAATCCTAAATTCCTCTAATTTTCACAATTAATTTTTTTTTTAATTATCAAATTACTAATTATCCTCACCCTCCCACTTGTAAGGGAATATTCTATAGGAATATTTCTCCTTTGCACATTCCTCCAAAAGAGAATAGTTTTTTTTGTGCACACATTCAAAATGAAAATATATTAACCTCTTCTTAATTTTTAGGAAGTGTGTTTGTTGAAAGCTAATTAGGACCATTGATCAAATTTCTTGATCCTTGTCAACTTTCAACTTTGACCATAGATTGGAATCCTCAATCCATGTCTAATCCTCTCATTGATTTTCATCCCTTTATTGATAATCAATCTTGACCATTGGTTTCATAATTTTACCTATAAATAGACCTCACATCTATAAAGTAGGGATTCACTCATTTTAGCAAAGTTACTATAGAAAAAAATAGAGCAATCTTTAGGGAAATATTTAGCATTTTAGCATCATCTTAATTAGTTTGTGCATACATTTTATCTTAGTTTCCATTAATGACTACCACCTTTGAACATTGTTTTCACTTAGTTTATTTTGCATCCATCTCCATTATCATTTATCCTCACCATTTTAGCATTTAGCATTCAATATCTATGTTAATCTAGCTTTGCATTCATGTTTAGCTTAGGTTTTCATTAGTTTCATCAACTCTCATCACTAAAAATCCATTTGACGGTTTATTTATCCAAATGATTGGGAAAGGGTTGCATTCCACATCATATGCAACACTACTCCTCCAATGGAATGAAGTTTGGATCTTAAATTAGGTTTCCTTTATGCTTTCATGGTTTATTTCATGCCTAGTTTAATGGTTGCTTGGTTTGAAGCTTTCAATAATTTCATTGGGATTGTAAATTAATGAACTTAATCTAGCTTAAATTTGTATGGATATGGTAGATTTAGGTAATATTATGTTTATAATGAAAACAACTAATGATTCACCTTCTCAAGATCTTTTCTTATTGACACAACTTCTCCCTCAAGCTTGTCATAGGCTTGTCCCTTAACAACGATATTCCAAGTAGAACTTCTTCAATCATTTTTGCTTCTTCTTCTTGAGTCTTTAGATCAATAATTATCTTCTCTCCTTTATCTAGATCTAGAGATACCTTTTCTTTAGCCTTCACTTCTTTTGAAATTCTCTTCTTTAGTCTCTTGATCTCTTTACCAACACAAACCAATTCTTCCACAAGATCTACCTCATCCTCATTGTTCGCAGAATATATTTATATGCACCTTCTTTAGTAGTGTCCATGGACATCAATACAAACTTCTCTTTTTCATCTCTAGAGATATCTCCATCTTATTCATCATTAGCGTAGCTTTCCTCATTAGTGTAGAAACTTTTATTTCCTTTCTAAAATTATTTCTTTCCATACTTTTTCTCAATATTGTTAGAATCCTTATGGGGACACTTAGTCATAAAATGTCTTACTTCCCCGAAATTAAAACACTTGAAAGGTAACTTTCCTTTATTCTTACCAAAACCTCTTTGTAACTTTTTGACAAAATTGGCTTCCTCTGAATCTGATCCAATATCAAAATCTAGATCAACTTTCTTCTTAGATAATTTGAATTTGAATTCTTTCTTTATAGAATTCACACTTTCAAATCTCATTTCAAAAGTAGTTAGGATTCCATGCAGTTTATTCATCTTCAAACCATTCAGGTCTTTAGCTTCTTCAATAACAAAAAATTTAGATCCAAACCTTCTAGGAAGATATCTGAGTACCTTTTTCACAACCATGTTTTCTTTCAATTCTTCACCAATACCTTTGATAGAGTTTACCACCTCATCAACCCAAAGAAGGAATGTGGCAATTTTTTCTTCATCCTTCATTTTTAGACTTTCAAACTAAGATCTATGAGTTTGTAGCTTTGCCTCTTTCACTTTGTGATCACCTTCATAGATGGTATGCAGTTTTTCCCATACTTCATTTGAATTCTTACACTGCATCACTTTCACAAATTCAGAGTTAGACAATCCACATAAAATAACATTCCTAGCCTTGGCATTATTTTCACAAATCTTCTTTCTAGCCTAATCCCTTGGAGGATTTTCAGGAATCTCATATCCCTCTATAACTAACATCCAGATATCAAGACCTAGGGCTATCAAGTATGCTTCCATTTAGAATCTCTAGAAATTATAATTTGACCCATCAAAGAGGGGTTCCTTATTTGTAGAAAAAATATCTTGTGCCACAAAGTGTGCCATCCCAGATCTACCTTAATATAATTAAGATTCTTCAAAGGAACTTGTATTTGATACCAATTGAAGGGTAGACAATCTATTGGGGGTGAATTAGTAGACCAAATGAATTTATAACTTTAAATTAAACACATGCATTTGATCAAGTAACTTGGATCTAAACAATACTACTAAACAAGAAATGAGAACACATCACACAATTGAACACTATATATACGTAGAAAATCAAGATGGGAAAAACCACATTGAGAATAGTTACTTGGATCTACCATCAAAATCTTGCCTCACAAAGCAATAATATAACAAGTGAATTTTACAATATGAAGTAGGGACCGAAGTATTGGAGACACCAATCCCCAATTGAATGCAGAGCTTCATGGGCTACTATAGCTCCTTCAATTGTTTCTCTTCTTGGAAAAAATCCACCTTGTTCTTGGGAAATGATTCTTGGTATAATGGGTTGCAACCTTAAATAGATTGCCTTAGTAAAAATATTGTAAGTTGTGTTGCATAAGGAAATTGGCCTATACTCTGAAAAATGTTTTATGTTCCTTACCTTTAGGCAAAATTGCTATATTTGTTACATTGAACTATTTTAACAATGTGCCCATTCTCCGCGACTCTTCAATGGCCCATATTAGATCAAAACATAATATCTCCTAGCATTTTTGAAAAAATAGTGTTGTAAATCCATCTGGACTAGGTGCTTTATCTGGAGCCAAGGAGAAAATGATTTTTTTAATCTCCTCTAGTGAAAAAGGTTTCACTAAAACTTCATTATCTGTTTCAGTGACAATTTTTGGAATTGATTGTAGAATTTTTGCTTCATCTTTTTCATTCTGCTCATTTCTTCCCTGAGGTGCTGATAATAGATCTGAAAAAAACCTTGTACATTATCTGTTGATATCTTCTTCCTTAGTTAGCCAATTACTAGTTATTATTTCCTAAACATATTGGATTACCTTGGTAGCCCTTTTTATCTGTGTGGATGCATGAAAGTACTTGGTGTTACGATCACCCTCCGTCAACCACAATTCCCTTGATTTTTTCCTCCAGTAGGTTTCTTCTCTTGCACATACTTCTTCCCATTCACCTTGCAAATTCTTTTGTTTGTCATATAAAAAAATCATCTAGACCTTGTTGTATGATTTGCTCATGCACCTCTTCTAGTTGTTTCCAAATTAGCTCTGTTTGGTAGAAAATATTCTTGAAAACCTCTTTATTCCATTTCGTAAGTTGTTGCTTAAGATACATTATTTTTTTACACAACTAGTACATCTTTGTTCCATTTTAATAAGGTGTTGCAGACCACCAATGGTGAACCAAATCCAAGAACTTAGGATGTTTGAACCACATGCTCTCAAATTTGAAATAAGATTTGGTTTTTGGAGAGACAACATTTGAAATGTTCAGTGAGATTGCATAGTGATCTGAATCTAAGAAAGGTAATATCTCAGATACCAAATCATGGTGTAGACTGAAACAATTCGAGGAAACCAAATATTTGTTCAATCTTATTGCTATCTAAAGAAAACCTTTCCTTATATTAGTCCATGTAAAGCTTCCTTTCCCTGGAATGACATCCCTTAGAGCATTTGAATTTATGAAATCACTAAAGTCTGCTACTACTTTGGAAGGAGGGTTGAATCCTCCTTTATTTTCGTGAAGCAAAGCAATAGCATCAAAGTATCCTGCTAGAATAATTTTCTCATCCCCCAAAATTTATATTGTTTGTGTAAGTCGATCCCACAAACTCTTCTTATCAACAGTTGATGTTGTTCCATACATATTAAACAACCATAGTTTCAAATCAAAATTTGTTATTTCCAACAACTGCCAATTACTTTCAATTTTACATGGTTCAACACTAATTTTCTTCAGGTTCCATAATGCCACTAGCCCCACTAAAGCTCCTTGAGCTGGTGATTGCACTGATTTCCACCTCTGCCATTTATGTATCATAGATTCATATGTGTCTACTGATATTTTTTCTTTCTTGAAAAACCACAATATCAGCTCCGCATCCATCAATTTCAATTTTGATGTAGACTCACTTGTTAAGGGAATCAATTTCCCTGATATTCCAAGATACTATCTTCATTGCGTGCAAGGAGAGCAACAAGTTCTCCTTAGGCGCTTATTGGTTGTGTTTGGTAAGGAATTATATAGTGTTCATTGTAGACCTACATCTATTTCCTCATATAGCTTTGTGAGTTTTGACTTATGACCTCTCTTTCCTGTGGATTTATTTGTCACTGATTGAAATGGAGTTTGTGACAACGAAAAATATTTTGAGAAGTCAAAACCTTTAGATTCCTCTACTATGGATTGAATTTTTTGTTGTTCTTCTGATAATAATTTTATTTGCTTCTTGTGTCTTGTTTCCTCTGAATCAGGGCTAAAACTTATCTCCTTTTCTTTAGCATTTTTTCATTCTCAAGATACCCCTTCCTTTGTAATTTCTTCTACAAAACCATCACCCATATTTCCTCCTACTGATAGCAAAATCTTCTCTACTAGAATTTCCAATTGTGCATCAGTAACCTTCTCATTGTTTCTTGACCTATCATGCAGGTTTAGCCATTCTAAATTAAAAGACATATCCTTTGATTGGGCTAGGGGTAGGACTTGGGCTTCCTATTTCTCAACCATTATCAATGATCGTGAATCTTGGAACATAAATTTCCTAATAACTTCATTCATTTGATTCTTAGAAATCTGAAAAGATGGGGAATATAAGTTCAAAGTATTCCCCATTTGCTTTTTTCCCAATATATCTAAATACTTAACCAGATCTATAGATAGGAAAAACCATTTTGCACTTACATCTATGGGAAATCTTTGTGTTTTAGTGTACCCTTGTCTCCCTAATTGAACATAAAAAATTTGTTGTTTAGATTGCAGGGAATCTTGATAACTTTTCCACTTGACTACCAATTCTACATAGTGATTAAATGTAGGATCCTCCTGAGTGAACTCCCTTTTTTTCCCTTTTTCCTGACTAATGGGGCCTCAAGTTTGTGGAATAATTTTCTTTATGCACTCTTCATTAGGATGTTCTAATATGTTACATTTCAAAAAAACATTATGAGGCATTTCAAATATGATTTCTTTTTGCCACTTTCCAAACTTGGATTTAAGTTCTATATGTTTTGGCAACTTTTTGGTTATCAATTAGCACAAACATCCTTACTGGTTTTGAAGGATTATTAAAAAATAGAGAATAATGTTTAATGAAGATGCCTATTTGGTTTGCCATGATTTCAAGCAAATTGAGTTCTTTGTATTCCAAAGGTAATGCATGCATTTGCAGCCATAATGGGATATAACATACAACAAAATCATCCGACTTAAAATTTGGATACCAATGTTGCATATATCATCCCGATCCTTGGAAAGACCATGATTTGAATTTATATACATCATCCTTATAAGCTTTATCAAAGAAGAAAAAAATAAAAATATCCTTTCCCTGGTCTAGATAGAAATTTTTTCTACTCCTTCCCATTCATCAAATATCAAGTTCTTTAAATTTTCTAAATCAAGTGTTTGGTTCCAAAACTTACATATAATTTCTTTTTCTCTAAGATCCTGGATTTACGACTGTAGAAGATGCTCTGGGAATGTAATCATAAAAAAACCTTGTGGTTGGAGTGGTAGATGTTCTCCCTCATTTTTTTGGGTTGTCATCCCCTATTTTTTCTTTTTTGTTCTCTTGAATCACTTTCTACACCTCTTTTCTTCTCCATTATTTTCTATGCAACTTTTTCTTTAAATTTTCTTTGGCCTTTGAGCCATTTCCCTTTTTCCTTTTAACATGAGATTCCAATCATTGGGCTTGTACAACTTCTTCTTTCTACCTTTCTACTTTCTTCTCATGATCCTTTTGACCATCGAAATCCTCATTCCTAGGATGATTATAAATCGATTGATAAGAGCCCTTTTCTGTTGCATGAGCTTTAGGATTCTTTGCATGTTCCTTGACAAGATCTCCATGCAAAATTTTTGTGTTAGAAGAATTTCCTGAGCTTCCCTTTTGTTGTTGTGAAATAGAGGTCACATTCAAAGTATGAGGAACAACCTCGTGGTTAACCTTGTTTGCCCCATTTTTGGGCCTTTGCGTAGATTTTGAAATGATTTACTGAAAACCCTTTTGTCGAGCAAGAGTTGCATTTTCCTAGCCTGCAAGGGTTTTGTGCCCTGGTGACTCTACATGCATATGATTTGGATTGAAGAGACCTCCTCCATCTTGAAAATCCTTATTATTCGAAGGGTTTTGAAGACGCATTGTTGATTTTAGATCTTTCTCACTTTTTGCATATAATCGATTAATATAACTTCTATCATTATCTAGGATACGGTCTTGTTCATATATGTCAAAGATTAGTTTTCCACATCTATCCATATGCCTTTGCGATCTAAAAGGCTTCCAATTGGGCCGTGTAAATCTATGCCTGATTGGCATGTTATTTGAGACTACATGATATTGGCCTATATTTCTCGTAGGCCTACGAGTTTGAAAACTATGTTGGCTAGAGATTAAATGCTAACGAGGGCCCTTGAAACTGTAATTTTCTACAATTTGACCATTGGTCGGCCACTTTGTCTTGCCCATTGCTCAGCCATTTTAAAATATTTGTGGCAAAGTCCATTCCTATACCTTGGGTCAATGGAGTAATAATTGGCACACTATTGACTGACTCATACCTTGTCCACTATGAAGCAGAGTCACACCTGTGACCTCAAGGAATGAAAACCCCAAGCCCTAGCCAACTCTTGGCAAATTTTTTTATTCTTAGAAATTTTTTTAAAATAGAATTGATTTCAGGGTTTTATGGGTTTCTTGTCAAATGGATGCTAGCAAAACTTTCTAAAAAATGGAAAGTTTCTAAAAATATAATCTCTGTTTGGAGGGCTCTAACTGATTCTTATTGGCTAAAAATACTTCCCACTCAAGGTGGTTCGATTAGAATCGTCAAAAGGTTAGGATTTCTCTGGTGGGTTAATTCTACTTTTTCAGAAGGCAAAGCATGATCTCCAAGGTCATCAATGGAGGATTAAATTTTCTACCAAGAATCAAATTCAAAGTCTCAAATGTTGTGCAAGTAACATCAAAATGTCAGTGATCGAGAAAAGGTGAAGTACATGTGAAATAGATGCAAATATGAAAATGGTAAAATTTATAAAAGAAATCTAAGTCTGGGATGTCTAGATGTCTTTGTCCATTCAGGGTGCCTAACATTTGGTGGCTTAGTCATTTTTATGCTTCTATTATTCATTGTTCGAAAACGGTGAATCTTGCTCGTTAGTAACCTTTAGTTTCCTAGTAAATATGATAAAAGAAACATTAGAGGCTAAGAAAAGTTCTCAAACATATCACTGAGGTTTAGTTAGGTTAGTATGCTTAGCCTCCGGATGCAGGTGCTCGTCATCTCACAAAAATTAGTAATCAAAAGATGCAATTGGCAAAGACGAAGATCAGGGATGAAAGAAAGATGAAAATAATTGAAATTTGGCTAAGGCATGGGATGGTAGGCACCCCTGTAAGCCAGGGCCACTTGGTTTTTTAACACTCAGAATATTTTTTACCTTAGCATGCCTTCTTTCTAGTTCATCTTTCGTTGGTCACTTTTGGGGTCTGCAATCATGATCAAACGATGTCGAACACTAATATAAAGTCGAGGATCGCTTCAACAATTTTCAAACATGATATTTCCATGGTCAAGTAGATTTTATCAATTGGAAATACTAGATTTTTGACTCGTCGAAGTCAGAGGCAGGCCTCGTCGGAAGCAGAAGTAAGCAAAAGTTGAAAAATGAAGAAAATGGCTAACACTAGAGAGGTTTTATGTGTTTGTTGATGTCATCGAATGTGTATGTTTTTTCCAAAAACATGTCTTCATACATGTTCTTTTTGCAGCTACAAAGAAGGAATTCACTGTTGTATGTGTAAATGGACTCAAATTTTTGCATACAAAGTTTGTATCTTCATGGATAGACTTCAAAATTTTAAGGCTTTTGTGAAGAAAGCACTTTTTCATCTTCAAAATATATTCAAGGAGGCTTTTGGCATTCATCCTTCATATTTTGCAAGTTGACCTCTAGAGGAAGAAAAATATCTTTTTATTCTCATCAAGATTTGGAGGCTCAAATGGAGTGCTTTCTCAATGTTCTTTGTGGATTCAGATTTGGGAAGCACAAAGGCATTATTTTTTATGGTATAATATTCTAGGGAATTCTCATCAATTTGGATCCATCTGCCTTTTTCTCCTCTTGAAGATTGGGAAATTTATATTTCCAAAAATCCACTTTTTGGATAATTTTTTGGGAAGCTCTCAACTTTTTCAAAAGCTGATGAACTAGGTCTCTTTAGAATGTGATTGTCTACAAACCCATACCTCAATTTTTTTCCAAGAATCCACTTTTTGAAGAGAAATCAACAACTTATATCAATACTCCTAACAAGGAGACAATTACCAGTTTTTTAGCGGATATAGTTTCCCAAATTATCAATGAGTGAGTCACCTTTTTGGGGCAACACAGATTTACAAGAATAGAACTAAAAGCGATAGTTAACTCGATGTCTTTTCTAAGTTTAACTTTCTATTCTTGTTTCATGCTTATCTTTGTAAAATAATAAATGAAATGTATAGTTGGAACTTTCCCTGCTTTTAAATCAATTAACTGATTTTGGTAGGTGGTTAGTTAATTTTCTTTTGTTAGTTTTAGAAATAAAGCTTGCGAGTTGGAAAGTCTATTCAACTTAAAGCAAGGATATTTTTGGGTTACCTACTCATTGTTTGTGTATAAGTAAGGGCAACCTTTCCCATTATTTTCTAACTCTAATTATAAGAGCTAATTTGTAAGCCTGTATTGCTGCACATTATTGTTTAGTTACATCTCAACTTGTCTCAAGTGTAATTTTGTGTTTGATCACAATAAGCTTTTCTTTACTACAATCTACTATCCAAAAAGTGTTTCTATTAGAAATTGAGAAAAGTGAAAATTTATGCCTTCTTTGCTTAAAATTTACATGCTTGATCTCTTTCAGTTTCTTGTCTTATGTGTTTTTCTTGTATAATATTTTTTTCATCTTACATCTTCTAAGTACAATGAGTCTTTAGGTGTGATCTATAAGTATGTTTATTTAAGCTTTCATGTTAATCAAATCATTCCTCATTTACTTCTAACTCTCAAGCTCTGAGTTTACTTGAGTTGGCAGAAGCGTTTATAGCTTAGGCCTAGTTGTAGTTTGAAGTTTTAGAAAAGAGAAAACCTTAGCTATGATGCAAATATTTTTATAACCTCATTATCTTAGTTGAGAATTAAAAATGTTGGTAGTAGTTTAGTATTATTTTAAAGCATCATCAATGGAGAAGGAGCTTCCTCTCCTAATTTGAAAAGAATTTAACCTGTGCATAGTTGTCCATTTCTAATCCACATTCTAGAGGTGTAAATTGAAACACTAATAATTTTCTAGCACCCATCATGGGGCACAAGGCATAAAACTTTAAGAAATCTTACACTTTATGTGACAGAATGACCATCTGGTGTCCTACTTCTCTTGTTCAAAAACCAAATCTTACGCGAGTTGAAGTCAAGCAATTGGACATTATTAGTAGTCTAAGGTATTTCATGTTTGAGAAAAAGGAAACTCATGTTCAGTGGAGAAATGTTGCTACTATTCTTGACAAAGAAGAACACAAAGTTGATCTTGTAGCAAAAATACCAAGTATTACCACCTCCTACATGGGAATAGATAATCTTGGCTTACAAGGTTTATACAAGAAGGAGGAGAAGCAGTGTTGTAGATTCTTTCTTCCAACAAAATCACCCTACAGAGGTTGGAGAATCATCCAACATAGTTCTTAAGATCCAACAAGTTTCTGAGGTCAAACAAGAAGAACTTGTGATCCAACCAGAAGCAATGGGTGATAACAACATCAATGAAAATGCTAGAAATAATTATGGTGATAAGAATCAAAGATGTCCACATCCATTACCTTGGGGTAACAACATTGGACCGTTGGCTTTGTAGGAAAATCATAAGTTACCTAAAGGGTCAAGGAAGCACTTCCCTCGGTTATACAGTGATGGAAGTCAACACCCAGATGAACATATCTCTGCATTCACAATGACTTGTTTCATGTTGCATGTGGAACATGAAGACATCATAGTGCATCTCTTTATGGAGACTCTTGCTAGGAATGCTGCTAACTAGTTCAATCACCTAGAGTTGAGCATTATTACAAGTTGGGAAACTATGATAATTTTTTTTTTGGTGAGATTCAAGACCACTGAAGATAGTCAACTATTGTTTTCCCAATTTGAAAATTAAAAAATGAAGCACAAGCCCATGAGAGAGTTTATAGAAAGATTTAATCTTCTTGTTAGACAAATTTATTCTACACTTAATCCATCACCAAAGATTCTAATTATTTGTTTCATAAATGCTCTTTCATCAAAGATAACCTTCTTGTTGAAGACACCAAAAGAAATAGAATTGACGATGCACAAGAACATGCCATCAAGTTAGAGGATAATAGATTATCTCTGACAACATGAAGAAGGATTCAATCAAACCTCTAGTTCATAGTTCTACAAATCCCTAGCTACAAAACATGGCCAATGAGATGACTATTCTCAAGAGGCAGTTGCCTACTTAGGGGCGACCTACAACATCACTACAATATCAACCCCAACAACAGTATCAACCTCATAAAATATCCTAGCCAAAAGGAAATAACTTTTATCCTTTCAATAATTATAGGCCATGGTTGCCAGCACCTCCACCAAGACAAACAATTGAAGCTACATAAGACACAATATTTTGTTCTTTCCATGAGACTGATGCACATACTATTACTACATGTCTTGAGAATTTAAGAATGAATCAGATCATGGGATACTTTGATGCTATACCTAGTTCAATTATCATCCCTACACCAAGTTCAAATGTTATCTTACCACAGACGAACAACTTCGATAAAAAATCTGCTACAAGATACTTTGATAGTGAACGTGTTATTGAAGAAGAAGAAAATTTCCATCAATATTCTCTTGTAGTGAATCATGAGAATTTTTCAACACCTATGTTTACATGTGCTCAAAATTTGAAGGAAAAAAAGGAAGAAGAAGAGAGGAAAAGAGCTAAAGAACACGTTAAGGAAGTGGTTGCAACTTCCACTTTTAAAAATTCACATGAGAATGTCAAGGTTTCTCAAGATTCATCTTTGGAAAATTTTGATGTAATGGATTCCATGACGAAGATCAAGGTTAAGATTTCATAGTTGGAGTATCTTTGTGATCACTCTGAGTAGCTAGATAGAATAATACAATATGCCAAGAAAGAGGCTTCAATTCAACCTACATTTCTCGAGTCATCTATCCCAACAAAAGAAAATCCAAAACCTTTCTATATATCTCTATATATAGGTGAATTAAAATTGAGCAACTGAATTATTGATTATGGTGCTTTGAACAACATCATGCCTCTTTAGGTCATGAATTCTTTGGGGCTCTCATGCATAGAAACTCAAAATGAGTGTTATTCACTTGCATCAAAGTCAATGTCATTGGTTGGCTAATTAAAAGACACATAGGTAAGATTGGCGGCTTGTCTAGAGTAGAAATTCATGATGACTATCCTAGTGGATGACATTCTAGCCAACCACGGGATGTTAGTGATTCAAAGCTTCTATAGAGATCTTGGTGGTGAGAAAAAATTAGATTGGTTGTTCACAACCATTCCTATAAAGGAGGGAAAAATCAAGATAGAACCTAAGCCCAAATCTTGATTCATAGTGGTGAAATCCCTAGACCTCCTAGCCCAAATTCTATACCAAGAAATGAATCCTAGTAATTATGTGATGCTATCAAAGATATGAACTAAAGACTAGAAAATTGCTTGTCCTAAAAAGAGACTGACAAAGGATACAAAGTTATGGACAATGTAGTTTGATGGGGGTTGTTCAACTGCAGGTTTAGGAGTAGGGGAAATAATCATCTCCTCTAAAGGACACTTGTACCCATTTTCATATTGCCTTCAATCAAAATTCACTAAAGTTGAAAAAGAAGCACTTTTGTTAGGCCTAAAAAATTATAGAGAAATGGGAATCAAACTCTTATGTGCTACAGGGGATGTAGATCTGATTGATGAGCCAAACAAAGGATATTTCTAGGACATAAATGATCACCTATGACATTGTAAGTTTGGAACATGATTGATTGGTTTGAATCATTAAACATCAAAGACATCTCGATGATGGATGATAGCGAAACTGATGCCTCAGTGGTATCTGCTTCCCTCTTTATGCCATATTTTGAATTTTGTCAGGGTGCCTTTTCCTAGGCATAAAAAGATCTAAGAATCTTCATCTTGGAGGAATTGTCTCCTCCAGTGCCCATTAGAAGAGAAGTGAAGTATTTCAGGAAGAAGAAACATTGTTGTAATACATTCAAGTTGCCGTACAACGAGAAATACTTAAAGCACTTCATTCCTTCGGGAATGGAGTAATTTTATTTTTGTTTTCATGGTGTGTTTATGTTTTCGTAATGTGTGTGTTATGTTGTGATGTGTTTCCCCGTTCTGTGAATTTTTTGTCATGTTCTAGGTATTTTTAGGTGGTTTAGAAAGTTCCAACTTATGGGTGATTTTAGAAAGTCCTATCCTAGGTGATTTAGGGAAAAGTCTTGTGATAGGTGATTGGGAAATGGTCCTGACTCTGATATCCAACTGATAAAATATTGGTCAATTCTTAAAAGTCTAGAGATTCTTGGTTCTCTTATTTCGTAAGTATTTGACATGACCCCCAAACAAAACCAATTGTTGCACCCAATAAAAAAAAATTGCTTTATTGATGTGAAAAAAAAAATCAAGAGGGGAAATGGAGGACCGTACTTTTCAGAACGTGCTCAAGCATTCTAATGGAAATTTTTCAAAATTTTTGAGCCATTCTGTGATTTTGATGAGGTTTCATGGAGATTTTTTCCCTTTTAGGGGACCGTTTTCAAAGGATTTTGTTGTTTCTAATGGTAGATCTTCTCATTGTTGCTCATGCAGTATTTTCTCTTCTAAGAATCCTAGAAATTTTAAGTCTAGGAGCTTTCTTTCAACATCGTGAGGTGTTTCTAATAATAGGTTTTCCAAGCTAGGGAAAAATATTATCATGGTAATGTGAAATCATTCTAACCTAGAACAAAGCTCTATTGAGTTGCTCAACTGCCTTTTGATATTTGTGGATTTGATTCAGAAGCCTCTGTTGGCTTTCTCACAACTAGTGATAATAGTCTAGAACTAGATACTATTGCTCCTCTGTCTACGTTCCCTAATAATATAGCTAGGAAACAAGAAGATTTCTATAGAGTTATTTGGCTTCAACTTCAGAATCCTAAACAAAGAAGCTCTAAGGCTTCAGTCTTGTCAGATTCTCCTATTTCAGAGGAAAATATTTTTAGAGTTTTGAAAGATGGTGCTCAGATCTCTTCATCTTTTCCAAACAATATCCCTTTGAAAGGTTCCTCTCATGCTAGTTTCCCTAATAATGTGGATTTGGGGGTCAAAGTTTATCCTTCTACTATCCCTAATAATGTGGATTTGGGGGTTAGACCTTCAAATGAATGGAAAAAGTAGAGCAAACATCGTTCCCCTTCTCATCAAGGTCCAAGTTTTGAAAATAAGAAACAATGGCAAGAGAAGAAGAAAAATAGGAGGTCTTTGGAGGTTCCAATGGTCAAGCTTTCAGAGGATCTACTCATTGATCAATCATTGAATCTTCATCAAACGACTTTAATTTGTAAGTTTTGGAAATTTTCTCCTACTATTTCTGAGCTGAAAGATCTAATCTATCATGATTGGGAAGGTGCAAATCAGATTTTTTATATTGATAGAGGAAATGGTTTTTTCATTGTTTTCTTCTCTTCTAAGAAATCTAGAGATGCGATTTTTAGGGTAAATTCTTGGGTTTATGGGGGATCTGGTTTGCATGTGCAGCCCTGGGTACCTAAATTTAACCCTATGAAGGAGAAAATTAGATTCATTCCTTTATGGTTACAATTGCATTCTTTACCCTTGGAATACAGGGATCCATGCATTGTTGAAATCCTAGCCAATCACCTTGGTTCTTTTTTAAATCATGATCTAGAATTCTTCACAAAACCAGAGTTGCTAGTTAGGGTTTGTGTATTGTTGGATATGATGAAAGATCTTCCTAAAAGTATTAGAATCTTATCTAATTTTGGAGCATATAATCAAATATCTTCTATGAAAACTTCGTGAACATTTTTAAGGAATGCCATATCTCGGGACATCCTACTTCCTCTTGTAAAGGGTTAAAGGATCAAGATAACAAGTTTAATAAAGCAGATTTTGTTTATGCTTCTCAAATGCCAAATTTGGTACAATATCCCATGCATGATCTTCCTAAAGTGAATTATGCTATTATTGACCAGTTGGGGGGTTTTCCAATTGGAAAGGATAAAGGAAAGGGTAAACTGTATGCTCCCAATAGCTTTTTTGATATTCCATCAAGTTCAAGTTAAAGTTTGATTCATTTGGAATAGAGTTATGTTGAGGATCAAAACCCTTTACTTTCAAAAGGAGTGTTTCAATCTAACATAGATCTTGCTGATTTCTAGAAAGTCTGACTCTTGGTTTCTCCTTCCAAGCTTTTGAGAAGGTATTTGAGTAAAGGAAGAGCTCATAGAACTATTCAACATTAAATTTTAAAAGAGAAGTATGCAGCGGTACATTTATTTATAAAATCCAAAGCTTTGCATTTATATGTTCCCTTGGTTTTCCATCTCTCAATAAAACAAACTTATAGTATTACTTTAGACTTAATATGAGGTAGCCTTGTTTCTAATCCCGCTTCAATAAGTTGTTCTGAAATCTAGTCAAATAAGTTTGAGGGTTTTGAGTCTAAGGATTTTTAGTCTTTTCTTAATTTGGGAAACCTGGAGGGTCTTGCTAAGAACATTCTCACTATGGTAGGTTCTAATTTTATTGATGAAATAGCTGAGGAGCTGGATACTCCTATTGGGGTATCGGGTTTAGTAAATGAAGGAGTCAAGTCTATTTTTGAGTTGTCAAGTGTAGAAGAGGATGACAATATTTCTAAATTGGATACTTTGTTAGATGTTTATACAAATATTGGTAATGATTTTGAAGGGGGAATCAATGATATTGTGTTTTCTTAGTTTTTCACAATAAAGAAGACTCCTTGTTTTTCCCCTCCTTCTCAAAAGTCTCCTTGTAAACGTGGTAGAAAATCAAATGCAATAAAGTTACAGGAGGAAATTTCATTAGGAAGACAACAAAATTTAGATGGTAGTATACAAAAATGATTGAGGGGAGCCTCTAGCTCTCCAAATATGCAATGAGGATTATATCTTGGAATGTTAGGGTCATCAATGCTCGTAACAAGTGGGCCTACATTAAGCATCAAATTGATGCTTCTGGGGTATATATTATTCTCTTACAAGAAATAAAGTTATCTCAACAATCTTATGAAGTGGTAATAAGCAAATGGGTTGGTTGGAAATCAACTCAGCCAGTGGCACAAGGGGCTTCAGAGGGATGATCATTTTAATCTTTAGTATAGTTTGATCTTAAAACAAAGAAAAATTGGCAGTTAATGAAGGTAGTATAGTTTGATCTTTAGTTCTATCTTTTAAATATTTATGCACATAATATAATAGGTGGGAAAAAGCTTTTGTCGAATGAATTGTCTCAACTTCTGGATCAATTTGGGAATGAGAAGGTGATATTATTGGGTGATTTCAATGCAATTCTTTATATGAAAGATAAAAAGGGGGAATCATTCCTCGTCAAAAAATAGTTGAGGATTTCAATTATTTTTTCCTTAACAATGCTTTACTAGATATTCAGCCAGGAAATGGAAATTTCACCTAGACAAATAAACGTAAAGATTTTTTGCAAATTGTTGTTCGTTTGGATATGGCATTGGTTACCTCAAATTGGATCACTTAGAATATTATTTTAATGAAAAAAATTCTTCCTTGGATAAGCTCAGACCATTTTCCATTGTCTCTTGATATCCAAAGGAAAAAGGTGAATTCAATTTCAAAAGCATCTTTCAAGTTTGAAAAGATGTGGTTTCGTCATCCTCAATTTTTGGATCTATTAAAGAAATGGTGGTGTCAAGATCCTTTAGTAGATGGAACCTTTATGTTTAGATTTTGTTCAAAATTAAAGCATATAAAGGGTAGAATAAAGCATTGGAATATTTTGGTATTTAAGAATATTTTCCACCAAAATGATCAAGAATTCAAGCAATTATCCCTAGTTAATTATGAAATTATTGCTCAAGGCCTTACCCCACAATCCTACGAGCTTCAAAAAAATCTTAAATAAGAATGGGAAGAGCTATCTATTCAAGAGGAAATATAATGGCATCAAAAATCAAGAGAGATGTGGCTCAAAGAGGGTGACAAAAACACTAAGTTTTTCCATAGATCTGCCCAAATAATAAAAGTGAAGAATTCAATTTTTTCAATTGATAACAATGATATAGGTGAAATATTAACAAAATAAGAGGACATTCAAAAAGAAAGGTTAATTTTTTTTTAAACCTTCTTTCTACACCAGTAGCAACATCAGATCAACAATTATCTGTGAGAGAAGAAATGTTGCAAAACATTCCCTCTTTAGTTTCATCTCAGGAAAATGAGAAATTGATGAAACCTTTCACTATAGAAGAACTTAAACAAGTAGTCTTCTCAATGTCTGTAGATAAATCACTAGGTCTTGATGGGTTCACCTCCAGTTTTCTCATAAATGTTGGGAATTTATTGGGTCTGATTTATTGAAAGCTTTGGAGGAATCTAGAAGTTTAGGGTTGAGGAACAGAGGGGTTTTGTTCCAGGAAGAGAAAAAATAGAAGGAGCTATAGTATCCCATGAAGTCTTGCACTTTGTGAATTTTTTTCTATACTATATTTTATTATTAAGTTAGACATGATGAGAGCTTATGATAGGGTGGATTGGACATTTTTATTGCAGATATTGAAAAACTTTGGTTTTCATGAAAAAATGGTGTAAGTGGATCTATTCTTGTTTTTCAAGTGAAATGTTGTCTGTACTTATAAATGGAACTCCCTCAGTCTTCTTTAAGTCTTCTCAAGGAGTGAGGCAAGGAGACCCTTTATCTCCCTTTTTATTCATTATTCTTGTTGAGGCCTTGAGTAGATCAATTAAAAAAGTGCATTTGGAAGACCAATGGAAAGGAATTAAATTTCCAACAACTAGTCTATCAATAACTCATTCTTTGTTTGCTAATGATGCCATTTTATTTGGTATGTCATCTTTAGTAGAAGAAAGATAGATTAAAGAAGTTCTAAAAACGTACTCTTTCGCTTTAGGTCAAACGGTGAATGCAAATAAGTCAAAGATTTTTATATTTCATACAAAAGAAGGGTTAAAGGACAAGATTGTTCAAATTATGGGGTTTCAAGTCTCAGTTTTTCCATGTAAATACTTCAGAATTCTATTTTTTGCAGGTCAAAATAGAGTGAATTATTGGAATAAAATAATTCAGTCTATTAAATCTAGAATAGCAGCTTGGAAGGGGAGATGGCTATCTATTGTTGGTAGAATTTTATTGATTAAATTAGTTTTGTCATCAATCCCAAACTATGTTATGGTAGTTCTAAAAGCTCCAAGGATAGTAATTTCAAAGATAGAAAAGCTAATCAAATCTTTTCTTTGGAAAGGAAACATGGACTCTAAAAGAAAAATTATGCTAGTATCACATCATAATATTTCTGAAGAAAGGCTTAAAGGAGGGGCAGGGGTTCATAATATGTCAGAAAGAAATATTGGTTTAGGAGAAAAAATAATTTGGCATATGTACACAAGATCACATGGAAAATGGTGTAAAATTATGCAAAGTAAGTATCTTGATAATAGAGATCCAACTCGTATTCTCACTATATCCAATCCCCCACAAGGATCTATGATGTGGAACTTCTTGTTAAACTGTAGAAAGTTGATAGTTAGATATCTCACTTGGGAGGTTCACAATGGAGAGTCTATAAAATTTTGGAAAGATTCATGGAATGGCTTCCCAACATTGGAAAATACTTTCAATTTTCAATCTATAATTGATTGTACAACTATTAACTGGGGTATGCAACTAAAAGATTACATTCAAGATTTAGAAGGGAAAACAGGGGCTATAACATGGAAAACTTTGCCTTCTTCAATATTTTCCCTAGATCAACAAAATAATTGGTCCAAAATTATAAGAAGTAGAACGGTTTTCATACAGAGAATCTGATAAATTGATTTGGGCTCCTTCTAAATCAGGGCATTACACAGTAAAATTGGGGTACAAGGCTGCTATGTCGGATCAAGAACATGGAAGTAAACAAAGAGCTCTGTCATTTTTCTGGAATTCAATGAACTTTCACAAGGCATGATGTTTCTCATGGTTGGATTTAAAGCATAGGGTATTAACAAGTGAGAGATTGGTTAAACTTGGAATTTCATTTCCTTTCAATTTTGTGATGTGTGAAGAAACATTTAAAGGGCCAAATCATTTGTTCTTGACATGTCCATTTGCACAGACATGTTGGAATTTTGTACAATCCAAGATTGGGTGGAGCTCCCCTATACCAAACAAGCTTTGGTATATGTTCATGTCTTGTCCTACATTATATAAATCCTCTCTCTATGTGAGATTATGGAAAATAATTCCCTCATTTGCACTGTTTGGGGCATTTGGTGGGAAAGAAATAAAAGGGTTTTCCAGAAAGAAAAATAAAGTCTCGTCTCAGTATTGGCAAAGATGGAAAAAACCATTTGTGAAATTACTAATGCATATGTGCAAAACATAAGACATGTGGGGTCTACTTTTACAGATTAGGATACTAAGGAATTGAAATAATGGTCGTCCCTAGTGTTACCATTCAAAGGTAGTCTATTTGCATCTGGAAATGTTAAAATTGATAGAAAAAGAGTGATATGGGTGCCTCCTCCTAATGGTTATGTTAAAATAAATTTAGATAGTGCTTCAAGGGGTAACCCAGGATTGCTAGGGGATGGTGCAGTTTTAAGAGATCATGAGGGTTCATGAATAAGAGCAATTTTGATATCATTACCTAGTAACAAATAATCAGGCGGAGGTACATGCTCTTCTACATGGTTTAATTTTAGCTGAGAGTTGCAAACTTCCCAAATTGATAATTGAGGGGGATTCCTTGATAGTGGTAAATGCCTATAAGAAAAGAGGTTCAAATAACTGGCAATTAAATTATGTTCTAAAGCATATTTATGCTCTATTAGAAAATCTTGAGAGTTTTCATATTAAGCATGTTTATAGGGAAGCAAATCAAGTTGTAGATGGACTCGCTAATATAGGTTGTGACCAAGATCAAGATGTCATAGTTTATGGGGATTGATCAAATGGCTATCTGAACAATGTTCTGGATTTAATTCGAGTGGAGAAAGGCAGTAGAACCAATGCTAATTCTTGTGCATCTCAAATATATGATGGATAAAAGTAGTAAAAGTATAATAATTCGGTTTAAAGAGTGAAAGCAGTCAATATGTGAAAGGTGGCGAATTTAGTCTGATAAATTATTTTTCAAGAATGTGAAAGTGATATCTCTTGTGAATGCAAAAGAAGGATTAATTTAGCAGAGAACTAGTTTAGTGATTTCTAATTATTTTGTTGAATTTGTGCAGGTTTTGGTATCGGTACAAACTAATATTGCTTGTCAAAAGATTTGATAGGGATGCCGTGAAAATGATTTGTATTACGTAAGAAAATATATATACGAGATCATCATGTTTGTTCAAGTTTTAATCGAAGGAATAGTACAGTGATTCAAATTAATATCTTGATTAGCTAAAATATTTTAAATTAGTGTGGATTGAATACAAGTACTAAATGAACATCATTGAAAGGTGTGATTATTTCCACTTGGAAAATATATGAAACAATGGGAATTATATTCAGAAGTTTCATCTAGTGTAAATTATTTTATTCAATATTCAAGCATAGAAAGCTTGAAATCTCATGTAATTCATCTTGTGTGTTTATCAACATTATTCTTTAATGATGGCATTTTCCAAGGAACAATACATCGTTAGGCTTTTAAAAGTATATTTTTGTTTATTAAATTCACATATTATGGGAAAGCAATGGGTCCTCAGGTGCCAAAAACTAGAGAGAAGTTAGATTGGAAGGGTCCTGTGGTGTTTGTTGCTTCATTGACTCAACAAGAGAATTGTAAAACAGTGCCGAAAAAATAGAGAGAAGTCAGAGTGGAAGGGTCATGTGGTGTTCGTTGCTTCATGGACTTAGCAAGAGAACTGTAAAACAATAAGTTCTAGTTTTTGAATTGGTGTAGCTTCAGTTTAATATGGTTGAATTTGATCCTGTCAATTAAATTATCTGGTTTATACCTTTACCATGGGCTAGTAATTTTCATAGCCACTCCGAAGGGTTTCTAATTGGTGTTGCAGTGGTTTAATATGGTAGAATTAAGACTTGTGGGTTGTATTCTTTGATTTTCCTTTCTCAGGGGATGAAAATTTTCATAGTTATACTTTGTAGATTCTACTAGGTTATGCATTGGTTGCTGATTTTGTTTTAGTATTGGATTTTTGAAGCTGCAGGGAGTTGGTTTTGCAAATTTTGTAAGGTGGTCAAATTCAACAAGTGTTTCAAATGGCTAGAGAATATAATATAATTTTTTTTAGAGTACTAGTGGAAATAAAGAGGAATGAGATCCCATTCTCAGAGGAGGTAATAGAAGAGGAAATGTCTCAAGTTTTCAACATTTCCTATCTAAGCATTGTATATTGTATCAAATCTATGATAGGGGATGAGATAATTTAGGCAAACTCTCCCAGGATTTTATTTCCTTCTAATTTTCTTATAATATTTCTATCAAATGCAATGGATTTCCTACAATCTTTTGTGGCTTTAAGAATTGTGTATATAGTGTCAGTCCTTCTTGAATTAATGGATGAAGATGATCTCTTACAAGCAGTTCAAAAATACAATTTGGATTTGGGGGAGGCAAATGTAGCAGGACTCTTTCCAAGAAATTATCTTAAAGAAAAGAGAGGTTTTGTTGTTGTGTATGGAGCTTTAAAAAAGGGCCTAAGAGATGACAACCCATGGTTGATGCTAAGAATGATTCAATTGCATTCAAGAGAATTGGGGCAGCCAATGATTGAATTGATCAAGGAAAAATACTATGCCCTCTCTTACATTCTAGGTCATCAGGATCACCATTCAAGAAGACAAGCTACAATTCCACCTATTCTTCCACCTGGAAACCTTGGAGAAGGAGGAGAAGAAGAGAAAGGTCAAAATTTCATTGATTTAAATGTTAAAAATGTTAATGAAAATGTTGAAGATATGATGGAGTGAAGAGGAAGAAGACATGAAGTTTGATCCAATTTTGAAGTACAAAATGGCATACATATATGCATATGTAAAGACATAGTTCATTTTCAGATATATGAAACTTTTTTGCTTAGTTAAATAGATATTTGCAACTACATAGATATGTGAAAATTATCTATGTTCTTTATCTACCAGTACTGTAATTCTAGTTTTTGTATTTTATTTATACATATAATATAAATACCTAGGCTTATGCCTTTTGCCAATAATTTTTTTTTTTTGCTTTATTAAGGCATTTTGTAAAGAGTGGTCAAAGTCTTGTAAAAAAATTCGTCAAAAGTTAAAATTTCTAAAAATAGACTTGATTTAGGGTTTTCTAGGTTTGTTGTCAAATTGATGCTGGCAAAACTTTCTAAAAATAGAATCTTTGTTTGGAGGGGTCTAACTGATTCTAATTGGTAAAAAAACTTCCCAATCAGGTTGGTTTAGTAAGAATCATCAAAATTTTAGGATTTCTCTAGTGGGTTAATTCTGCTCTTTTAGAAGGCGAAGCACGAGATCCAAGGTCATCAATGGAGGATTATCTGCTACAAGGTATCAAATTCAAAGTCTCAAATGCTGTGTAGGAAACATCAAAATGTTAGCGATCGAGAAAAGGTGAAGTTCACACAAAATGGAGGCGAATCCAAAAATGATGAAATTTATATAAATATATAACTTTGGGATGTCTAGGCACCCCTGTCTAGTCAGGGTGCCTAGCATTTGGTGCCTTAGTCATTTTTAGCTTCCATCATTCATTGTTTGCAAATGGTGAATCTTACTCGTCTGTAACCTTTAGTCACCCATAAAATGGGATAAAAGAAACATTAGAGGCTGAGAAAAGATGACAAACATATCACTGAGGTTCAGATAGGTTAGTATGCTTAACATCTAGATACAAGTGTCCTTCATCTCACGAAAATCAATGATCAAAAGATGCAGTTGGCAAAGGTGGAGATCAGGGATGAAAGAAAGATGAAAATCATTAAGATTTGGCTAAGGAATGGTATGCTAGGCACCCCTGTTAGCCAGGGGTGCCTGGGTTTTCAACACTTAGAATATTTTCAACCTTGACATGCCTTCTGTATAGTTTAGCCTTTGTTGGTCACTTTTGGGATCTGCAATCATTATCAGATGATGTAAAACACCAATATGAAGTTGGGGATCACTTCAACAATGGTCAAACATGAGATTACCATGGTCAACTTGTTGAAGTCAAAGATAGGCCTCGTCGGAAGCAGAAGCAAGAAAAAGTTGAAAAAAAAAGAAAATGAATAACATTGGAGAGGTTTTACATGTTTCATGATTTCATCTAATGTGTATATTTTTTCCAAAAACATGTCTTCACACATGTTCTTTTTTCAGCTACAAAGAAGGAACTCACTGTTGCACATGCAAACAAACTCAGATTTTTGCATACAAAGTTTCTGTCTTCATGGATAAACTTCAAAAATTGAGGAATTTTGCAAAGTAAGCATTTTCTCATCTTCAAACTCTATTGAAGAAGGATTTTAGCATTCATTCTTCATATTTTGTAGGTTGGCATCCAGAGGAAGAAAAATATCATTTTCTTCTCATCAAGATTTGGAGGCTCAAACAAAGTGCTTTTTTAGTGTTCTTTGTGGATTCAGATTTGGGAAGCATAGAGGCATGCTTTTTCAAGGTCCAATCTTCTAGGGCATTGCATTTTAGAAACAAGTGGTCAAATTTTTTAGTTTTCATTGATCTAGGTTTATCTACTTTTCCCTCCTCTTGAAGATTGGGAAATTTAATATTTCTAAAAATCTTCTTTTTAGGTGTTTTTTTGGGAAGCCCTCAACTTCTTCAAAATCAGATGAACTGGGTCTCTTCAGAATGTGATTGTCTACAAAATCAAAACCTTATATTTTTTCCAAGAATCCACATTTTTGAGAGAAATCAACAACTTATATCAGTACTCTTGATAGGGAGGTAGTTACCAGTTTTTTGGCAAATATAGTTTCCAAAATTATCAATGAGTGAGTCACCTTTTTGGGGAAGCAAATAATTCCAAGAATAGAACTAAAAAAACTAGTTAACTTGATGCCTTTTATGAGTTTAACTTGCTATTCTTGTTTCATTCTTATCTATTCTTTGTAAAATAGAAAATCAAATTTATGGTTGGAACTTTCCCTGCTCTTAAATCAGTTCACTAATTTTAGTAGGTGGTTAGTTAGTTGTCTTGTGTTAGTTTTAGAAATAAATCTTACGAGTTGGAAATTATAGTCAGCTTAAAGCAAAGATATTTTGGGGTTACCTACTCCTTGTTTGTGTATAAATAAGAGCAATCTTGCCCATTATTTTCTGCGTGTTATTGTAAGAGCTAATTTGTTAGCGTGCATTGCTGTAAATTGCTGTTTAGTTACTGTTCAACTTGTCTCAAGTGTAATATGGTGCTTGATCACACATTGTAAGCCTGTATTTGCTACAATTTTTTGTCCTTGAAGTATATCTGCTATTGGAAATTGAGAAAAGTGAAAACTTATTCCTTCTTTTCTCTGATTTACTTGCTTGATCTATTTCAGTTTCTTGTCTTATGTGTTTTTCTTGTATAATTTTTGTTTCATCTATCTTATAAGTACAATGAGTCTTTAGGTGTGATCTGGAAGTAAGTTTATTTAAGTTTTTGTGTTAATCAAATCATTACTCATTTACTTCTGACTCTCAAGCTCTAAGTTTACTTGAGTTGATAGAAGTGTCTATAGTTTAGGCCTAATTGTAGTTTGATGTTTTGAAAAAGAGAAAACCTTAGCTACGATGCAAAGAGTTTTATAACCTTGTGCTTTTAGCTGAGAATAAAATATTGGCAATAGTTCAGTATTCTTTTTAAGCATCATCAATGAAGAGGGAGCTTCCACTCTTAATTTGAAGATCAGTTTAACTATGCATAGCTATCCATTTCTAATCCGCATTCTAGAGGTGCACATTGAAACACCAACATGTGAAATTTATTATTATTTAAACTATAAATTTAAAATTTGAAATAAGAAAACTATTTTTTGAGATGACTATTAAATTTACTAAATAAATTAAGAAAAAACATTGAGTTGTAAACATTTTTTTGATTATTTATCATTTTTAGTGTTGAATGTAATGAGAAGGACTTAAAGTTCTTTCACAATTTTAAATTAATTTAAATGATTTCTTGATTTTTTGTTTAGAAGTTCTTAAGTAATTTATTTAGAAATTTCCAAAGTTACACAAGATTTTAAAGCAATAAATCAATTATTTCCCTCAATCAATAGATTTATAATTGAAAGTATCTTTAAATTGAAATTATTACATGCAAGGAAATTTTCTCAAATGTAGTAATTCAATTGTTACACGAAGTTATTTAAAAGTAATTCATTAGTATTATCTAAATTTATAAATGGGAATTTAAAATTGCAGGGTAGTTAGTTTCTATTTTAACATAATTAGTGTTGTCTTACTTCATTTATTTTGAAAATATATATTAGTAATTAGAGTTAGTTAAATTTCAAGGGGCAATTAGTGTTAGTCTGAAATTAATATTTCAAAAATAATGAATCCTTATTGCCATAATTTATTTTCACAAAAACCAAAACTAGTGAGTTGATCTTGGTGACTAATTGCTACTTACCCCAGCTAAACAAATGGTTGACAATAAGTTTAGTATATTTATAATCCTTTAAATTGTAAATTAGTTTAAAATTATTCTACAAGTGCTAGTTTAGAAATTATTTTCAAAATCAATTTAGAAGGTTACTAATATGTTTTTGAATAGATAAGCAAGGTTTTGAAAGGACCAAGAACCTTTTACAACACAAAGATAGTGCCATAGAAACAACACCAGTGGAGACACCGCTGAAGAACAAAAAAGACACAAACAACACCTGGCTAGCAGTGACCAGGAGCAACAAAACACTCAGGACCAACAATTGTCCCGAGTAAAAGACCAACTAGCAAGTCGGACTTAGAACCATAACCAAGATTGCTGACCACATAGGACAAAAATTTGTCCTATAGAACTAGAAAACTCAAGACAATATAGGACTACAGGATTGCCTGAAGCCACCAGGCCACTGAACACCTACCGCAGATGGACTACAACAGACCTACCGATTGAAAAAAACAATAGAGAGCCTAAAAGATTCTTGCCCAGAGAATGGAAAGAATCATACAAAGCTGCATAGCAACTTTCAAGGTCATTGAGCCACCCACCTCTTAACAAGCCCTGATGACAACCAAGATCATCCAAGCCATTAAAACCTTGAAACAACTGGGCAACAACAAACCTTCTGCTCCAATTAGTAAGAACAGAGCCCACTTGATTCATATCAGTAGAGGGGGAAAAAGCACCCACACCAGCAGAAAACTAGATTTCAAATAACACTGACCAACCAGGCCACACCTTTAACAAAGAGGGTTCCACTAAAATAGAAGCATATCTAGCAACAGCCGAGCCAAAGTAGGCCATCCCAATAGCAAACGACCAGCCACAAAAGGAAGGCTCACCATAGAAGGATAATAAAATAGAAACATGAACAAAGTTTGTCAGCTTGCAACACCCACCAACCAGCAAAACCAAACCAAAATCCACCTCAATAGGAGCGGGCTCCCCTCTATAGGAGCGGATAAAATGAACACCTTCCAAACTAGAGTCACTCACCTACACAAACAAGAACCACCTCAATAGGAACTCATAAGAGAGGCAAGAACACTTTGCCATCAAAGAAGCCACCAACTCCACCTCAATAGGAGTGGGCTTCCCCTCAATAGAAGTAGACTCCACCTCAAAAGGAGCCAGCCGAAGAGAGAGGCTAAGGCCAATGACAGAAGGAAGGAGAAACAAAGTATCCAGAGGCATAACTAGCACACGGAACATACTGCAAGGAGAAAAACCCCAAGACTAGGCCAACCAAGCAAGACCAGGGAAGGGAACTTCAGAAAACCCCCAAGTCTTCCACAAAAGCATTACCATAAGGGCCCAACAAACCAAACCAGGCCCCAATAAAGAACCAGTGGTTAGTGAAAGGGCCTCCACAACAACCACCCATTGAATAGAGACACCCAAGCAGAGCACCTAGCCACAACCACACATTGAGAGGGGAGCCACAAAAGCAAACCTTCCATTCCACACAGTTACAACTCCCCACAAGAAGAGCAACAACAAACTTCTGCAAAAAATCAACACCCAAGCAAAGGAGACACACTCGGGCCAACCATCCAATACCAGCCACCCGAGTAGAGGAGACACACTCGAGCCACCCATCCAACACCCGTAGCTACAACAAGACCAACTGATCACTTCAACCAAGACCTAGGGGGACCCCTAGACAACCGGAGCAGGCCTCCACAACGAAAGCACCCAAAGACTCCGCACACCCACCATAGAAGTCACAGACAAGGAATAGAGGGGAAGGAAATAGACCCAACCCCAGCCAGAGGAGGTCGAGACCACACAATGGCCCACAAAGACCACAACTAGTAGAAACTCTCGACCCACCCATGAGCAACCAACAACATCCAAAGCATGCTCATAAAGGATAGCGTCGGCCAGAGAAGTAGTCCCACACAAGAGACACCACCACATAGGTCTGGGAGCACCAGAAAACACCGCAACACCAGAAAAGAGTTGTCCAAGGAGGGGAGCAATCAAATAACCACACACCTCAAACCAAAGGAGCCAACCTTCGCCATTAGGATCCAGATCATCACCATCCTCGACGCCCAATATTTCAAATTTGTTTTCTCGCTCCTATTCCCACTCAGCCGTTGCAGAGCCATAAAATTACTATGTTAGAAAATATTTTTGATGATATGTTGATATAAGGTTACTAATATGTTAAACATATAATTACAAGGTAATAAGTATTAATTTATTTCATAATATTTAGTAGTGAATAGTTTTAAGAATTGGTTCAATTAAACTTATATTTCAGCAAAGTGTTTTCAAGGTAGTTAATATTAGTTTATTCCAAAAGTAAATAAAAGGAATAATTAATACACTTAAAAATTTGATATCATCTTTAAGGTAAGTTGTCACTAAATAATTAGAATTAGGGTATTTTGTCTAGAATTAGTTAGATTTATTAATTACATCAAATTGATTAATGTTGAAAGACTAGTTAGCAATTATTTCTCGGGTTATAAAATTAATTCAATATTCAAAGATGAATATAATTTACTGAAGTAATCAACTAGTGTAAGATTAATTCTATCTTCAAATGCAATTCAATATCCAAAGATGAATATAATTTACTACAAAGTAACTAGTATTGGAAGTAATGTTGCAAAGAGATTTTAAGCAACAATATAATTCAATTTTAAAAGTAATTAGTATTAATAATTTATCAAAGACAATACAAAATTAGTCAAATCTATTATTAGTTAAATTTATATTAAAAAGTAATCTTGGTATATTAGTATTTATTTTATGCTAAGACCTAATTTAATTCAGGTGGAGGAATGAAGTAATCATTACTTGAAATATTTTAAGAGGAGATTTAATACTTGTAAAATGTTAAATCACATTTATACTTCTTGCACATCACACTCTTATATGCTAGGTTTTTATAGTGTTGTTGTTGTTGCATAATGAACCTCTAATCATGGATTTGGGCATATAATTTAATAAACTAACATGTGGTTGGTTGGTCCATTTATTATTATTAAAAGACCTAAATTTTATTAAAGTAATAATTTGGTTTATTAACTTTAAGATTATAAACTTAGGATTATGTAATCCCTTGAGAATCTTGATGAATCCGTGGGTTTAATTTAAGATTAATTTCTTTCAATTTTATGTAATAATTTTTTTACAAGGTTAATTACTATCTAATTTCAAGTGTTAGGTATTGGTTTAATCCATTTTTAAAATTTGCATATTAGAATTAGTATTCATTTCCGAACAAATTAAACATTAGTAAATTTATAGTTGCAAAGTAAATTTTAAAGTGTTTAGAATAGTTCAACTTTATCAATATTAGTTAAAGGTAACCATTTAATAGATTAAAATAAACTTATTTTCAAAAGAACTAATGTTTGCTAAAGACATTTTTTTTTAATGTTAGAGTAATTTATGTGTAATTAAAAAATTAATTTTAAAACGTTTAGGATAGTTCATGTTTTTCTGAAAAGAATAAGTGTTTATTATGAAAAAGGTAGTCCTTGGAGTATTTTAATGATTTAAGCTTATTTTGAAAAGAAGTATTCATTAAATGATTTCTGGAGTGGTTTAAATAGTTTAAGTAAATGCATAATAAATTCTTGAATTATTTTAATAGTTTAAATTTATTTTTCAAAGATATATGATATTAGTTAGTTTTATATTTAGTGTGTTAATTAAGGAAATGAGTAGAAAGGTAACTTTAGATCATTAATATAGTTTATTTTTAGCAATTAGTATTGGATAAATTTACTTTCAATTTCATTAGCAAATAATATTAGTTTAACTTGTTTCCAAAAGTAATTGTTTTTCTAAGGATTAGCATTTATTTACTTTCAACATTTATTTTTATGTAATTAGTATGGTTTCTATTTTGTGATAGATAAAAAAAATTAAACAAGATTTGAAACTAAAACCATTAGCGTTCAATATTAGTGGTGTCTCTGGCTCATGTTTACGAGTAATGTTGTTGTGCTTGAGCTACTTCATCCATAGCCTAACACAACTACAACAACAACGTTTGTGGCATTGTCCCTTTAAATTGCTAGGGAGTAATAAGGAACATATAATGTATTTAAATCCAAAAGATAGGTAATCTCTCTTGGATCGATAATCTAATAAGATAATTTCAAATGAACAAAAATCCACTAGTTCAAACCTAGTAAACGCCACGATAGGACTCGATGGAATTTATTTAATATTGTTATGTTAATTAAAGTAAATTGTATTTCAAATGGGTTCAAGGGAGATGTTATGTAGGAACTAGGATTTAGATGTTTAGGAAACAAGTAATAGTTATGAAGACTATTTACTTATATTTTTTTATTGCTTCCCTTCATGGGTAGTAGTCGCGAATGAACTGTCTAGGAAAAAATGGGCCCTAGAAAGGGTTGTGTACCCACAAATAGTTCAGATCAAACTTAGATTAGAGAATAAAACTAAATATTTTACTCCTTGATCTCGTATGGAAGTAGGGTATGTAAGCAATCTGGGAAATGAAGGATGCTCCCAATACCTCAGGCGGTCAAGGATGGGGCTTAGAAAAGTTAAAATAATAATAAATTAAAATATAATTTAAAAATTCAAGAGAATTGCTTGGTTAAAAAGGGGCTAAAAATATATAACATAAAGATAATATAAAATATGTTCTTTGTATACTTGGAAGGAATCCTGGATGGATTCACTTGACTCCTCGAGGCCTTAGGCCAAATTCCAAGGCGAGACTCAAGCTACATATTTATTTTTACATACTCCTAAATATGACAAACTCAGTACACTTCTAAGGGGAGTGTAGTCTTTAGTGAGTGAATTAGGACCTAGATGGCCCCAATGAGCCTAAGTCTTTGGCCAAAGCACATTTCTATCATTTATGGATAGATGCTTTACTTGTATGGTTGGATGGCTATCCTAGATGGATAGACAAATTCTTGTCTTGTATGGGAAAATTCCTAACCTATATGGTTGGATGCCTTCCTTGGATGGATGGATGTATTATGTATGGATAGAAGTACTTGAGTATGAAAATGAATGAACACATAATAAGATAATAATCAAGAATTAGGAAAAAAAATCAGTGGTAATTCTGGGGTTATCACATCAACAATACATATTTGTTGGTTATTGTGAGGATGTGAAATATTATAAATTATTTGATCCTATCACTAGGGATTTCCACTTTTGTATAGATTTCCAATTTGATGAGTCTTTAATATAAATAGATCCTCCATCATTTGCATCTTCCACAGTACCTACTCCATATTCTTCATCTCATGAGAATACCTTAGTACTTGAGGATACTTCATATGTTTCTCTTGATCCACTACCACCACCTCTACCACTACTTCCACCTGCTACCATAATATTTTACCGAAGTAGTCTAGAGGTGTTGTTGAGGAGGCTGGTTCTTTAGCTAGTGATTTTACATCATCTACCACTTAGTCACATACTTCTAGCACTATCATTTTGAGTCATGCTATCTCTTTAGATCCGTAAATTTTTTTAGAGGCTTCGATATTATAGAGTAGGATAGTGCTATGAAAAAGGAGTATTCTTCATTGATGAAGAATAATTCTTGGGATTTAGTTTCTCTTTGTAAGGGAAGAGAGATAGTTTTGTGCAAATGGGTTTAATACACCAAGCATACAACTGATAGTTCAATTGAAAGATACAAGGAACATATTGTAGCTAAGGGTTTTTCAACGGTTGAGGTTATTGACTACTCAGAGATATTTTACCCTATAGCTAAGATGTATTCAATTTTAATTGTTCTTTATATTGTTGCATGATAAAGATGGATAGTTTATCAGATGGGTGTGAAGAGTTCCTTTCTACATGGTGATCTTCATGATGAGATCTATATGGAGCAACCTCCAAGCTTTATCCATGACTCTTCACTTGTTTTCATGCTACACCATTATTTGTATAGTCCCAAGAAAGTCACTAGGGCTTGGTATAAGAATATTGATGGTTTCTTGCTTGCATCTTGTTTCATTCGTTGCCACTCAGATCATATAGTATAGATCCATAGACATAGAGATGAACTTTTGATACTATTCTTATATGTTGATGACTTGATCCTTACTAGTAGTTCCTCATCCATGATTTAGGATATTCAACATCGTTTGATGGGAAAATTTGAAATGATAGATCTTGGGCTTCTACATTTCTTCCTTGGTCTTCATGTTCTTTAGTCTACTAAGGATATTTCTATATACTAGTAGAAGTATGCCATTGACTTTCTTCATTTATTTCATATGAGTGATTGTAATCCTACACTTACATGATTCCAATCAGGTGTCACTTTGAATATTAATTGCACCATACCTAGCCTTGATGCTAATTTTTATAAACATTTGGTGGTATTTTGTATTTGACATACACACGTCCAAATATTACATTCTCTATTGGGCTTGTGGTGCAGGAGCACCAAGTTGCTTTCAAGCCTCTATGAGGCCATTTGTAAATAGTTGCTCTATTTTGTGTATTGGGTCTTATAATAGGGTTTATCAAACCATTTTATAGGTATTTGAGTCTTAGGAAGTCATATTTGAAGTCATTTTTCAAATAATTTTTAAAGTTGTTCCATATTGTAAAAATTGTAAAAGTTGCTCAAGAAAGTTATCAAGCAACTTGTCAAAATTGTCATTAAGGTGTTTTTTCAACAAAATAATAAAAATTTGGTTGAAAATAGTTGGTTTTGGTTGGAAATGTATAAGTAAATCCTCCAAAACTCGAATTGGGGGGTTGGAGGCATTATTTTTGAAGTTTGATGAATGGAAACATCAAGTTTTGTGTGCATTTTCTGATTTTTACATTGTTTCTAGGTTAAAGTTGTGCTTTGTACAGCTTGGTATGGACTCAAATAATGGAGTATCATATATGGATGGAAAGATCTTTGTTTCAAGTTTGCATTTTCTGATTTTTACATTGTTTCCAGGTTGAAGTTGTGCTTTGTATGGCCTGATATGGACTCAAATAATGGAGTATCATATATGGATGGAAAGATCTATGTTTCTTGTCTCCCATTTTTTACATGACCCTCATGAGAGTCATTAGAAGGTATCCAAGCCAATTTTGACGCATATTCATGGAACCACTCATTTTTGCATTAAATACATACAAGAGGCTTCACAAATAGTAGGCTACACTAACTTAAATTGGGTAGATGATTATCAGAAGCCCACTTTTATTTTATTTTTTCTCTTGGTTCTAGTATAGTTATATGTTCTTTCAAGAACTAAACCACTATTGCATTATCCTCTATTGAGGCTGAGTATCAAGGAGTAATTATTGCTAGCTAGGAGGTACTATAGATTTGACAATTTATGATAGATTTTGGTCTTCCACTTGATCATCCTACTCTACTTTGGTGTGATAGCAAAAGTTCCATTCATATTTCATGCACCACCATTGAGCATCAGTTGACAAAACATATTGAGATTCATATGCACTTCATTCAACAAATTATCCAAGATGGTGTTCCTATCCTTAGAGTATTTATGTATTGATGATTAGGTTGAAGACATCTTCACTAAAACTTTATCATTTATTTTCTATATTGCATCGTACTAGTTGCTTGGGGTAAAGTAATTTTTCCTTAGGGGGTCTTGATTCCTCCTTCCTTTGTATATAGTTCTCTTGTTTGGAGAGGAGATTTTTCCTAATAGGTTTTCTCCTTTACTCCATTTTTGAGAGTATTATTTTTCATATGAATAATTCATCAAGCCTTGTTTTTGGGACTCATATTTGAGTGTCTTACTCCCTAAGTATCACTTAAGGGAGGGTGTTAGTGTGAAAAGTCTCTCTACGCGTCTAGTTTCCTTTTATCTAGTTCCTACACCTAGTGGTCCTATTCACACTATCTTAAGTTCACTTAGTGGTTTAGTTGTCTCACCTCATATACACTTAACACATGCATTCAAACTTGTCCCAAGTGTTCTACATGTGTCACATTAGTTGAAGGGTTTTTCAATCTTTTTGTTTCACCTTCCTACCTCCTTCTTTTCCTATATAAACAAGGAGTGATCATTGTATTCTAATTATTCTATTATAGTTTATTACCTTACACATTGTGCTTGATTCATTTTATGGTAGTTTTAATATTGCATTCATTATTTTCTACTCCAACAATAATTATATTTATTTTCTATTTTCTAGTGAATATAGGTTTTTGAGAAGTTGTTAAGGTCTCTATTCCACACACATGGAAAAATAGTAAAAGTATATTTAAAAAAATTAAAAACTATATGTGTAATAGGTATTAATGTTATTATTTCAAAAATAAAAGTTAATTTAGATGCATATAAAAAAGTTACATGTTATCAAAGTAACCTATGTCTAAATAATATTTTTTGATAAAGTAAGCTGAATTTATAGGGTGTAGTACCCTTTACACATAGAGCCAAAGGGGCCTAAAAGAGACCAAGTCCAAAGTTATAGCATTAAGCATAGACCAAAAAATTAGGAGAAACCAAAAAAAATGCAGACACGGTGAACTAACAACAAAGGAAAGGCCCAACCAACCAAAACACAAACCCACACACTACTTAGCTAATCCCTTCGACTTCTTAATGAGAAGTTTCAATACATCATCACCCACCCATTTAGGTACCTCACCCTCAGTATTATTTTCCACTTCCTCTTTGAGTACCTCAGAGAGAGAGTGACAAAAAACCTATGGATGAATTTTTATTGTGAAGCGTGTCAACCGAGTAAAATTTTGTTCAAGTTTATCCACCCAGGCCAGTAGTTTGTTGAAATCCTCATCCTTGTCATTTTCCCCCTTAATTGTCTCCTCCTCCCTAGCCATGTGATTTGAATATTGAGTGGTAGAATCCTCATTAATAATTTTGAACTTAATTTTGAGAAGTGTTGGAGCCTTCGAAAAAATCCTCCATTTCCTCAACAGTATCCTATTGCTTACACGCCTTGTTGTCGTTGATCTACTCTGAGTTGCTAGATATCTCATCAATAGGAACCTCTTTCTTATTTTTAGCCAACCTATGAGACCTTTTAACATTGGTTTTCTCCGTCCCAATGTCCACACTAGCCACCACCATAGTATCACCTTTATAATCTCTATCCTTAGGGTTACTTTCCTCGTTGTATGTGATCAACACCTCCACATTATACAAGGTGTCTTTTCTTCCCTTGGTCTTGCCTACCAGTTTATTGTCCTTCCTGGTGGGGATATTTTTTAGCTCACAAAGCTCGAATACTGCCTTATACTAGGCTAAACCCACCTCCCCTTCTTCTTTTTGGCTAGGGGTTTGGATTTAGGCACATCTTTGGGTTCATAGCCCACAAGGGGGTTCTTCCTTTTTGGTCTGATAGAAGCAATAAGGGAGGGTTTTTCTAGGGAGCGGTCAGATGGTTCTTGATCTTCAACACAAAAAATAGAGATAGGTTTGGGGGGTAGAGGGACAAATGAAAATGGTAGAGCCGCAGTATAAGGCCTTGGTGTAATGGTAGAGGTGACAAATTATCAAGGTTCAAAGTAGAAAAATCAAGGTTTTTCTTAATCAAGCTTTCCAAGGAGGAAAGCGAAAAAAAAAGGAAAACTTATAAGAATTTTGTACCTAAGATGGTTAATTGATGATAGATGGTAGAAATAGAAGACTTTAAATTTCCCCTCTAAAGTAACATACTTCATGATAGATAAGAAAACCTAATCCCACAACTTTGACAGATCCTCCCTTTCGAATCCTAGGTGCTTCTTAATAGGCTTATCATTCTCTTGAAAGAAAGAATCGAGGCTCTCTAAATCTTTCACCTTAGTGTGATTTTTGAGCTTCTAACTAGTGTAGGATAGGCCCGTTGCCTTGGTGATAACATCCTCATTAAATTCAAAGGAGATTCCACCAATGGTGACTCTCTTATCACTCCAAGAACTAGTGAATTGTGTCGATAGATTCTCATCATGACCAACCAAGCTTTCCATAAGAGGCTCAATTCCTCCCTCCATGCAAATGTGCAAAATGACAGGGTCTCTGTGAAATTCATCATAGGAAACATGATCAATTCAAACCCTATCACCTCCCATCTCATCACATCAAACGATGAAACTTACCCAAGGTAACAAAGTTAGAAAATTTTCAAAATGGCAATAGATAACCTTACCCATTTATTGTCATTTCCAAACCAATAAGGAGAATCATGCCTAATTAGGGCTTTTAGATATTCACATGAGCTGATCATCATTTCCAAGAAATTTATGGCTGTGGGGCCATAAAAAATCTTTCTTAATTACATCAAGCTTAAGTTAAAAGCCATGATAGGTTTGATAAGGCAATTATTAGCCAAAATTCTATGGATAACTTTGGCCTTACACACATACCTAAAATTTATGGTCGTGGGGCCATACTAAATTATTTATAAGTACATCAAGCTTAAGCTAAAATCAATGATAACCTTGATTGGGTAATGATTAGCCAAAAATATGAAGATACACTTGGCCTTACACATGTTTCTAAAAATGTGATTTGAATTGTGGTACTTTTGACAAGACTTCCCATAAATATTTTGAAAATCCCAACCATTCACAACCATCATTTCAAAATACCACCCAAATTCTTTCCTATTCCTCTCCACACCATCTTTCTTGTTCCACACCATCAAAGGCCTAAAGGTATAGAGCCACATGTACCTGCCCAAATCAGCAAGGTTGGTTTCCATCATTAACAATAATATTTTTTTGTTCATAAAAAATAAATCCTTGTATATTCATAGGGAGAGCCCCAAGTCTTTTCCAGCATTTGGATAAGATCCACGAAGAACCAAGGTTGGCTAGAGCATCCACCACCTTATTTACCTCACAAAATATGTGAGTCAAATTCTTCCTTTCCAGTTTAGAAATCAAATAATTTATGTCTAAGAGTATGTCTTTGATACTTCACCCATGACAAAGACCATGATTAATAGAGTCAATCAACGTCTTGGAATCACCTTCAATATGTAATTTTTTATAATAAGAGTGACAATAATTTCAACACCCTTGAACAATGCTCTAGCCTCCGCTATCATAGAAGTCTATAATCCAATATCACCACCATACCCTACCATTAAATTTCCCTTAGAGTCCCTGATAATGCCTCCAATGCTAGCCATCCATGGGTTCCATTTTTCCTCCCCATCAAAACTAAGTTTGTGCCAAGTAGTATTCGGGGGTTTCCAAATCTTGTTTAGTCTAGCTAGATATTTAGAGTTATCAAAGGAGTTGATCTCCCACAATATAAGAGATTTTTTTGGGGGTTTTCAATCATATAAGGATACATTCTTTGAAATAATTCTAAACCCAATTGCAAAGATCTCATTAGGGATTTTTTCAATATCTCTAAAGATTTGATTATTCCTCTCTTTCCATAAACACCACTAAAGGATGTGAGGAATTTGATGCCATATTTCAGTAGGGAAAGGATGATGAAAAGGGCTAGACTAGCTTTCAATAAAAAAATTAATGTCACCATTCATGGTCCAATGAATCCCTAATTTACCAAAAGCCAAATCCTATACTTCAATAGAAAATGGGCAATAGAGTAACAGGTGGCTAGCTGACTCCTCATTATTCTTGTATAACATGGATCTATTGAAGATTTGAAATCCCCTTTTCCTTAAATTATCCTAAGTTAAAATCTTGTTGTGACAGGTCATCCACCAGAAGAAGTGATTTTTTTTGTGTTAAATGTCTATTCCAAACCTATTTCCATAATCTGCATTGATTTCCATGGTCTAACAACAAACCATAAGATGACTTAATAAAGAGGTTTCCCTTGCATTCCCTAACCCAATAGAAAGCATCCTTCATGTTTGAGATGGGAATTCTAGTTGGGGAGAGGATGTGCTAGAGGGTCCTAGCTAATATCCTTAATTTCAGGGAGAGGGGGCAGCACAATTCCAACATTTTCCACTTCCTAGAACCATGAAGACCACAAAGGTAGTCACTAATTTTTTTGCTAAAGTACAGCCTCACAGGCCCCATTAGATTGGGAAAGGGGAAATTCAATCAGCGAGGGGTCCTCCTAGAAACTAATGTTGCTGCCATCCCCTAACTTCCATCTTAGACCAAAGTGTAATAGATTTTTCATCTTATAGATATTATTCCAAACCAATGAACCACTAGGGTGTTCATTCAAGAGACACTTGATTAGGGGGCAGTTTCTTAGGTACTTAGCATTCATAAGCCTACACTTGTCCTTCTTGTTCCTTAACTGGTCCCATCCAACCTTTGCAAATAAGGCTTTGTTGGTAGGTTGGATTTTCCTTATAGCTAGTGCCCCACCAGATTTAGGACGGTAGACCTTCTCCCAACTAATTAGTGCTAATTTCCTTTTCTCCTCTGTACCAGACCAAAAAAAATTCCTTTGGGTTTTCTTAAAATTTTCTGTTATATATCTAGGAATTTTGAATATAGATAGGAAATAAACTAGAATCCCTTGAAGGGCAGTAGTAAGGAGTTGCAACTTACTAGTATGACTGAGGATTGAACCTTTCCACCTAGCCAATTTCCTTCGAACTCTCTCAAGGATAGAATTCTAGAAGGTGGAAGTAACTTCTTTAATAGTAAGAGGAAGAACTAGGTACACCGAAGAAAGGGACACACTCAAATAGCCCAAAACAACAATCACTCTATCCTACTAAACATTTGAGTGATGCTAAAGAAATAAATTATACTCTTGCTATAATTTATACATGGGTCTAAAGAAGCAACATAGTTATTAAGGATTTTTTTCCATTTTCTTGCTTCCACAATCAAAGATTTTCCAAACAAGATGGTATCATCAAAAAAATATTGTAAGACAAATGGTTCTAGGGTGGTGGCAGGTTTAAATCCCTTAATAGAGCCCTCCAACAACATTCTAACAACATTCCTACTTAGAAAATAGGAAACCATTATGAATATGTATGGAGATAGAGGACCACCTTGTACTTTGTTGGCAAAACAAGGATAGATAACTGAGAGGGTAGGGTGAATCAGTTGTTACCAAAATCAAACTTATTCAAAATTAATCAAACTTTAATCTCAGATCTAATAATTAACAGTGTAAGGATAAATAAATAACACATCAGAGACACATGAACACCAAGATTTTATACGTGGAAACCCTGTTAGGGGAAAAACCATAGTGGATGTTAGTCCACAATATTATACCCTGTTAAAATTATAATGAAGAGTAAATAGGGAATGCACATGCATTCAGGCACATTTCCTAGAGCTCACTACTTAGAGGAAGGCTCCCTACCTTACATACAATAATCAAATTAAATCCATCTGATGAGGTTGAACTGAGAAATTAGCTTCTACAAAAGACTAATGACAATTCTGATTAGGCACATAAAAACTTCTACACACTCTAGTCAAACTCTTTGACACTCTGCTCAATCTCTTTCAAAATATGCTATGTTCTTGAATGATTTGGTCTTTAATCACACATGTAATTCACATACACACATTGAGCATACATCAAAATGAGGAAAACAACCACTCTTATATATCCACTACATCAATCTACATCAACTACTTTGTCAAACACAAATAAAGAATAAATTACAACTATTGGCCTCAATACATAAATAAATCTTAATGTACACCAACACAAGTCAGTCAAAACATAATGAGGACCCAAATAAACACCTTCAAACATGACATAAAATAAAGTATTAATCCATAGAGATCCGCAACACGCTATCACCATCATATCGGCGAAGAACATAAAAAAATTGAACACCCAAGGAAAAATCTTCAACCACGATCACTTTGATCAATGCGGATCTAATAAAATGATAGAGCATGATCTAGAAACATTACTAATCATCTCAGAAACATACAAAACAACCAAATTCACCAAAATTGTAATCACACCTTCCAGAAACACTTTCTACAGTAACTAAATAACTATAGGAACATAGATCTTCATAACTTTCTCAATTCTTAATGTGTACCATTGAAATTTTTAGACAACATACTAGATAGGCTCGGTAAAAAACCCTTTAATGCATGACACCTAAAACTCAACATATAGAACTTTTCACTACTTGGATCTTCACACCATCATAGACTACCTGCAATATATTTTTTTTACATTTTTCTCATTCTGCTCGACATATACAACCTTCAGAATCACTCGGTGGTGTTTAAAATAACAACCTAGCTAAACCTTGCAACTCTCTAAGAGGTAGCCAACCTCTATTTTAAAGAACAACTAAGGCTAGTGGCCAACCGACAAGATTCAGTCAAAGACTGACATCTCCTACACTTTTGGCTCTACAGGATCGAGGTTGGTAAACCTACACAATGTTTAAAACTTAAATCACCGAAATACTGACATTGCTTTTTATAGCAGATAATTCCCAATGAAAACACACTAAGGGAAGCATTGACAACCTCAAACTTGGCTAAATTCTCAGTAACTCAACCCTCTCTCAGCCATTGGAAAGCAGAACACACAACCAACTAAACAATAAGATTAAAAATGATTTTGCAATTAGTTTTTGTTTCTGAGATGCAGAAAACTACATAATAGATCAGTGCCAGTTTTGGGCCATGGAGTCAAACACATAAAATGAATTCTCCAACAAACAGTCTTCAACTAGTGGATTTAAATTTCTAATGATTTGCATTAAATATTAGTGCCTTGCACCAACAATCCTACTCTTACTACCAATCAGATTCTTCTTATCAAATCCCATCTGCACACCTGAAATCACAATCACCTGTTCAAAGCATTCTAACCATTTCCTTGAAATATAACAATGAACAAATAAAACAATATCATGAAACTTGAGATGATAAATTCAAAGACACTTTGTATTATTGAATTTACATGACTGAAAGTGTACAAATGTGGAGACAATCTGATGACATTCATGAATGTGGAAGCACTTCATGATGTTAAATGCATAAACTGGCTGTATTTACTCTTGAATTCATAAAATTACAACTTACAGACTCAAACAATGACTTAGAAAATACAAATCTCTATCTACCCAGCCTAGTACAAAAACTCAGAACCCTCTATAATGAGAAGAGAAGAGAAGAAATAGAAGAATGGAAGAAACAAAAGAAGCCCTAAAATTGATCCGGAATTGCCACTTGGAAACTTCATTCACCTTTGATCAAAAAATCTGCAAAGCCTCTCTCCTATCTCTTCCTGCAACAAACTTTACCTCTCAAAACTACCGCTGCCCATCATTACCTAGCAATAGAAAACACGCCCATGTGTCCATTCTTCAATCTTTACTTGTAGTTGAAAGAATATCTCTTCCCATGCAAATTATGTTTCCGTTTTCCGCTCTTTATTTGCTACAACAATACTTTAGCAAATAATGAACTTTTGTTTACAAAGTGAATAAATTCACTTGTCCAATGAAAACATTAAAATATTCCTCAACATTGTCTCAATTCAATTTATTTGTAGCACATTATTTGCACAGTGAATGCATATTCACTTTATAAGTTCTCCACATATCCAGACCATTAAAATATTTGCCTCTTATTTTACACATAGTTGGGGAAATAAAAATTTAATCCATGCTCGTGAAAATAATATAATTTTGTTTCCATGATATTCATTTTCACCCATGTGAAAATAAAAGTCCCAACAATTACTCTCATTTTGTTTTAGTTTAATATTCACCCAATTGCACTATTGGACAAATATTTAAAATTTTACCTTCTCGAGCAACATATTTCACCCCCAAATGCCTGATCATTTTAAAAAAGTAGTGGGCCCACCTCATTTTAAATCTTAAACCATTAAATTTTTTAAATTTTTTAATAAAATCCCCCTTGCGTGCATTCTTGCACACCTCGTGAGCTTTTTGGCAAAGTCACCCAAGTTCTGCGAGGTTCGCGAGCAAGGGTTAAAAACGCCTTAATTTGTTTTCTAGGCTCTCGTGCTCTGCATTTGGTGGCCTCCACTTCATCTGGTTCGAGCCTTCCACTTAGCTCCCCTCACTCTATCATTTGTTCCCGCAACTTCCACATGCTAGTCATGTCCCATGCTATAGGCTGTGTGAGCCTCACTTGGTCATGCCCAACTCCCACTAGCGAGCCCTCTATTCCCATTTGCTGCAAGCCGTGCGGGTCTCACTGGTAGCATTGGCATAGGTTTCCTTGCTTGCTTTGTTCTCACTTGGTTGCACCCCACAACATGGTGCCATCCCTCTGCATTGCGTGGGCCATTTTTGATCGCTGTCTTCCTCCTATGAGCTCCTCGCACCCCTCTGTCAATGCCATGGTGATATGGCACGGGCCCTTTGCTCCCTGCTTAATGCATACTGCTCACGCCCCTACTTCATGGTGAATTTCCATCCTTTATGAGGCTGCACCCCATGGCATCTCTTCATGGACCCCTCACATGGTCTTCTCCTCCATCGACCTCACCCATTCAATGCTTTCATGTTGCGTATGCTCTCCCTTGTTTCAGACTGCGCCCACGAATTGGTTGCACCTTGCACTCTTGACTGGTCCCTTACCTCTTTATTCTTATTAGATCCCTCCACCTGCATTTTCTGTTATGGCGGCGTGGGCCCTCTCTCCATTGAGCTCCTTACCCTCTTCATCAGGCATGAGCCATCAGCTCCAACGTGCGAACTCCATACATTTTCTTGGGAATTTCTAAAGCCTTTCTAATATTCTATTGCTGTGTAGCCTCTTTGCTATAGGTCGTACCCTCCTATCAGCTGGTTCGATGGAAACAGAGTGTGGAGTTTCTGATACCTTTTCAACGGTCTATTTTGTGCATTGGCTACAATCTCCGTTTGATCTTAAAGTAATCATCTGTCTGGAATGTCATTTCACCAAGCAAATATAATCAATAAACTTGACCATATTAGCATGTTTAACTGAGTTGCCTTATTTAGTATCATACAGATGTTCAAATAGCCAAGCAAGATCAAACAATGTTGTGGCTACATCCTTCGGTAACTCAAATGAAATACCACTTATTGGAAAGAGTGTATGTATGAACAATTGAAGCCCTAGATATAAATCATGCAACCTTAAATTGTTTCCATTGTCTTGAAATATTACTCAATCCTCTATTCCATATTGTTGTTCCACAAATCTCAACTTTTAGTAACATGGAGTTGCCTCACACCATCAAGCAAGATTAGAAGTGTTGTGACTTTCTTCGCGGTAACTCAAATGGACATCACCATCCCTTCCCATGTAAAAAACTTGAAAAAAAGTTACCCACATATCAACTAGATCACTCGATGGGATTGCAACACTGAAACCATTATAGGTTCATGACCATGCAAAGCATATCGGGCCCCATGTGGGTCCGGCTATTTTTTTTTTGTTTTCAAACAAGGTTTACCCTCAAATGGTCTAATACTGCCTTTTGAATACTTCTGAAGTTGAAAATACGAACTGGGTCTACATCAGAATCAGTTTTATGATACTTTTGCAAAATGGTCAAAACAGGTCAAGATGGCTCAGGAATCAATCTAGGAAACTTGTCAAATGACCTCTAGGAGACATTAAAACTTGCAAGAATATAGTCATTTGATCCAAGAGTACAGTGCAAAAAATGGCTCAGAGAAATCAATTACGAGGAACCGGATATCAATCGACAAAATTGCCCAATCAGGATTTTCTAAAACAGTAGCTGTTCTGCACCAATTAAAACTGATCCAACTGCCAATTTGTAAAAATAGTAAATCAACTCCTGGTGAGCTGCCATAAGACATGGTGGAACATTAAGATACCTTGAGCACGTGTGCAAAAGGAATTTCTTTGAAACATCACCAATCAAAAATGATTAACGATCAAATTTGGCCTCTCAGAAAGGCTGTCAGGAATGTAGCTGCAAAACAAAACAATCTGCATTTGGTTTCGATCTGCTAAAAATAGAAAATTAGATCATGAGATTCTGAAAACTGAAACCCGAGATCACTTAGGTATGGAGAATATGGAATAACATTCATTCTGACATGACAGTGAACTGGTTGCAAAAACCAAGCTCAAACAGGAAGCTGTTTTGCAAACTGACAATTTGCAAATAGTAGAACAGTGCAAAAACCTTCCAGCCTCGCTTTTTGAAACTCTATCAGAACTTATCATGGGAAGCTAAAATTTGACATGCCTGCTCACATAGGTCAACTGAGTATGTCTGCAAATGGGTTTTGCACAACAATCAACATGCTTTAAATTATAAGCCTCCAAAGTGGGTCAGTCAGGTAGACTTGTCAGGTGCACCTCTGAAAGTGCAAAGACAAAATTTGGAAATAGGCATCTCAAATTTGAAAAATTTAAGAGTGCCACCATCACCAATATTAATAGTGTTGACATCAATGAAAAACACATATAAGAAATGCAACCACAACATCCAATAATCTACCCCTTTGGCATTGATGGGAACACATGATGTGAAAAATAATACCATCAACACAATAGGTTGTTCATAAACTTCTCTCCCTTTCTTGAATCTTCCCCACCTTACTTCAAGAGTTTTTCACATTGTTATTCTCCCCATTTGACATCAATGGAAAAGTTACACATGCTTTGATCCTCATATTTAGAACATCTAACTACTCCCCCTGAGTAGTAGCCACTACAACATGAATTTGGAATAGGATATGGCTCTAAATTCACGGATTGATGCAAATATTTGCATCAAGTAGTTCTGATCAGGAGGGGAAATCACCCCTTGCCTCTGAGGTACTCAAAAGTATCCTTAGGCAATGGCTTAGTTAAAATATCTGCAATTTGTTCCTTGGTAGGTATATACTTTAGTCTAACTTCTTTGTCACTTACTTTATCTCTCAAGAAGTGATATTTGATGGATATATGCTTTGTCTTTGAATGCAACACTGGATTCTTAGAAATTTTTATGGCACTTGAATTTTCACAGAATATGGCAATGGATTCTTCATACTCAATTCTGACATCTCTCAACATCTGCTTCATCCACAATACTTGAGTACAAATATTTGCAACAACAATATATTATTCCTCAGTAGTAGATAATGAAATGAAATTCTACTTTTTGCTTAGCCAAGATACCAACTTCTTCCCTAAGAAGAATGTACCACCACTAGTTTTCTTCCTGTGATTCACATCTCATGCCCAATCAACATCAGTGAAAGCACTCAAGATAAGATCACCATCCTTAGGATACCAAAGACCAAGATCAAATATCCCTTTCAGGTATATGAAGATTATTTTCACAACAGTCACTTGAGACTCTTTGGGATCAACTTGATATCTAGCAACCATGTAGACAACATTCATTATATCTGGCCTGGTCTGAGTCAAGTAGAGTAATCCACCAATCATTGACCTATATCTTGTTTGATTTTCTATAGGAGAATCATCATTTTGTGTAATTTTACATCCAGTTACCATAGGTTTACCAACTGGCTTTGAATCTTTCATACCAATTTTTTTGAGTATCTCTTTCATATACTTAGAGTGAGATATAAAAATTCCATCATCTAACTGAGTAATTTGCAGTCCTAAAAATAATTTCAGCTCTCCTATCATTGACATTTCAAACTCACTTTTCATTTCATCAACAAGCTTCATACACAAATCATCATCACCTTCAAAAATAATGTCATCAACAAAGACTTCAATGATCAACTCTTTATTCTGATCCAACTTGAAATACAAATTTCTATCAACAATACCTTTATTGAATCCAAGCTTCAACAAGTATTTATCCAATCTAGCATACCAAGCTCTAGGAGCTTGCTTAAGTCCGTATAGAGATTTCTTCAATCAACATACCATATTTTCTTTGTCAGTCAGTTGAAATCCATCTAGTTGCTCAACATAGACTTCCTCTTCTAGCTCACCATTTATAAATGCTGACTTTACATCCATTTGATAGAATTTGTAATTCTTGAAAGCAACATAATCAAGAAATAATCTTACAACTTCAATTCTAGCAACAGGGGAAAATTTTTCTTCAAAATCAATACCTTCCATCTATGAGTACCCTATGCAAACCAGTCTTTCTTTATTTTTGACCACTTCACCATGTTCATTCAGCTTATTCTGAAACACCCATTTGGTTCCAATCACATTTTTCTCTGAGGTCTAGGAACAAGATCCCATGTATCATTTTTCTCTATCTGCAGTAGTTCTTCTTTCATGGCTTCCATCCAATATTCATCTTTGCATGCTTCATTGGTATTCCTAGGCTCAGTTTTGGAAATTAGACAATACTCTTCTAAAATTATTCTTGTAGTTTGCACACCTTTGCTCTTATCTCCTATGATCCTATCAGAATGATTTTTCCTACATACTTGGGAGTTTTAGGGTTTTCTCTGACTTCTTGTTCTTGTGTTCTTTCTTTTGCACTTTTTCTAGTTTCTGCTTCTTGATTCCCTTGGTTCACCAGAACAATTTGAAGTTGGTTATGTGTCTGAACATTATTTCCATTATTAGTACTATCATGTTGATCATCTGAATCATATCCACTACATCTAGATGGTCGATCAATATCTTCATCAACTTTGAAATTTGCACTTTCAACCATTTTCTTCAAACTTTTATTAAAGAACTGGTAAGCTTTTCTCTTAGTAGAGTAACCTAAAAATATTCCTTCATCACTTCTAGCATCAAACTTGCCTATATCATCATCTCTCTTGATGTAGCATTTTCTTCCAATTGTTTTGAAATATTTGATAGTAGGCTTATAACCTAGCCATAGCTCAAAAGGGGTCTTACCAGAATTACTGTTGACATTTACCTAGTTAATGGTATACACAATAGTGCTTACATATTATCTCCAGTAGAAATAAGGAAAATTTTCTTCCAACATCATGGTTCTAGCAATGTATAGAACGGTTTTGTTCTTCCTTTCAACAACTCCAGTCTGTTGAGGGGTCTGAGGAGCAGATAGTTGTCATTGGATTCCATGCTCTTCACAAAAATAATTGAATTATTGGGAAGTGAATTCACCACCTCTGTCTGACCTTAGGCATTTGATCTTTTGACCAATCTCATTTTCTGCCATAGCTTTGAAGCTTTTGAAATTTTCTAATGCTTCATATTTTTCTCTTAAGAAAGAAACCCATATCATTCTAGAGTAATCATCAATAAGAAACATAAAGTACCTTTCACCTTGGACTTTTGATTCTAGATGGACCACATAAGTCAATATGTATCAAGTCCAGTACTCCATTAGAGTTATACTGCTTGCTACGAAAGGAATTTCTAGTCTTCTTTCCCATTTGACATTCCTTGTACATAGTGTTAGTAGGCTTTACTAACTTAGGAAGATCTATGACTGCTTGAGTAGAGCTTATCTTGACATGACACAACCTCCTATTCCATAACCAACTTACATCAACTCAAGATCAATTAAACAACTTTCACTAGCAACATTCAAGTGAAAAATATTACCTCTTGTCTTTGAACCTAAAGCAATCATATTTCTAGAACTTCCCCTTATTCTGCGGTTACCATCCTTGAACTAAATATTGTAACCCTTGTCTACCATCTATCCAACACTTAACAAGTTATTCTTTAAACCTTCTACATAAAGAACATCATCAGTACTGTGCTTACCACCAAAATAAATAGTGCCTCTACCACGAATCACACCAGAAGTGTTGTCTCCAAATATTACAACATCACCATCATAGTTTTCCAAGCTTACAAATTTTATTTTATCACCAATCATATGATGTGAGCATCCGCTGTCAATTACCCACTCATCCTTTTCTTCAATTTGTCTGCAAGAGCTTTCTCAACATTCACATTACTAGTAGATTCAATGGACACCTGGCCATTAGCAATGAATATCCATTCATCTTCATTTCCATTTTCTTTATCAGATTCATCATCAATAACACCTTCTTCAACATAATAGCATTTCTTTTGAAATCTAGTCTTATCAGGCTTATACTTAGAGACTCTTTCAGGACACCTTGATGCAAAATAGCCTATTTTAGTGCAAGAAAAAAATTTGATAGGTAACTTTCCTTTGTACTTACCATGACCTTTGGCTTCTCTTTTCACAATCAATGCTTCTAGTTCTTCTATTTATTTTTCTTCATCTTCAATCTATTTCATCTCATCTTCATACTTGAATGTCTTTTTGGAACTTTCTCCCAGATCATATCTCTGCTTTCTTTTCCTGGATATAGTAGCCTTGAATGCAGATTCGGTCTTAGCAGTAGATTCACCAAATTCACTTAACTCAAAGGTAGAAATTTTTCCAATCAACATGTCTCTTGTCACATTTGTCACTATCCTGAGTTCATCAATAACATGAAATTTTGTTTTGTAGGAAGGGGGCATAGATCTAAGTATTTTAGCCACAATCTCTTCTTCGTCCAAGACTCCACTAGCACATCTAATTCTCATCACTAGTTCATTTATATTTTGAGAGAAAGAGAGGATGTTCTCATCTTCACTCATCTTCATGTCCTCTCACTTGCCTTTTAGACTCTGTAGCTTAGCAAATTTCACTAGAGCATCTCCTTCATACAATTTTTCCAACTTTTTCCAGATCTCATGTGCAGTCTTTAGACCTATCACATTTGTCATCTCTAAATCTGTCAAAGCACTCAACAATGCTTCAATAGCCCTAGTATTTTTTTTAACTTCTTTGATTTCATCAGTAGTAGAGGGACCATTCTGAGGAATAGTATATGCATTCTTTGTAATCTTTTAGAAAGGCTCACCAATAAATTTCAAATGAAATTCCATTCTGATTTTTCACAGAGAGTAGTTTGCTCCATCAAATCTAGGACTATCCTTCTTATAATATTCCATCTTGAATCACCTCAAGCTATTAAGATTTCCCTTTAGAGGAACCTGCTCTAATACCAATTGTTGGCAAAAAAAGGATATAAAACTAAGAGGGGGGGTGAATCAGTTGTTACCAAAATCAAACTTATTCAACATAAATCAACCTTTAATCTCAAATCTGATTATTAATAGTGCAAGTATAAATCAATAACACATCAGAGACACATGAAAACCAAGATTTTATACGTGGAAACCTTGTTAGGGGAAAAACCATGGTGGATGTTAGTCCACAAGATTATACCCTGTTAAAAGTATAATGAAGAGTAAATAGGGAATGCACATGCATTCAGGCACACTGCCTAGAGCTCACTGCTCAGAGGAAGGCTCACTACCTTATATACAATAATCAAATTAAATCCATATAATGAGGTTGAACTGAGAAATTAGCTTCTACAAAAGCCTGATGAGAGTTCCGGTTAGGCATAGAAAAAATTCTACACACTCTGGTGAAACTCTTCCACACTCTACTCAATATCTTTCACACTCTGCTATGTTCTTGAATGATTTGATATTTAATCGCACATGTACTTAACATACACACACCAAGAATACATCAAAATGAGGAAAACAACCACTCTTATATATCCGCTACATGGATTTACATCGTCTACTCTATCGACCACAAATAAAGAATAAATTACAACTGTTGGCCTCAATAGATAATTAAATCTTAATGCGCACCAACACAAGTCGGTCACAACATAGTGAGGACCCAAATAAACACCTTTGAATATGCCAAACAATACAGTATTAATCCATAGAGATCCACAACATGCTATCACCATCATGTCGGCCAAGAACATGAAAAAAATGAACACACAAGGAAAAATATTCAATCATGATCACTCCGATCAATGCGAATGTACTGAACTAATAGAGAATGATCTAGAAACATTATTGATCATCTTAGAAACATACACAACAACCAAATTCACTAGAATTGCAATCACATCTTCTAGAAACACTTGATACAGTAACTAAATAACTATAGGAACACATATCTTCATAACTTTCTCAATTCTTGATGTGTACCAGTGAAATTTTCAGAACACATACTATATAGGCTCGGTAAATAACCCTTTAATGTGCAACACCTAAAATTCAACGTACATAAATTTTCACCACTTGGATCTTCACAGCATCACAGATTGCCTGCAGTATATTTTTTTAAATTTTCTCAATCTCCTCAACATATACAGCCTTCAGAATCACCAATGCTAATAGTGTTGACATCAATGACAACCACATATCAGTAATGCAACCACAACATCCAACATCTTTTACCTCTCCCAAAGTTAAAGAACCCATGGGGAACCCCATTGGCCAAAAATTAATATTTCATAGTTGTAGTGCATTCCAAAATGAGGTTAATCACACTCTGATTAAATCCAATATTAGCTAAAACTTTGGGTAGAAAAATCCATAGGACTTTGTCATAAGCTTTTGAAATTTCAAGCTTGAAATCCACACTAGCATTGTTACATTTGTCCATGGAGTACAAAATTGTGTGAGTGGAAATAGAAACATCCATGATATGATGACTCAAGACAAAGCCTTTTTGGCTTGGACTTATAATTTTTTATAGGAAAGGTTTCAAGTGATTCACTAAATTTTTGGAGAAGATCTTATAAGTGGTATTACATAGATGAATAGGTCAAAAGTTAGCCATTTTCTGCAGGTTGTCATTTTTGGGAATGAGAGCTATGAAGGTGGAATTCAATTGTTTGAGTAGTTTTCTAGACTTGAAGAAATCATTGGCCGCGAGAATTAAGTCCTCTCAAACAATGTCCCAAAATACATGGAAGAAAGTCAAGGGTTATCCATCAAGTCTCGAAGCCTTGCAGACAGTCATACTAAACAAAACTAACTTGAATTCCTTTGGAGTGACAACACCACAAATATTATCATTATCCTCATGGGATAGAGAGGCAAGAAGGGGGTCCAACATTAGGTCTTCCAAATCAGAATTAGGGGCCACAATAGGCTTAGATAAGGCACGCTGGAAATAACCAGAGGCCAATAGACCAATTTGGGTAGGGGTAGTAACTTCAACTCCTAACTCATCTTTCAAATGTTTTACCTAATTCCTTTTCCTATGCTTAAGGGCCAAAACATGAAAGAAAGAAGTGTTCTTGTCACCCTCTTTTAGCAATTGAACTCTTGATTTTTTCTTCTAGAATATCTCCTCTTTTTTCAAGACTTTTTCCCATTCCATGTCTAAATTATAGTTAATATCACTTCAAAAATTTATTAAAAAATATGCAACAAAAAATTATGAAAATATATTTGTGTACTAGATATTGATGTAGTGAATCTATTTTTTTAAACTATAATTTTATCCTTAATACAAATAAAGTTATATTTTACTAAAGTAATATCACTCTTTAAAAATACAGTTAACTATACAAAATAAGTTTTTAAAAGTTATAGAAAAAAAATAAAAATTATTTCTTAAGTTTAATATATATAGATATATATAGACAAAATCTTAAAAGTCACTAGTTCACATCATCTTCAAATTCTTAATGGTTTAGTTGGTACATGTGTTAGAAAGTTAAAATTTAGTGGAAAATATTGATTTGAATGTCCCACTTTGACCAAAAAGTGAAACACACTATTATGGGGTCACCCCAGAACATTCTCTATTTTAGCTTTTAGAAAAATGAGTACCCCCTCTTTTTTTAGCTTTTAGATTTGATATCCCATGTGAATATTTATCTACAACTACTAGACTAGATATAAGGCACACTTTCATACCCACATCTAGATCTACTATTATTTCCCACAAGGTGAGTCATAATTTTTTTGGTAAAAGTACTATGTAGAGAAGGATGTTGGATGTAGATATTTTGAACATCCACATCTATATCTAAACCTTATTTTAATAAAATCACAAAAGCATTTGAAAAATATCTATAACTCAAAGTATTAATGAAACTCACCAACCTCATTAAAAAAATTATCCCCTCATGTATTACAAGTATTCTTTGGGAATAAACCATTTATTAATTCAATTCATACTATGTGGTCATTTACAATCAAATTATGAGATATACAACCTAAGAAATAAATAAAGCTAAAGAACTAGTAAATTTGAAATCTATTTCTAAAGCAGTGAGCATCATGAATGAGTAAGGATGGAGAACAAAACTAGAGAATCAATCTTAAAATGTATTCTATGGCTGTTGTGATTACTTTAATCTCAAATAAAATCAACATGTAGAAATATTACTTGTGATTTTATCAATTTAAGGAAATCAAAATCATATTTCTATTACAAGTTGTTCTTAGGTTGGATTCATCCTACATATTTTTAATCTCCTTATGAAATTGGAGTTTGAGGAGAATTTAAAAATAGAATAAACTTTCAATTCAGCCCTACGATTAAAATGTTATACAATTTTTTTGGAAAAGCTATTTATGTAAACCCTAGTCTTGGGAAAAATTATCTAAATAAAACAAGAAAATTTGAAGACCTTGGTATAATGCCCTAAATTATTGCCTAGTTATGAGAAAAATGATTTAATTAAAGATGTTACATTTAATCCCTAACAATTTAAATATCCCATTCTGAATCAAATTTCTAAAAGGTTATAATTGAGGAACTTTTAGACTTTCCTATTCAATTTAGATATTTAAAAATTAATATATCTCACATCCACTTCTAGAAATTTTTATAAAAATGTCAAAATATTGATGAAATTTAGAAAATGAAAAAAAATATTATGGAATCATCTTGTGGAATATGATGTCAATGAAGATATCTTAAGTATTCATATCGAATGTCCATATTTGGTAAGAATTATTAAATCATGTTGATACAATAAATCAAAGAGACATGTATAACTTGTAGAAAATGGTGAATAAGAAATATACCTCCTAGAATTATAGATCTGGTATAGATATCCACAAGCGCAAAATCAACAAAGGGTAATCCCACAATACTCGGTCCCAATCTTGGGACATAATTTTTTTTTTGTGGGAGTGGATTTTTTGAGCTACCTTCACATTTGAAGATATTTCTTTGAATGAAGGTCCTTCACTCAAAGGTATTTATGTAGAGACCTTCAATTGAATGTTAACCTTTGAGTGAAGATACTCTTCATTTAAACATCCTCTTTACATAAAGACCTTTGAATCAAGGTACCTTTAAACAGAAAAAATCTTCGATCAAAGGTACCTTCATTCGAGGGACCTTAGCTAGACACTTTGGATGTCTGCTTCAAATTTCCTTAGAAATTCCAGTTTGAAACCTTGGGTTTGACCTTTAAATGTAATTAACTTGACAAGAAAATTTTCAAGATCATTTTCCTCAGAACAAGCTTCCCAACAAGTATGATTTTGATATATTTTCATTGTTGAACATCCAAAATACTAAGAGGGGGGGAGGGGGGTGAATTATTATTCTACAAAACCATTCACATAAAATCCATTTAAACATTATAAAAAATATGACCGAATCAACAAAAGAAAACATGGAATCAAGAAAACACATGAACACTAGTAATTTTACATGGAAAACCCAAAATGGGAAAAAACCTACTCAGGATTAGCTCACAATATAATATATCTGGATATAGAATATTACAATGCCTCACTACCAGTACTCACTATCCTTAAAGGGCTCACATCTGGAGTACAAAAGGTTATGGCTCATTGCCAAAGGTACAAAATGTTATGGCTCATTATCAAAGGTATGAATTGATAAAGAGTGCACCTTCCTTGTTCTCGAGTTCAATTTTGGTGAATCACAATACATAAATAACACACCTATCTACTCATCTTTAGCCAAATCTCTTCTCTGCCTTCATGCAACTCTCATACTTACTCTCTTCCTTTTTTGCTACCTTTTTTTCTTGTGTCTCTTAATGTCTTACATATATATCCATGTTCCCTAATTAGGTCGACCTACTTAGAGAAACCTCATTTCAAATCAAAACTAATTATGTTAGTACTATCCTCAGAACACATTTATCTTTGCATGTAAATAGTTAGTATGGACCTAAGTTAGTTCCATTAATCATTCAGAGCATATCTCAATATATAATTAGGTCACCCAAAGCTAGACCAAAAATCAAACCATCAATCCATCAAAATAATAACACAAAAGTTGTTAACACATTAAATTCTCCTTTAGACAACATCAAACTGCTTATCTTCAACACCACACGATATGATAGTCTAATATGAGAAAATGCAAAATCTCCCACATCAATGTACTATATGAAATCTTATTGCAGTTTACAAATTGGAATACTATCATTTATATCTTCCAAATACCTTCACATATCATTATGAAACTCCAAAGTAGAACGTACCTTGTAGGCTCAAACAAATGTTCAAAGTCCTATAGTAATATCTTTTTTTGAGATAGAGTCTAGACCAAAAAATCATTGTACAAAGCCAGTGTATAAGTATAACACTATTTCCAAACTACTGGTGACTATACATTTCCAACCATACAACTTAGCTAGCTGAAACCATGTTAGTGGATGCAACAGGTATCAAGATAGAACATGTTATGCGCTTTTGAGCAGATCTTATAGAATAGGATAATTTCATATCAAAATATCGGATTAACAAATTTTCATTACCGTAGTAGCTAAACATCAAAATTCCATTATTTGTTGACATCAATGATAAATTATCAATTTCCAAAAATATCCTCCTTTGTTATTGATGGAAACACATGATGTGAAAACCATCAAGGCACTTCTACAAAAAAGAATTAATTTTCTCCCTCATAACTATTCACATGATACTTCTTTCTTCCAAAAATTATTTATAGAACTTGTCAAGGTTTTTCATGTTTTCACATGATACCTCTTTCTCCCCCCTTTGAAATCAATGGAAAAGGAAAATAAATACTAACAGTTCTGTTACACATACCTGAATATTCAAAATTCTCCCCCTAAGGAGTACAATAACAAATAGCGATGATAATTGGTCAACCGTAGACTATTTCTCCTTGAAGCTGGCTAAGGATCCCTATCCATGAGTATCTCCCTTCATCCCAAAGCCTTTTCACCTCTAAAAATACATTACATAGATAATTGAGATTAATTAAGAAGTCCTTTCCTTCAACCATAGTTTCGAGAGTGACATTAGAATTCAGAGTCCTGTCAGCTACAAAGAGAGCATAGTATATTGAAGTGCATTAATCTTTACCACATCTCTGAGCTTCCCATACAATTCAATCATTTATCCATTTTCTTTGTGAGATGCAAGGTATTATTCATGCATCCTTGTTAGCTCATACCAAGTTTGATCATCCAAATCAAGAGAAGGATTAAATGTGCTAGATGAAAACTTGATCTGAGTTTCAATTGTGCTTTCAACATTCTTGATTCTTTGGATTGCATCAGGATAGGTCAATTAGAATGTAAATAAAATCTTGACCTCTTTCTAATACATTTAAATAATTTTTGAGTCTATCAAGTGCAATACTGTGAACAGACTTTCATTTCTCTACAATTTCCAAAAATTCTTTATTTCAACCCAAGTGACCATGTCACTTACTGCTCTACTCTTTAATTTATAAAATCTACCAGTTAATGAACTTGTGCTTACAATAGGGGCATGTGCAGGATCATGATGGGCCAAAAAGTGGCAATAGGAAAAAGTAGTGTTTTTCACTTGCCAAAATATGCGGAAATCCTGAGTTGACTTTTATTTTGGGTTGGGTGTCAGTACATTGCTCATAGCAATGCCCAAGCCTAAGTTTTACAAATCGGATATCCATTTTTTAAAAGTAAAAAAAATCGGATATCCGATATTTGAAAACATTTAAAAATGTATTGTGGCAGTAAAATTTTGGTTTCAAAAATATGATATCCGATTTCAAACACACATAGACCCAAGAGTAATTAGGAGGTGTAGGGTGGACAAGAGATAGAGAGAGAGAGAGGGAAAGGGAGAGAGAGAGAGGGAGGGAGAAGAAGGAAGGGGAAGGGAGATGGGAAGAGGGGAAGAAGGAGAGAGAGAGAGAGAGAGAGAGAGAGAGAGAGAGAGAGAGAGAGAGAGAGAGAGAGAGAGAGAGAGAGAGAGAGAGAGAGAGAGAGAGAGAGAGAGAGAGGGGGAAGGGAGAGGGTAGAGATAGAGAGAGAATTAGGAAGGGGAAGGGAGAGGGGAAGAAGGAGAGAGAGAGATAGAGAGAGAGTTAGGAGGGGGAAGGGAGAGGAGAAGAGAGAATTAAGAGGGGGAAGGAGAGGAGAAGAGGGGAAGGAGAGAGAGAAGGAGAGAGAGAATTAGGAGGGGGAAGGGAGAGGGTAGAGAGAGAGAGAGATAATTAGGAGGGGGGAGGAGAGGAGAAGAGGGGAAGGGGAGAGAGAAGGAGAGAGAGAATTAGGAGGGGGAAGGGAGAGGGTAGAGAGAGAGAGATAATTAGGAGGGGGGAGGAGAGGAGAAGAGGGGAAGGGGAGAGAGAAGGAGAGAGAGAATTAGGAGGGGGAAGGGAGAGGGGAAGGAGAGGGAGAAGGAGAGGGAGAGAGGGAAAGAGATAATATTTAAATATTTTATATATTAGTAATATTAATTACTTATATAATATCTTATATATTAACTTAAAGTAAAATAAATCCGATATCCGGTTTGGGTCAGCTAATATAAAGCCAAAAAAGGTCATTTTAAAGTCATTCAAATTAGATAGGGGAAGAGGGGAGAGAAGGGGAGAGAGTGAGAGAGAAAGAGAGAGAGAATCAGGAGGGGGAAGGGGAAGGGGAAGGGGGGAAGAAGGGGAGACAGAGGGAGATAGAGAGGGAGAGAGAGACAATTAGGAGGGGGAAGGGCAAGGGGAAGGGGGGAAGAAGGGGAGAGAGAGAGAGAGAGGGGGGTAACTAGGAGGGGGGAGAGAGAGGGGAAGAGGGAAATAAGGGGGGAGAGAGAGAGAGAGAAGGAGAGGAGAAGAGAGAATTAGGAGGGGGAAGGGAGAGGGTAGAGATAAAGAGAGAACTAGGAAGGGGAAGGGAGAGGGGAAGAAGGAGAGAGAGAGAGAGATAGAGAGAGAGAGGGGTAGGAGGGGGAAGTGAGAGGAGAAGAGAGAATTAAGAGGGGGAAGGAGAGGAGAAGAGGGGAAGGGGAGAGAGAAGGAGAGAGAGAATTAGGAGGGGGAAGGAGAGGAGAAGAGAGAGAGAGAATTAGAGGGGAAGGAGAGGGAAGAATAAGAGATAGAGAGGGTGGGAGAGAGAGAGAGAGTGGGGGGCACCAGGAGGGAGGAGGAGAGGGAAGAGGGGAAAGAAGGGAGAGAGAGAGAGAGAGAGAGAGAGAGAGAGAGAGAGAGAGAGAGAGAGAGAGAGAGAGAGAGAGAGAGAGAGAGAAGAAGGGTCTGAGAGGGAGAGAGAACTAGGGGGGAAGGGAGAGCAGAAGAGGGGAAGAGTAGGAGAGAGAGAGATAGAGGGAGAATGGGAGGGAGAGAGAGAGGGATATAATATTTAAATATTTAATATATTAGTAATATTAATTAGTTATATAATATTTTTTATATTAACTTAATATATATATATAAATATTTATACATTAACTAAAATATATAAATAATATATAAATATTATACATAATAGTATAATATGTTATATATTATACATAATTCCGTAAGAGATTATCATAAATTATAAATTATATATTGAATTCTAAACTATATTGTATATTCTCAACTAGATATATTAAAATAAACTTTAAATTATTTATTGTAATTTTTTAAATTATATATTAAAAACTATATTAGATTTTTTAAAATTATATTTAAAATAAATCGGATATCTGATTTGAAAATTTCAATTTTTTAAATCATTTATTAAAAACTATATTAGATTTTTTAAAATTAAATATAAAAAAAATCGGATATCCGATATGTCTAACACAAAACCTACTACCTAGGGATTAGCCTCGGGTTTGCTTCGAAATTTGGCTAGGACATGCCAATCCTAAGAAGTCAACACAAAAAACGCGTTTAACAGCTTACCTTGTTTTTCTAGACTTCGCCCATGTGGTTGATGACTTTTTTTTTACCCTAAATTGATGAAACGAAAAGGGTTTTTAAAAGAGATTCTCAGCTTTCTACCAATACAAATTATTCTTTATTTTGAATTTAATAAATAATTATTATTCATTTTCTGTTTGAATTACGACTAAAGTCCTGATTGATAGGTTGATTGAAAAAAATCTATATCTTTCAAACTGTATAACATTTTTTGAATCCAAAATATGCGTCACATTCTATGCTTCGCATAGTATTGTATTTAAAAAAAAAAAGAATTTCATGAAGATTTGACCAAGTTAAGGTGGTCAGACATATGATTTTTTATATTTTTTAAAAGTTATAATAAAAAATTCATAATTAATTATTTACTTGGAAAAAAATACAAAAAAATATGCATCACATCGGGACATGAGTCCTCTACTTATATCTAAAATTTTATAAAAAAATATTATGATTTTATTATGGTTAGGGTGGTCAGACAGACACCTACTTTTTATTTTTTCCCTGAAATTTTAGTACAACTACATTGAAATTTCAAATTTTCACCAAATAGATGTTTTTTTTACAAAAATTAACCTAGTAGTTTAGAAACCACATTCAACTTATGATAGATTCTATTCTTACATATTTTTTAAATAATATAGATAACTTATTCAAATTTTTATGTCAAGTTGCCCAACTCTGATTTTCTAAATTTTCATTGCCACTTAAGGACCTATTTTTTCCATGATGATCTTGCACATACCCATAGTAACCTATGATGATCTATTGACTACATTAGGAACCAACTGAAGTTGTCCTCTTCTTCTGGCTAGCTACTTGATCCTTCTTGGAGAAGGCTCAGGCTATACAGCTAGTGCATGAAATTTTGTGACTTTTCTCTTTTATCTAGAGGAAAATATTGATTTTCCAGGGGTTACCTCAATCTTTTCAAGAGTTTTAGCTATTTTAGAGTAAGTTCCAAACCTAGATTTGTTGGAGTCTTGGGGGCTATTGATCAAAATTTCAATACAACCATCAACATATTCCTTCTCAATCTCATATCCAAAATCAGGTATCCATGAATTTCTTGGTTCAACTACCTTGATAATGTAGTTATCAGTGGTTACCAAATTTTTTATGTCATCCTTATACTTTGTAATAAATTCTCTTGGAACTCTCTTTCTTCTGTTCATTTGGCTTTGAAATTTTCCAAAGAATGTAGCAAATACATCTCCTTATGCATCCAAGTCCCCAAAGCTTCACATCAATTCCTTAATCTGATATCTGATCGGTGTAGTATTTTCCCAACTAACTTTGCCAACACTAGGAATGTCCTTCCTTCATAAAGTAGAAGATTAAGCATAAGATCAGTGTACCATACCTGAATGTACAATTATTCTCCTTGATGTCTCTCAGATTTTTCAACAATTGTTGTCGAAGTAGATCTCAAATATCATATTTCATTTTATTCTCAATCATGTCCAATTCAAGATCAATTGCAGTAGTAGAGAGGTCCTTGTCACTAAGAATCAATTGTGAGATAACTAGACTTGCATACTAGATTGTTGGGTTGGTGATTTCAACATGTGTGGTCCTTATTAAGTCCGTTATTTGATCAAAATTGCATTCAAGGGTCAATCCAAAGGATGATAAGCTAGTAACATCCCCGATTACCTCTTTGGTTATTGCATATGGATTTTCAAGCCACACATATTCATTGTAAAATCAATTGATAGTCATTCTAATACATCTTTCCTCACTACTAAAGTCCAAAAAATAGTTCCATATATCCAATTTCATTTCCATAAGTACATTGTATCTAGGTTTCAAAATAATATTATTTATAGTTAATTCTCCAAGCCATATTATGCGAGCCTTTTCATAGGTAGATTCTTCCAATTTTCAATGAATGTATGTTCCAATATCTTTAATTGGTATGACACCAGGAGGGATATCTGAAAAAGCACCAATATGATCAAGTTCTAGGGTTTTAACTAGATATATTTTAATTCAAGGCTCTAGTCTTATATAATTATCTATGATTCAAGGTATATCCATTGCTTTCGAAAAAGTTCAAAAAATAATTTAGATGAAACAATGTATAGCAATAGTGACTTACCTTTACCTTTCCATCCAAAGCCAAATCTCAAATTTCTACCATATGAAATTGCTCTGGTTTCTTTTGAACGCTTCTCCTTCTTCACAAATTCTTCTCATCGAATGATTTTTCTTTAACATATTCGAATTTATTTCTTTCATCCCAATTGCCTCTACAAAAAATTCTTCAGTTCACAAGTAGATGTCCTTGAAGCTCATGTAAACTTCCATCCTTTCAAACTCTGTGGAATTCATTCTTCACACATGTGTGTTTGCAACTTCCTTTCACATGAAATCTAAGTTCATTATCCTAATAAATGTATTCATGTCATGATATCATATCATATATTGAAAAAGGGGTTATTAAGTGTTTTGATTATTGCTCCCCCTTAGGTGCCACTTGGATCAATTTTTGAAAGGCGTAACTATACTATAGAGTGGAATAGTTTCTTATTCTACTCGATTTTCAAATACTCCTTCCTTTCTCCAAATTTTTTCCATTTCCCTTTTGACTTCTTTCAAATCAATCTTAATGATTTGTTCATACATTTTCACCGGATTGCTACATCTCATATTTCTACTTCTGTAGTCTTTGGTAGAGTGTTCCAATTTTCTGCAATTATGGAAAATGTTCTTCCATCCAAATTTTATTTTATTCATCTCAAACTTGCATTGAATGAATTTGTGTCCAAATAAATTACAATGATAGCAGTAGCCATATAATGTCTTGTTCAGTTTCTAGTTTCTATATTTCACAACTTTATGTCCAATCATTTTGCATTCAAAAAATTGACCAAGGATTGATATATTATCATTCATTCTATTTTCACAATCTTTTGCCATATGCCCAAACTTATTGCAAGAATAGCATACACCATTATAAGATAAGTACCTTTAAGCATTAGGTTGTTTGATAGGGGTCCTTTTGATATTGCTTCTTGGGTTCTTGGATTGTCACCATTGCTTTGAGTCTTCATATCAAGCAGTTGGTTTGATTTTGAGCTTTGTCCTTCTTCAAAGCCCAAAACTCTTTTATCCATAGAGGAATTCTATCCTGCAATTAACTTATCCAACATTGTTGAACTTGTCACAAATTTATCCTCATGATTTCTCACCTTATCGAAATCTGGTTTCAATATTACTTCTTTCTCAAGCTTTGCACATTCATCTATCTTCCTTTGAATTTTCGCTTTTTGACAATCTTCAATCTTTCCTTTTTCTTCCAATTGTTCTTTTAGTCTAGTGATGTCCTTATCTTCTTTCTTTAATTGATCATTGACGTCTCCGTACCTTTTCCTCATATTCTTGATGCACTCATTTTCTTCCTTCAATCTATCCTTCAAATCTTCATTTTCTCCTATATGCTCACTAGGGATCTCTTCTGGAGGAATAAGATTTTCTTTGTCTTCCATGTAATCAAATTTTGGGATGTTCCTCAAGCTATTAGGTTTCTTTAGAGGAACCAGGATCTAATACCAATTTTTGAACATCTAGAATATTGAGAGGGGCGGTGAATCAATATTTTATAGAACCATTCACATAAAATCCATCTAAACACTATCACAAATTTGACTGAATCAACAAGAGAAAACATGGAATCAAGTCAACACATGAACACAAGTACTTTTACATGGAAAATCCAAAATGGGAAAAACCATGATGAGGATTAGCTCACAATATAATATATCCGGATATAAAATATTACAATGGCTCATTTCTAGGACTCACCATCCTTAAAGGGCTCACAACTAGTGTACAAAAGGTTATGGCTCATTTCCAAGGATAAAAAATGGTATGGCTCATTGCCAAAGGTATGAACTAATAAAGAGTGCACCTTCCTTGTGCTGGAGTTCAATTTCGGTGAAGCACAATACATAAATAACACATCTATCTGCTCATCTTTATCCAACTCTCTTCTCTTCCTTCATGTAACTCTCACACTTACTCTCTTCCTTTTTCACTACCTTTTTTTTCTTGTGTCTTTTTAATATCTTACATATATATGTGTGTGTTCAGTAATTAGGTCAACCTAATTAGAGAAACCTCATTTCAAATCAAAGCTAATTCTATTTGTACTATTTATCCTTAAAACACATTTATATTCGCATGTAAATAGTCGACATGGACCTAAGATAGATCCCTTAATCATTCATAACATATCTCAATATATAGCTAGGTTAGCTAGAGTTATACCAAAACTCAGACCATCAATCCATCAAATGTATAACACAAAATTTGTTAACACATTGAATTATCCTTTAGACAACATTGAAATACTTATCTTTAACACCACACGATATGATAATCTAATATAAGAAAATATAGAATCTCCCACATCAATGTACTATATGAAAGCTTACTACAGTTTACATATTAGAATACTATCATTCATATCTTCCAAATGCCTTCACATATCATTATGAAACTCTAAAGTAGAATGCAACTTGTAGTCTCAAACATATGTTCAAAGTCTTGTACTGATTTTTTTTTTTGAGATAGAATCTGAACCAAAAAACGGTCGTATAGAGCCAGTGTATAAGTATAACACTGTTTCCAAACTACTGGTGACTGTACTTTTCCAACCATACAACTTAGCCAACTAAAACCATGTTAGTGGATGCAATAGGTATCAAGATAGAACATGTTATGAGCTTATGAGTAGATCTTATAGAATAGGATAATTCAAGATCAAAATACTAGATTAATAGACTTTCATTACCGAAGTAGCTAAACATCGAAATTTCATTATTTATTGACATCAATGACAACTTCTCAATTTCCAACATTCATTTTTTGAAAGGGGTAAACACTGTTGATTCATAGTTATGAACTGGTGAGGTCACAATTGGGGAACCTCATCCCTAATTTAAATATTCAACAATTACACCCCAGTGGGTTTTGAACCTTGATGTCAAGAACAACACCAAAACAACTTAACCATCATACTATGCCACTATTAGTGATATATTTTCATTTTTTTTGTATTCAATTTTTAGTTTTTACTAAACATAGTTTTTTCATTAAGCATCAAGTTCTTCGTTCTACATAGGCAGAAAAATAGTAAAATATTAAACTTTTTTTTTTTCCAAAAACCACCTTCACACTAGGTATTGATGTCCCTATTATGCCAAAAAAGTTGAATTTCGATATACACACAACAAGTTATGGTTGATGAAATACACCTATGTCGAAATTATAGTTACCTTGAATTCAAAAATAAATTAAAAAATTTGCAACAAAAATTATGAAAAAATATCCATGCACTAGATATTGATGTTACAAATCTATATTTCAAAAATTAGAATTTTATCCTTTCTAGATTTTTTTTTTATGCTAGACGACATAAACATTACTCTTTGAAGATTTTATTTACTATTCAAAACTAGTTATTAAAAGAGACGTTCAGAGTTCATGATTTATTTCAAAAAATTAAAAAATAATATTTAGAATCCACGAAAAAAATTCCACAAAGCATCATCTTCAAAATTTTAATGGTTTAGCTAGTATAAGTCTCAAAAAATGAAGATTTAGTTAAAAATATTGATATCAATGTCCATCTTGGCCAAAAAGTGGGACTCATTATTGTGGGATTACCCCAAAGAAAACCTTAAATTCATATCCACTCATCATTTTCACATCTAGATGCCATATTATTTCATAAATTGTTTTAAAATTTATGGATGTCAAAATTGTGGAAAAGGATGCTAGATAGAAATTTTGACTATCCCATATTGACATCCATATCTAGTAGTAATCTCTACAATCTCTCAAAATTGTTAAACATAAAGGTAATGTAAAACATTTCTATCCAACTAGATAGGGAAAGGGCATCATATTACATATCCTATATCCACTTCTAGATGAATGTTCTACAAGTTTGACTCTCAAATACGAAATTTATTATATATGTTATAAAACCCTAGATGTCTTAATACAACTAATTTCCCTACAAGGTAACATAAAATGAAATTTTTAGAAATGAATTGTATATAATAACTCAATAATAATGTACATTATTTTTACCTTATTGGTATTGATGTCTTCTAAAGATAAAAAGTGAAGTACAAGTTTAAAGGGGTGACCCTCATTGTTTAGTTCAAAAAATACCCTCTTTTTCTTGTAGAAAATGAGGACCCCTCTTTTTCTCTTATTTTTGTTTATTTTTGTGGTAAAGGAAAAATCCTATAAAGTATTCAAACCCTAGGTTTGGTCACTCAGTTGACTCAAATAACATCGTAGATGGATAGATCATTGAAAATTATCCTAGGTTTCTTTTGTAAAATCCTCAAAATTCCTAAGAAAAGAAAATTATGGCTCAATGCATGTTTTTCATCTTACTGGAACTAATTCTCCAATTCACATTGATCTTCCTACAATTTCTAGTTTAGTTAGAAATTCAGACAAGAAGAGTAATTGCATTAACTTTGGAATTTTTTTTATTTAGACATAAAATATTCTAGTGTAAGTCAATTCCCTAGACTTGAAAGGTTATAAAATGTGGCTTAAACTTGGTGAAAGTACACAACCCTAGTGAACTGAATATTTTAACTGATAATTTCCTATTCACTTAGAAATCCCTACTTTTCAAGTAGTGGTTTGAATCCCTATTATATAAGGATATATGGTGGCTACTGAACATGTCCATCCCGAACCTTTAAAATTATGTCTTTTTCTTAACTAGACCTAACACATTTATCAATCAAAAATTATTCACTAGGAATTTGACCCTTGAGTAATTATTCACTAGGAATTTGACCCTTGAGTGAACTAGAAATCCAAAATTTTAATATGAATTTCACTTAGTTTTCCTTGTAATGTCCTATAGCAATGAAATTCCCTCTATAGCAGTATTTCTCTTCACTATTAGACTTATACATTTAAAAGTCCATTAAGTTTCTACAAGTTCCATTATTGGAATTGAAAGGCCAACAAAGAGGAATTAAGTATAGAAATTATGGATGCTGAATAATCCAATGAAGCCGCAGCCTTGAAAGGATCTTTTTCAAGAAGAAAATCACCCACAAAGAAAGTGTTGCATCTTTGGAATGCGAATTGAGATTCTATTATGAGATGTATCTAGAATTATTTATAAATGTACAAATCACTCATATATATAGGCAAGAGTGAGATGTAGTATGAGATACGATGTTGATAAGTGTATTGATCTAACAACATGTGAACCCTAACTAACTACCTAAAATGATTTGAAGATAGGATAAGGCTTCTAGAAAAGACAACTCATCCTTCTAGGAGGAATCTTTTATCCTAAATACATGTGAAGGGGGATGGGCCCATTATGCCTAAGTAAACTTATGTAAGTGTAATTAAATAATTAATTACACCAACACCCCCCACAAGTGCAACTTAGAGAGGAAATGATTATGCAATGATTATGCAATGATGGAATGATGGGTCCCAGCTATATGATGGCCATTTTAGGTACCCATTTATAAATGAAAATGAAAGCAACTAATCTCCCATAAACAGATAAAAGGAGAAAACCTAGTGGGAAGAAAACTCCTCTCCAAAAAAGGAGATGAAATGTAGATAAGTGAGGAAGGATGGATGACTCCATCATACCCCCCAAGTACACCATATGTCACATAGATACAATACAATAAATATCCCCATATAGGAGGGAAATAGGGAGAATATATAGCCACCCCATCATGTGTAATTACCTACAAAAATGGTAAGTGACTGAAGACAAAACATGATCCAATGTCAACAAACAACTTGTCTCCCTTTCGAAAGAAACAAAACCAAGTAGAAATGTAGGGATGCTTCCCACTCTAGATAGGAATTGAAGGAAGGTAGAATGAATATGTGTGATGATGATATCTCTGAAAATTTCTCATGTGCCTCCTTTATCACTGATGATGAAGATTCCATAATCAAATCAGGTATATGCCCAATCAATGAAGAAGGTGATAAATCAGGACTATGCAAAAACTGATGTTGAACAAGATCCAAAGAATGCAATACAATGATCCTTCCATTGAAGGAATAGATGGAGACTAGATTTCGCCCACAGAATGAAGTGTCCTAAAAACCATTGAAAGAAGTTTGAAGAAAAAAAGGTGTCCAAACCACATGTCTCCTGCTAGGAAGAAGTAAATCCAATGGTAGATACCGAAGAAAATTTGAATCCGTAATGAAATGGGAGGGAAGAAGCCTTAAGTAGGAAATCTTTGAGGAGGAATAAAGTGCCTCCAAGGTAGTCTCAAGATCTCTAATTAGGGTCAAAACAAAGGAATGTGGAGACTCAAGAAAAGTCTCCAAGGTAGAATCTACATAGAGGAGAGATATCCCCTCAAGAATATCATCCAAACCTGTACAATTAGCCAAGTCTACAATACCTAAAACAAATCCATCCTATGATTGCAAGTCTAGAAAACTAAATATGTCTTAACGAATAGAAATGATGAAATCCTCAATCAATGACTTTGGAAAAGGAATCACTGAAGGTGAAAGTATGCCAATTTTCTATAATGGAGAAGGAGTATCAGAAGAAACCTTGTCAACCTCTTCAGATTATTCAAAGTATTCCAAACAATCAAAATCCTGCATAGAAATATCATCATAGGGTCTCTTGTTTGAAGAATGAAGCACATGATGTTTTGAATCATGATCATCAGGGAATGGTGGAGTATCAAGATCTCCATATAGCTCCCAAATCTTAGTCCAAAGAATATGAGGACAATCACAATGATCAATAGTTTTCAAAACATCATCATCAACATGCATTGCAATAACCTCTAAGATAGTATACCTGTTGCAACTCCAAGAAAATTCCCGAATACCTTGACCTAGATGGGGAACTATACCATACAAATGTGGAAAAAATTCAAGATATTAGAGGTGGTTTATGATGCCATCTCTCCATTTTTTATAGTTTCCATTGTGCAACATAATCAATGAAGGATTATATGCAAATCCCATAACGAACAATGAAAAATCTCCAATATTACAAATATATTGACCTTCAATAGAAAATAGAAACTTCCAAGTATGATGTGTGAATGAAACAATGTCCCTCAATGAAAAAAAACTTTCTCCAATCTTGAAGATATCCAAGTAACTATGAAAATGCTCAAAATGAACAAAAAATACAAAGCCCCTTGAGATAAAAATGAATAAAAGGAAAGGATTGATAAAAAAGAATTGAGATACCTTCCTGATGCCGCTGGAATCACTGAATTTCAACAATGTAATTTGAAGATATGAGATTTTGAGTCCAAATGAGGGTTTTGACTTCAATTGACTATATCTTTTGATGGAAATAAAATTTTAGAAAATAGGATGCACCACTAGATAGTGCTCTGAAATACCTTTCCAACAATATCTCGTTTGTTGATTTTTGAGATCGTGGTGAAAAATATATACCCCTTAGAAGATATCTACCCTATTAGAGCCTATCAAGCTAATGGGGTGCAAAAAATAAGCACCTAGGAAAAAAAAGGTCTACCCCTAGTCCTTGACATGACTGCAACTTTATTTAGAAAAAAATAAAAAATGGGCCACCGACCTTGGTGATGGTGGAGCTAGATTTTTGGGTGGCGCCACCTAGATCTGGTGGGGCCTGTGGATTTAAATGTGACGATGACTAAGGCTTGGAGGACGACGACGAAAGTAGTGGAGGCCAAAATGTTAGGATATGGTGTTGTACACCATTGCATAAATTGATTTATTATGTTGTAATTAAATAATTATTTAGTTGTGATGCACCTTGGTAGTGTGGATAATCACACTAGGTAATTATTTGTGGTCCACTTGATGTTGTGTTGTAACATTGTATTATTATTTAATATGTGGGAGACGTGTGATAATAATTTAATATTGGGGAAATATTAAATAAAGTAAAGTTTTAGTACCCAATGTTAAATAAGGGGTTAGTGGTTTTGTATTCACATGGTTTTGTGGTACGTGGTTTTACCTTTTTTCTAGTTGTATTTTGTGTGAGCTTGTGTCTATAAAAGAAAACACATGTGTAGTGGTTTATGTTGGGGGTTGAGTCATTTGGTTGTCATTATTGAGTCTTCTTGAGGAGTGCATTTGTGAAGCATGGCATGGGACATGTGGATTCATGCTTGGACACATGGGAATGTATTGGAGGACTTGATTCTTCACAGGTGCTCATTGTAACTCTTATATTTTATTATTGCTGATTAATATGATGGAGTATGGATTCTTTTGGAGGTTGGGTTTTTCCCTCTTGAGGGTTTTCTCGGGGTATATCTTGTGTTATATTTGATGCGTATGTTGTCTATTCTCTTGCATGTGGATTCTGATCACTTATATGAATTTTTCTCTTTTGGGTTATGTGGAAATTATCATTAGATGGTTGCAAGTTTCCTTATATGGAAAAGAGTGGCTAGTAGTAAGATAGAGGTCAGTGATGGTGAATAGGCCATAAAATAATAAATGGACTAGTGTGATGGGACAATGCGACAGGGTTAGTGATGATATTGGCCTGACTATTTGGATGTGACGGCTAGAAAATGTACCTTCCCACTTTGCAACTATACAACTACAGAAAATAACGCTGACCAAGATTTTTGGCAGATTTAAAAAAAAAAAGCCAACCCACAATAAAAGTTAAAATAATTCCAATGGGAAATTCAAACTTTTATTTAACTGCTGACTAATACAGATGTATATATTTAGATAAAGAAAATCCCTTTAAGCCGACAAATTAACTAACATGAATATTTTTCCAATGGAGTAAAAATCAAACCCCTATATATGTCGACTGTGAAATAAAATATGCAGTCAGTGCAATATAATTTGTTTCCAAAACTATGTAAATCCCAAACATGTTTTTGAAAAAAATAGCTTGCTGATCTTAAAAACATTTCCACAAGGTATGACGACAGGGAGGATGATTTTTTTTATTATTGTAGATCGTACAACCCAAATATTACAAATAGAAAACCTTAAAAAAATACCTCTGATGGCTCTCGGTTAGATATCTTCAATTTTGATGAATTGGTTGGAAATTCTTAGGTTTTGAGGCCTTCTAAACATAATGGCGACCTCATATTGGACTCAATCTTCTCCAAAAATCAGCTTGGTCCTTAGGTGGAGCCAACTAGTCTACAATTAAAAACCTTCAAGCCTACAATGAATCTCTCTAGCCCAAATTTCTAATCCTGAGATGAATCTTCAATGGACAAGCTCTGATACCATATAGAAATTATAGATGTTGAATCATCTAGTGAAGCTACAGCCTTCAAAGAATCTTTTCCAAGAAGAAAATCAACCACAAAGAAAGTGTTACAACTTAGGCATGCAAATTGATATTCCATTATGAGATGTATCTAGAATGATTTACAAATGTACAAATGCCTTGTATATATAGGCAAGAGTGAGATGTAGTACGAGATAGGATGTTGAAATGTGTCTTGATCTAACAACATGTGAAACCTCACTAACTACCTATAATGATGTGAAGATAAGATAAGGCTTCTAGAAAAGACAACTCATCCTTCTAGAAGGAATATTTTATCCTAAATACATGTGAAGGGGGATGGCCCCATTATGCCTAGTAAATGTAACCTAGGAATTAATTAAATAATATGCGTACGTAAACTTATGTAAGTGTAATTAAATAATTAATTACACCAACATTAAGTATTTAGCAGAACCCAAGACCTTATTGAACCAAATTTTTAACAATATTAATTTTAAGTTCACTTGAAAATTCCCAAAACCATACGCAAATATGTAATATTAGGGATTTAAAATTGAACCCTATATATGAAATGGATATTTCCACATATATTAAGATTCCTTGCATTTGATAACAATCACATTCCCGAATAATAAGGTAAAATTGATCCGAACAAGAACAAAAGATGATAATATAATATGAACATTGGATTCTAAATTTCAACTTGAAAATTTCTCATTTAGCACATGTTTTCTCATAATATTGTGCCCCTAATAAGTTGCAGAACCTAGCATATTGGAGAAACAAGGGAAATTTCCTAAGGCTGTGGGTCACCTAAAGCAAAAAGGAACCTCCAGAGAAAGCTAGCTCTTATGGTACTCACCTAAACTACTTCTTGTTGGGAAAAGGGTAAGAAAGATTGCATAAATTAAAAAAACTAAACTCTAAGGGTGATGCACCAAAACATTAACTAAACTTGTAAAAAAACCTTGCATACATAGTTTTAAGAAAAATAAAATAGCTTAACATGCACATAACAATTCTATATGATTTTGTATCAATATTTCATGAGGATATAACACACGATCCTAGAAGGAAAGAAACCTTTCACAACTTGAACTATATACACTCCAACACAACTCACAACCTGCAAAATACATACACTTTTTGCAAAAGGTGCTACTAATGAGACACAGTAACAAGGAATGAGATAATTTCACAAGTAATTGTATCAATCATCCAAATGCACACAATAGAACAAAAAAATTAAGAAGGAAAAATTGCTTATCTCTATTGATCTCCAAGGTGTAAATTGCTATACATGTCAAAATGAGTTACAAATACTATCTTTTTTTGAAAAGGACTTCAAAAGTCAGAAAGTAGGAAAAAGATAATGATACGAACTAACTTAAAAAATGAACAATGAAGTTACTATATGATTCTCCAATGGATTCCACCAAAATAGGGACCACAAACCCTTTGGTCATGCATAACCAAAAATCCTAAAAAATAGCCCCCAAACTCCCTCCAAAATGTCTCCAAAGTAAAGAAAAGGTCAAACCTTGACCTTACCCATCATAAAAGCCCCTAAAAATACCCCTAAAATTCTTCAAACCAACTCAAAACAACCCTGTATTCCCTCCATATGTCTATCAACCTCCTCCAACTTCCCCCTATATGCTTGCATAACATAAATTTTCAACTATATCCCCTATAAGCTTGTACTAGACACAAATACACTTCATTTTGAATTTAAATAACATTAACTAAGTGGTTTATAATTGCACCACTTAGATAAATGTTTCACATTTTATAGAATATGCAAAATAAAAAGGCCATGATTTGGCCCATGTCTTTGAAAAATAAAGCAAAAATGATACAAGTTAGGGAACACACCCTAATTGCTAAGCATATAGACATAAGGTGAAGGTATTAATTTTATTGCAAATTTTTGAAAATAAAGGAATAAATTCCTTTAGGCTTGTCGACATTCATGGGGTAAAGGAATCCCTAATGAACAAAACTTGAGCCCAAAACATTGAATGCCATTTTCATTTTGCATTTGATCTTTCTGGAACTCTTCACTGCCGACATAGGGTTTAATATGGAGATTTTCCTGCATTCTCATGGTGGTTATCTAGATTTTCACCCATGAATTTCCTTGCAAAAAACTAATGGCTAATCTTGGGTAAGTCATTTCCTATAGAACTTGCACCATATTTTTATTATTTGTCAATAAAATTCTCATCTCAAGCTTTGTTATGTAGAAATAATGAAAATTATTTCAAAATCTCTGTGTACTCAATATGCTCAATGCTTTTTTAAGAAGAAACTACATATTTTTATTTGTGTTTTTCATAGCAATGCATTCCGTGAAGGAAAGAAAACAAAGGTCACTTTTCTCTATATTTTCTTGCAAGTTTCTAAAATGTCACTCATTGTTTGTAGAGGGTTTTTACTTTAATGCTTCTACTCTTTCTAGGGTTGCACCTTTTGTAGATTCTTGAAGCTCCTCTATATATATGTGGCCACAACTATGGATATTCCTTCAGGGTTTACTTATGTGCAAAAAAAATATCAAGGGTTTTCTTGTATCACTTCTAGCCTAGCCGTGGACCCATTTGTTGTGGTTTCTAGAAAATTACAGAGGGAAACCTCCATTATGTGGCTTAGGTAAACCATGGCATGAGTATTTAGCTTTATTTTCTTCATGGATAAGGGTTTCCTTGTATTCAAGTCATGATATCTTTACTTCACATTTTGGGCTCATACCTTTCACGACCAAGCCTCCAATTCATTTTTTGTGTTTTCCTTGAAAAAACTCCATGGAGAACTCAAGGGTTTCCCTTCTTTTTACTTGAGCTTGAACTCAAGGCTTAAGCATATATATGAGGGTTTTGATCATGTACAGACTGAGGCTTACCTTCACATCCTCATTATGATTCACTATCTCCTTACATCATTCATGCCCATCTCTTAAATTATTGGAAAATTAACATCTTCACCTTAAAATGCATTGCAAATTTTTCTCATTCATGATAGTGAGCTGGTATACGCTTAGAATTTGCAATGATACTTGAAATGTCATGCTAAACCTGACAAAATACTTGTGGTTTTTGTTGAACTCAAGGGAGCACTGAGAGTGGGGGGTGAATCAGTGTTCAACAAATCTTAAATTCCATCAATCTAAAACTTGAAACCATTTCTTCATTGCATTAAAGAAAAGATGTATGCATTCAAAGTACATATTCATAACACCATAACACATAGATTTTTTTTGTGGAAACCCTATTAAGGTAAAAACCACGGTGGAGGTTAATCCATAATTTGAGTACTCAAATATAATTGTTTACAAGAGGAGTGCACTTGCATTCATACACACTTCCTAGAGCTCACTACTCAAGAGAAAGGCTTATTGCCATACAAAATTCAGATTAAAACCATTGGAAGGTTGAACTAAGATAGTAACATCTATTTATTCCAAATTAAAGTTCCGATGAAGCTCATAGATTCAATTCTGGATCTTCTTTTCAATTCAGCACTTTGCTCTGCTTTATTATGCTCTTTTATCCTTTTCACATCACTTATGATCAAATTCGCACTATTGAACTACTAAATCTCACACTAAACAATGATATATTATACATTCACACTTAAACACACACACTTACATTCACTTCCTTAATGGAAAAAACAATCTCATATATATATCTTCAATCAAGGATTTATTTGACCATCAATCAGCTTTATAAAATATTAAGTTACCTTCAACTTATCAGCCAGATCCACCACTAAATCATTATGCACATCCTCCAAATTTGGTTAAGACAAAGAGAGGGCCCAAATAACACTTAATCGAGCATGAAGACTTATAATTAATTATATCTTATACATCCACAATAAATATCCTTGTCGGGTCAGCCTTCTAGCATAGATAATCAAAAAATTAGTTCATTGGATATTCTAGACCACATATCAGAGAGTGCACATCAAAAAAATCATTATCAGACCTTCCTTAGAGATCCTCAACTCAAAATATTTGTCTGGTAAGGTGTCTAATTCAAATTTTATGCTTGTAATCGGATGCGATGTTCTTTACTCTTCTCTACTGGCAGAAACCAAAATTATACTACAAACTAGATAGGTTGGTTGGGTTGCCATCAATGACAACACTTTCAAGCCATATGCTAATGATATATCCAGCCATATGCCAACAATATATCCCTTTGGAATTGATGGCAACACTTAGTGAAAAATGACTAAGTGTCAGAATCATTATGAGTAGCTGCCAAGACTTGTACTGCACTTTCTCCCTTTGAGATTTATGAGGCACTGCCTTCTTTTCTCCCTCTGTAGGTAATGTTGCATTCTCCCCCTTTGACATCAATGACAAAGCATGGATGCCATATTCCAAAAAGACAAAAAGTCCTATTGACAAGATAAAGACAAAACATGTGTTCAAAATCCTCAAGGCTTCAAATATTTAACACATTTATGCCTACAGTTTTCCTCCTTTGATCAAAATTTCAAAAACTTGAAAACAATTAATTGTTATCTTTAGAATATTATCTTATGTTTTTTCTTCACTTCTGGAAGGAAATTATTCCAACCATGTATTGCAATTCCAATAATAATGATCAAGCTATTGTTCTTGGAAGTCTTGTTAATAATCTCAATGAGAGATTCGAGAATTGTAATTGCTTCTTCTAGTTTCTCGCCATTCTTCAATAATCCACCATTTGCTCAAACCTGCATTCAGTTAGATCCTTTACCTTCCAAAAATTAATCCACAAGAACATTCTTGGAGTGGTGAATTTTTGTGTGTTTTGACTGTAGCTCCTGAATTCTTTTCCTGATGATGCCATCCAGATCTTGAGATATGTCAAAATTTTTTCCAATGTTATTCAATTATGTCTCAATATGATCCAACTTCTCTTTGTAATAGCTGATTGCATGGGGCCAACAAATGCAATAGTTGTAGATGCCCGTGGCTGAGTTTATGCATTGCCTTAACTCATTCATTTTATTCTTCATTTTGGAATGAGATAGTCTAAATTGTTCCTTTAGGTGAGAGACAACTTCACCTTCTTCTTTTCCTTTGTCCTCAAAAACCATTGATTCTTTGTTGCACTCGATCATCTCTTTAGGTAGAATGTCCTTTAGAATTTCCAATCTTATCTTACAGTGCTACACATGAGCATTTAGAACTTCCAGAATCAAGTCCTGATTGTATGATGGTCTGACTGACCACAACTTCACAATTGCCTACATGCCACCTACACCTAGAATAAGCCGATGTAGCTTTTCTTTTGTCAAATCTTCTTCTTCCTCAATACCTTTTTCTTGTTCAGATTCATTTTTCAGTGGATTCTCAGTTTCTTCATCGGATTCTTTGTCCGGAATTTCCACGATTTCTTTTCCATTTCCCTCAATCCTAGGAACTTTTCTTTCTTGAGTGTTGTATTCAACAATTTCCTTTTCTCTTTTCTGTCCTTTAACAATGCTATTGGAAGAGGAACCAAATTCCATTGTTCTTACTGAAGGAGAAATATTGACTAATCCACACTTTTCAAGCACATTCTTGAAGAAATTTTCAAATTCCAAATCCCAGTTAGCCAAGATCTTAGAATAAGAGTATATTTAATTGCATACCAGTTTGTTTGATTTCCATACTACATTATCGATTTTCGGCAAGCAATTCAAGAAATACATTACCAAACATATAATTAAAGTGCTAAACTTGAATGGATAACTTGATTCCTTTATTAGTTGAACATTATCCATGAACTGATTCTTTAACAACCCACATAGGTGAAAGTCCTGACCTTCAATTATCATTTTGTGAGCAATGTATACTGTGCCAACCGATGTAGCTCCTTCTTTATTTCTGTAGAAGATTTTATATGTTATTTTGTGTGCAATGTACTTCATAACAAGATTCTTGATTGTTGCAATCATCCAAGCTCTCTAATCTCTGATTATTCTAGTTAGGTTTTTGACCTCTTTGTTTTGAATAGATTTCTTCCTTGGAACATCTCCAACTTTTCAAAATCTAGTTAAGTTCTCAATTGATTCTTTTGAAATGATGTAAGGTTTTTCCAAGGTTAAAAAATCATCATGTAATCTGCTCAATATGAATTTCATGAATTCCGCATTCTCTAAGTACAAAAACTCACTCCACAAATCCAAATTTCCATGCTTAGCTTTGCTCAATTGCTTTAATTCATGAGGCAGTAAAAAATTCATCACAGACCTAATATTTGCATTGTTATATTCATTTAGAGTGATCAATCCTTTGATTTGTTCAATTTTCTTTTCATATTTAGGGTTCGCAACCACACTGAATTATATGAAGAATTCAAGAATGATTTGAAATAACTGATAGATCTCGAACTTTACTGATGAATCAATTTTGTTGCTTTGCAATCTTCCTATCGAGTGCTCTCCTTCTCTTATTCGATGCAAAGTGACAAATGACAGTTCCTACTTAACTTTTATAGCTCGCACATGTGCAATAAATGAATTTTCCCTAAGTTTTCCAGAGGTTCTAGTTTCCCAAATGGCAACAGAAAAATCTTCTGCGGACCTATGAACTATCCGAGTTCTCTTTGCTAAAGTTATCCAAATATTATGTACACCATAAGTATACCTTCTTGACAATTTATTTCAGTCTAACACCATCCATAGATAGGGGAGGAAGGGTTTTCTTTGAAAGACTCCCCTTAGGCCAGTGGCCTTAAATCAATTATTGAAAGATTTACTGGAGGTAGGTTCCAGAATGGAACCATTCCTAGTATTAGAATCATTTTTCCTTACCCATGTCTTCTTCATCTGATCTCTGATTTCATCTGTAGTTACTTTTTCTTTCCCTTTATCATTTTTATCTATATTTTTGCCTCTGTATATCGAACCTCTTCTGTCTACATTTTTGTTTCTACAAAATCTTGCAATATGACCATACTTGTTGTAGTTGTAACACACAATACTTTCTTGTCCTAACCAATTATTCCAATGACTTCTTCTAGATTTTCATTGATTAGGAATATGCCCAAATTTCCCACATGTGTAGCATTCAACCTTTCTTCTAGTAATAGGGTAACTTGATATATTTCTGCACTCAATTGATTTACGACCAAATTTTTTACAATTGAAACACTGATGAGAGAATGATGAGACTTTTGAATTAATATTACCTCTACACTTAGCAATCATATGACCGATATTATTACAAGCAAAACAATACCCATTAAAATTTTGTGCATTACGTTGTCTTACCAGATATCTTTCATTTTTTTTCTGTCTGAAATTCTTTTGTCCTGATTTGGAACTTTCTCCCCTTTCATATCCAAGACCTCTCTTATCATTTGCACTCTTTTGTCCTTGATTCAAATCATCAAGCTTTATTGAAATATTCTTAAAATTTTCTCTGTATTCATTTGCAATGACAAGATCATTTCTAAGAGTAACAATCTTCTTACCAAGTTCTTCTTCATTGTTTCTGGTTCTTTGGAGTATACTTTCCAACTGAGTGAATTCACCTTTTACTTTTCTGCATTCATCATATTTCTCTTTCAAGGTCTGAGCAAGATTCCCCATTTCTCTTCCTTTCTTCATTTTCTTTAGTCATCTTCGTTGTCATAGATTCCATCTCATGTTTTAGGTTTGTATTGTCTCTAGCAATATTTTCACATTTTTCAGTTATCTCCTTCAAGGTTTGATTTAAGTGAGAATCATACATGTTTTCACTTTCCTTTTGTTTAATCTGATCACAAAGATCCTTCCTCTTCACCCTGGATTTAACTATCCGATCCTTCAATGATTGGATGAATTTTTCAGCATCTCTAAGATTTGCTTTTAGTTCTTGAACTTCTACTTTAGACTGATCAAGGTCATCAAGTGTCACCAGATGCTACTGTTGAAATCTACCAGAGTCCATCACATTCCAAGATCCACCTCAAGCTTCAAAACTCCTCCACAGGAACTAGCTTTGATACTAATTATTGGACTCAAGGGAACACTGAGAGGGGGGGTGAATCAGTGTTCAACAAATCTTAAAATCCATCAATCTAAAACTTGAAACCATTTCTTCATTGCATTAAAGAAAAGATGTATGCATTCAAAGTAAGTATTCATAACACCATAACACACAATTGTTTTTTCATGGAAACCATGTTAGGGGAAAAACCATGGTGGAAGTTAATCCACAATTTGAGTACTCAAATATAATTGTTTATGAAAGGAATGCACTTGCATTCAGGCACACTGCCTAGAGTTCACTGCTCAAGAGAAAGGCTTACTGTCATACAAAATTCAAATTAAAACCATCTAAAGGTTGAACTGAGATAGTATCATCTATTTATGCCGAATTATAGTTTTGGGGAAGCTCATAGATTCAGTTCAGGATCTTCTTTTCAATTCTGCACTTCACTCTGCTCTATTCTACTCTTTTCTACTTTTCACATTGTTGCACTACTGAATCTTGCACTAAAAAATGATATATTATACATTCGCACTTCAACACACACACTTACATTTTCTTCCTTAATGGAAAATCCAATCTCATATATATATTTGTAATCAAGAATTTATTTGACCATCAGTCAGCTTTATAAAATATTAAGTTATCTTTAACTTGTTAGCCAGATCCACCACTAAATAATTATGCGCATCCTCCAAATTCAGTTAAGACAAAGAGAGGACCCAAATAACACTTAATCAAGCATGAAGACTTATAATTAATTATATCTTATACATCCACAATTACTATCCTTTCTGGGTTGGTGTTCTAGCACAGATAATCAACAAATTAGTTCACCAAATCTTCTAGACCATGTACCAGAGAGTGCGCATCAAAAAAATCATTAACATACCTTCCTTAGAGATCCTCAAATCAAAATATTTGTCCGGTAAGGTGTCCGATTCGACTTTTATGCTTGTAACTAGATGCCATGTTCTTTACTTTGCTCTGCTGGTAGAAACCAAAATTATACTGCAAACCAGATAGGTTGGTTGGGTTTCCATCAATGAAAACACTTTCAAGCCATATTCTAATGATCTCTCCATCCATATGCCAATAGTTTTTACATCAAGCTTGTATTGAATCCCTTGTTTCTATATATGCCTATCTACTCAATGTCATGAGTGAAAAGTGCTTTTTTTTCAGTGTAACCTCAATATGAGACTGCCTTTCTCTTTGCTACTCCATCACACATGGATAAAAAACCTAAACTCATGGTTCTATTCTTTCCTTCTTTAAAAGCACTGCCATCATGTTATCAACAAGACTACCCTTTGAGTAGTCTTTGTGACTATTTCTATGCATAAGATCACTGCCTCCAATTCATAGTGAATCAATTGAAAAACTGTCATTTATGATAGTGACCTACTAGCTCACTATCATGAGTGATGTGTACTTGTTCAATTGATTACAAGTGAGATGAGGTTATATTCTTATCCCTCTTAAAGAACAAGAGGGAAGCATGTTGGGCTCAACCCTTGTGGGATCCCATTTACTCCACATTCTATGATGTCATGAAAATGATCTCGCAATAAAAATTTCACCTATACCTGCACAATGAACAAGCATGTTAGATAAAACAATGAGGCACACAATATGATGAATATTGATGATAATCCTCTTCTTTTCTTGATCTTTGAAATGTTAGAAAAACTATTTCAATGCTTTATGAGAATAAATATATTTGTTGATATAGTATATGTGGAGAATATGGGTCCCGATCTCTAACACAACTTCTCATCTCATGCAAGAATTTCAAACAACAACAAAGCAACTTTTGGAGCAATCAAGCAGGAGGGGCTGGACAAGGATACAACAATTTAAAATTGGGGTTCGTCATTTAGGAAATGACAAATCCCTACTCTTTTCACATGCTCCTTATTTTACACTTCTTCAAATGTATATTTTATATCTTATACTATGTTGAAATAGTTATTCCCACGGCTTGTGTGGGACACCATAGATTTGTAATTATCAATGAAAGGAAATATTTATGCAAAATTTGTGCAATATTTCTCTTGTATACATTTGCATAATGAACCACAATTTATTTGATAACTACTTCTGTGCATATGAATGAAACCTTTAGGAGAATTGAATGTGTACCTTTACCTTTATTTTGCAAAAAACTATCTCAGCTCTACCTAATTGAACTGGAAGCTAAATTAGGTAACTTCACATAAAGTAAATTGCAGGTAAATAAACCCCTACTAAACATGATAATATTTAAGGAAAATGAAACTAGGAAATTGAAATTCCCACTCTTTTCCATTAATTCTACCCACCACAGTTCATACATTAACTGCATGCAACTTTTTGTGTTTTTTTTTAAATAAGAAAAAGAGTGATTTGGAAAATAAGAGCTAAATTGGGTGAATATTACAAAAAATTATAGAGCTAAGGTATTAGAGAATCCATAGTTGCATAGATTTCAAAGACTTTTTCAACCATATAATTTTCAAAAGGATGTGAAACATAACCAACTTTAAAGGTTTGAACACTTTTAAAAAACTAAACTAGGTACAAATTCTAGGTAAATTTTAATGAGCTTCCAAGAATTGAAACTGCATATATGAACTTCATTTTAATTCAAGTGATGAATTTCTTGAATTATGATGAATTTTTGTTTTTGTCAGGTAATCTAATAGAAATTGAAACACTAAATTAGTGTAAGTCAATGAAAACCCTAGTTTTGCAAATGGGTAATCATAGCTATTTTCCTAATTCAATCTAGAAACCATGAGCCAATGATTAAATAAGGGAAAATAATATTTCCAAGGACCTCTACTTCCATGTCATATTTGTCCTATATAAAAGACAATATCAAACACCTATTTAGGTAATTTTGACACTCAAGAATTTCAAAAGAGGGTACCTGACAAAGATGTGGGTATGTTTGCGAGAAATATTGCGAGTAGACTTCACCCAAAAGTTGGATTTCTAACAAATATGGGGCACCATAATTAGTTCTTGAATGCATTATTTATTATGACATGGATAAAAGGATGGTGGTTAAAGAAGGTAGATTTTATGTTGAATTAACTCTAGAAGGGATTACGAGAAAGTTCAACATTTAAATTCATTTTGTGATGATCCCACTTGAGAAGGGGTAGGTTACAAATAAATAAAAGGAATATGAGGATCAATTTATGAAAATTATACATTAATCTTAGATGCTAGATAATAGAGAGCCAAAGGTAGCTTCTAAAATGTATTAAACTCTCTATTAGAGTGACTTTAAGTAGGACATTAGTGGCATAATCACTTTTCTCAACTAATTAGTAGCACTACCAATGATCAAAATGTTTTTTCCATTGATGTATAGCTAAATAAAGTAAGTCAAGTAAAATGAGGGAAAAATTAATTGAGCTCAAGCTATCAATGATTCTATTAAGTCACAAATAAGAAGCTTTAGAAGGATAAGACAATTCTATATTTCCTCATATATCATATATTCATGTGTGGTCAAATCCCAATTTCAAGGATTATACAAAGTTGGTGTGCTAGTAAACAACCCAAGACAAAAGTAAATCTACCAATACTATCATTAGCTACAATTGGAGGGGTTAATCAAAGACTACCACTGAGTAAATGGTGCATTTTCTATGAAGTTGGTTTGAACAATTGACGGAGACAAAGCCAAGAGAATTTCAATGGATGCACAAAACATAATCCATCCACATTAAAGTTGGCTCATATAATTTCCTAATTTTACCTATAGTAGGATAAAATAGTTTTCAAGGAAAATCTACATTCTCTCAAACCACCCCTCAGATAAAATTACACTACTAGATATTACTAGGAAAATGTTTCCTTTTTATGATGCATTCAAAAAGTTGCACAAAAGAGGATAGATAAAATTTATTTACATTTGGGGAGGTATAAGTATAATATAGTGGCTAATTACTAAGAATACAAAAGGAGCTACAAGCATTAAAATTTAATCTTTGGGACTATGAGAGACCAAATTATGACCCATGCAATTTGAGGTTGCACACTAATATAAACAAGAAAAATATACACATGAGCCTAATCTAGAAAACTTCTCGGTTGATTTTGATGATGATCATGAAGTTAGGAAGATGACATATAATAGGATGAAACTTAATCAAATCGGGAATTTGAGAATCTTTAATATCATAACTCAAGTGAAGGATGATGATGAGAAGCTCCTACATCCTAGTCATGAGTTGAACCAAATATTTGAGTAGCCAATAGAGGAACTTTATTGGAGTAAGATAGAGGTAAATTATTTGGACATAATAATGTTTACCCTATATTAGAGTCCATCTAGATGTGGTTGAATAATTATACCTATGCATTGAAAATGAAGGGGGTGGAAATAACATACCCCAAGAAAAATACTAAGAATATAAAGATAAAATCTATAGAAGATATAGATTATGATTATTTCTTGGTAAATAAAATAAATATAGTTGAGGCCAAATCCATGTAAATGGATAAGGTTTAGGGTAGTAGAGAATTCTCAATTATAGGAATCACAATTTATTAAAAAAATATGACCAACTAGAGATTGCCATTCCTACAAAATATAATAGGAAACCTAGAGGAATATCTACTATTTCATTATGCTATCATTTGTGTTGTCATTGATTTCAACCTATGGTATGGATATTTTGAGAAGGTGTGTATGGAATTGAGCAAGTGTTGCAGATGCAACAGGGTCACTTGGTTTCCAAGTGCTTTTGAGAAAATTTGCATATATTGAACAAGGTGACTAGGAAGTGTTATGTATTTTTCTCCACATTTCTTCACTCTTGAATATGTTCTTGTGTAGTTTGAAAGTGATGAATAGAGGTCTTGAAAGGTTTTATATGTAGATTTTTTGGTTTTGGATCATGCAACAATAGAAGATATGTTTGACAATGTGCTGGATTGTATCTAGCTTGTGAAGAGGGATATCTAGGAGAAATAGATTTTCTCCACATGTCTCTATGTTGAAGTCTCTTGTACTGAAAATTTGGGAATGTGCTAATATTATGCATATCTACCTTCCCTTTTTTTTTCCAGTTCTTATCTATTCCACAAGCTCGGTTCATGCATTTTGTCTTAGTGGTAGTTTGATTGGCTACACAAGATGATAGTATTCTTAGTTTCATGTGTTTACACCAATTTTTTTGAATAGTTTGTTGATGTTGGAATATTATAGGATATTGTATAATTTTACTACATGGTTTGTAGTATTTTTTGGCCAAATTGGTGTGTTAGCGTTGATTACAGATAAGCTTCGTGGTTTACGAAAACTTGGTGTAGCGTGTTTGTGTAGATTTGGGTCCTAGTTAGCCCTTTATGTGGTACGCCTTCACTCCTTTCCACCACTGAGGTTTTTGGTTCCAACCTATTTGGTAGTTGCACATTTGAGGTGAATAGATTTCATTGAAGCCAACCTAGAGAAGGTTATTCGAGGTTGTGAAAGATATATATGCAAGGTCAAAAATTTGGAGATGTGTGTGAAATGGAATGATGTATGTGTGTTGAGATTAGAGTGCGAGCAAGAACTCCTAAGAATACTAGAAGCACTGAGAAAAAGGTGTCTACATTTTTAGTGTGCTAGAAGTTGCAAGAGGTAGTGACCCGAAGGTTACAAATGGTAAATAGATATTTTGGGGGTTTCTCCAGTTGCTCTGAAGTAGTGAACCTCCTTGTACCTATCTCTTTGTAATCTAGAAGAAGTGATCTTCTTGGGTAGTGAGCCCTTGGAAGTCAGCCTTTTTATTTCTAAACAGTGAGTCCTCTAGGAAGTGAGCCATAAGCAGTGAACCATTTATAATCAATTTTAGTTTTCATATAGTGAGTTAATCCTCATCATGGTTTTTACCTCATTGGGTTTTCCATGTAAAAATCTGGTGTTCTATTGTGAATGATTATGGATGTGTTGTTTCATTTGTTTACATTCATGCTAATGCTTAATAAGGGTTTGAAGATTTTAATGCATAACTGATTCACCCCCTCTTAGTTGTCTTGTGTCTCTAACAATTACTATCAAAGTAGAGGTTCCTTGGAAGAAGCTTAAATGCTTAAGGTAGATCCAGATGGTGCACAAGAATGGTGTCAAAGATCCTATGTTTGATGGAACAAATTATTCCTTCTAGAAATCTAGGATGGAAGCTTCTCTCACAATAATAGGGTTTGGGATATAGAAATCAGTCGAAAAATGGATATACCATGCCCAATACTCCTTTGAAAAGTTAAGATGAGATCAAGGAGTATGAAAACAATGGAAAAGTGAGGAATTCTATTTTGAGTAGGCTTTTCGATTCAAAAATTATGAAGGTGACAAGATGTATTACTATTAAAGAGGTCTGGGAGAAGTTGGAAAACATTTATGAAGGATATGATATGGTTAAGAAAGTATAGATGTAGAATTTTAAATCCAAGTTTGAAATTCTAAGGATGTCAGAAGATTAAGATATTGTAGGCTACATGCATAGGGTGGATAAGATTTTCAACTCCATCAATGATCTTGGTGGAAAGCTGGAGGAAAATGAAGTTGTGAAAATGGTATTGATAACTCTTCCTAAATACTATAGTGCTAAAGTTTCTACTATTGAGGAAGCTTAGGATCTAGATCAATATTCTAGAGATCAATTTTTTGGTGCTTTAACTACTTTTTAATTAAGAGATTTTGACAAAGATGCTCCAAGGAAAAAAAATGCTCTTAAAGTCAACAAGAAAGAGAGGAATGATGAATCCGATCTGGATGATTTTGATGAAGTGGAATAAAATTTTGTAAGAAGATTGAAAAAGGGCACTGGAAGATACAAAGGTAAGTTAAATTTCAAGTGTTTCAATTGGAAAGATAGGTAACTATGCTTCAAAATGTCTTGAAAAAGTTTCAAATGATAAACATTAGGATCATAAAGGTAAATATTTCAAGAAGAGTTATTATGTTAAATAAGATAGTGATGATGAGGAATCAGATTGCTCAGATAATGAAAGTGATGAATACATGTTCATGGCTTTGAATTTTGGAACTAATTCTACTGACCCTAAGAGATGCATGAAGGAAATTTCTCTAGAAACAAGTCACTCTATTAAAGGAACTATGTTGATTTCCTTTCATGCAAGAAAGGAGAGAAACTATTTGATAATTGACAAAAAATGTGTTGGCATATGGATTCTAGAGATTTTTGGCATATGGCTTTTGGTTTTATCATTGATGGCAACCTAATTCATTAATCTGGTACACACTTTTGCATCTATTCATACCAGGAGTTAGAGTGAAGAACATGGTATCTGACTGAAGTAGAGTCTATCGAGCAATATGCATTATCAGTTTATCAGTTCATGTTGCGCATCTTAGGGAAGGTCATGTTGACTATCTATAATACCTTATTCTTGAGTTTTTTGCTGGTGCATCAATTGGTGTATGAGTTAGAAGATCCTGTTTATTAATTCTCTCTTTAACAGTGCTAAAAGGCCGACTAAGTAAATGTGGCATGTTGTTGATGTTCAAGGCGAAATTGTTTGAAGTATTTGTGGGTTTGTGGATTTTTTTTTGGGTCCTCACTATGCTGTGGCCGACTTTGGATGGTATGTATTGAAAATAATTTGTGTATTTAGCAAACAAATGAAAAGTATTTTTTGTTTTATTAAGGCCAACATATGGATGATTGAATCTCTTATTGCAGATATATATAAGTGATCCATTATACCATTTTGAGATGTGTGTGAGGTGGGTGTATGATGCAATTCAAGTGTGAAAAGTATGATGTGAATATCAAAAGGATAGAGAGGATTTTTGATGCGACTTAAAGGCAAAGCAAAGCAGAAAAGAAAAATCAAATGGAAGGTTTGAAATCAATTAATATGCTTAGCTCGAATTATAATCAGGCATTGATAGATTCTATTCCTTTAGTTCAATTTAGTAGATGGATTTAATCTGAACATTTTGTAAGGCAGTGAACCTTCCTATTTTAAGCAGTGAGCTCTAGGCAATGTGCCTGAATGCAAGTGCATTCTCATTTTGTAAAAATTTTTATTTGAGTACTAAAATTGTGGATTGACCTCCACCGTGGTTTTTCCCCAACAAGGTTTCCATGTAAAATATCATTGTGTTGTAGTGTTGTGGATGACTGCCTTATGTGTTTGCATCTTTCCTTTGGTTTAATGTTGAAATGGTCTAAATATCAGATTAATAAAGTTGAAGATTGTAGAACACTGATTCACCCCCCCTCCTAGTGTTCCTAGATTCCAAAAATTGGTATAAGAGCCTAGTTCCTCTGAAGAATTTTGAAAACTTGAGGTGGATCTTGGAATGTAATGGACTCTGGTAGTCTTCAACAACAAATTTTGGTGGCACTTGATGATCTTGAATAGTCTAAAGTAGAAGTCTGGGAATTGAAAGCAAATCTTAGGGATGCTGAGAAATTCATTCAGTCATTGAAGGATTAGATTGTTAAATCTAGGGAAAAGAGGAAGGATCTCTATGATAAAATTAAGAAAAAAGAGAGCAAAAACATGGATGATGTTCACCCGAATCAAAACTTGAAGGAAATAACTAAAGAATGTGAAAATATTTCCAGAGACAATGCAACCCTAAAGCATGAAATGAAATCTATGGTGATGAAGCTGACTAAGGAAATTGAAGAAAGAAGGAAGAATGAGGAGAATCTTTCTGAGTCGTTAAAAGAAAAATATGATGAATGGAAAATAATTAATGGAGAATTCATTCAGTTAGAAAATGAACTACAACAATCTTGGAAAAATAAAGAAGAGCCAGAAAAATAGATTGTTATTCTTAGGGATGAACTTGCTACTGCAAATGAATATGAAGATAAGTTCAAGATTAGCTCAATTAATCTTGATGAGATGACTCAAGATTAGAAGAGTGGAAATGATAAGCGAGGTCTTGGGTATGAGAAAGGAGAAAATTTTAGATCTGGACAAAATAATTTTAGACAAGGTAATCTGATGAACAAAGCAAAAAGGAATCTGGTAAGACAACCTAATGCTCAAAAGTTTAATGGATACTATTTTTCTTGCAATAAATTTGGTCATATGGCAGCTCAATGTAGAAGTAAGATAAAATCGAGTGACCCATCATTCTCTGGTCAGTGTTTCAATTGCAATAAGTTTGGTCATAAGTCAATTGAATGCAAAAGCATGTCAAACATGTCTGTCAGTAGAAGGAATGTTAAATGTTATACTTGTGGAAGATTTGGGCATATTGCTAACCAATGTTGATCAAGAAGAAATCAATGGAATGATTAGTCTAGATAAGGAAATATTATGTGCTACAATTGCAATAGATACGGTCATATTGAAAGGTTTTGCAAAAACAAAAATATGGATAAAAGAGGTCCAACATACAAAAGAAGAAATACACCAAAAAGATGACAAAGAAAAATGAAAAGTGACTGCGAATGAAATAAGAAATCAGATGAAGAAGACATGGGTAAGGAAGAACGAGGATGATGCAGGAAATAGTTCTGTATTGGAACTTTCTTCCAGGAATTCCTCCAAAAATTGATCTCAGGCCATTGGCCTAGGGGGAGTTCTTCAAGAAAATCCTTTTTCCCCTGTCCGTAATTAGTACCAAAACGTGAAAAATTGTCAACAACATTATTAATGATCTACAGATGCTTTGGAAAAAATTCACAAGGAAATTCAAGAAATCATAGGTCCAAAGAAGAATTTTTCTCTCGCGGACTAAGAAAATAGGGTATCCGGAACACCTAGGGAAAAAGTATTTATTATTACAAAAGTTAGGTGTGCGAGGTTACAAAAGGACATGTTGAAACCCTCATTTCCACTTTATCAAAGAAAATAAGAAGGAGAGAAATCTGCAATAGAATCTCAAAGGTGTGAAGACATTTCAATAGCGAAACCCTAATTCATCGGGTACTTCAAAAATTTTCATTCAATTTGGTGTGCAGTTGAAAGAAACGAAGCATGAGAACAGAAGGAAAAATGGAACAAATCAAAGTAATGATAAATCTAGATGAATATAATAGTGAGAATATTAGAGTCATAAGGAACTTGTTGTTACCCAATGAATTGAAATGGTTGAAAGAAGCTAAACACAAAAATTTGGACATCTGGAATGAATTTCCCTATTTCGAGAATGCAAAAATCATTAAGTTTATTTTGAGTAGATTGAATGACGATACTCTATTTCTAGATAAACCCTACCACATCTTGAAATAAGTGATTGAAACTTTAACAGGATTATGCAAAGTTGGGGATGTACCAAAGAAGAAGTCAATTCTAAATAAAGAATTTGAAACCCTAACTGGAGTTATTGGAGATCAAAGGGCATTAATAATCTCAAAAATCATAGATTCAGTGACAAGGTACATTGTGCATGGTGTATCGTACAAAATATTTTTTAGAAACATAGAAGGTGCAACTTCGATAGGTGTTGTTTACATTTCTCACAAGACAATAATGGAAGATCAGGATTTTGATCTTTGCACATTACTGAAGGATCAATTGTTGGAGAATGTGCAATTATGAAAGATGATAGGTTGCCCTTTTAGGTTTGGCAGTTTGGTTATATGTCTAGTAATGTATTTTCTGATTTTCTTACCAATGAACAACAATGTAATATGGAAAGAGAGTGAACCGATGTGCAAACAAATTTACATGCACTCTAACAATTGGCTCAATTGGTATTTCCCTTTCCGTAAGGGAACTTGAAGTTGGTTCCTCCTCCGCTGAGATGGAAAAGAAGAAGAGAAGAGCAAAATAAATTGTTGTTTGTACTCATCCAATATGTAAGACTCCAAGAGTTGAAGGGAAAGGAAAATAATAGGTGGTTGTAGATATTCCAGATGAGGGATCTGATAAGGAAACTAAAGTCACCCAGGGAAAATAACTGGAATCAGTCAAAAAAAAAAAATGTTAGAAGGAAGTGAAGAAGAAGGTGATTTAACCAAAGAAAAAATATTGCCACTTATTCATGAGGAAGATGGAATGCAAAAAATTGCAAATTTATGGTCTATCAGACCTTCATATGAGCAGAACATGATTTTGAACATACTAAGTGCTCATCTTGTGCATAACCAGATCAAATTGGAGAATTTGTGAAATATTTGGCCAGAAGAGATGATTGAATGTATTAAGGAAATCATGGACTCTGAGTCCGAGAACAAGGAAGAAGAGGAAGTAATTATACATATGAAGAAGTAGTATAGATTATCATTTATTAAACTAAAAAGGCACATGAATCAACTAAGAAAATGTATAAACTCAGCCAACAGTATTTACAACTACTGTCTTCGTTGGCCTCATGCAATCACCAAGTACAAATAAAAGTTGGAACAAATTGAATCTGAACTGAACAACATTGCACAAAACTTTAACATGTTCTAGGATCAAGGTGGTGCAATCAAGAAAATGATTCAAGAATTACAGAAAGAGCATACAAAATGTCCAAAACACCAAAAAAATGATTATTGACATGTTTTGGAAAGTAAAAGACCTAACAGAATGCAAATTGGAACAGTTGATTGAGATACTAACAAAAGGAGAAATATTAGAAGAAGCCATCACCATTCTGGAATATCTCATCAAGATTATCAACTGGACATCTTAAAATAACAACATGATCATAATCACCAGGATTGCAGTAGAAGCATGGAAAATGTTTCTTTCGGAGATGAAAGAAAAGTACAAAATAATCTTTTAACTCAAATAGCGGATGGATGTCATCAAATTTTGAACCATTTTTTGGATAAGTAAGTTTTTGAAAACCTTTTTTTGGCTTTATCATTGATGTCAAAGGGGGAGAGAGAGCAGTGAAAAATTCCTTATCAAACTCAGGGGGAGTTTTAAGAGAGTTGTGTTAGTTATAACGTTTTGAAGTCTTGAAGGATTGCAGTATGCTGGTTCTGACACTTAGTCATTTTTCACTAAGTGTTGCCATAAATTCCAAAGGGGGAGATTGTTGGCATATGGCTTCTAGTGTTGTCATTGATGGAAACCTAAGTCATTAATCTGGCACACACTTATGTATCTATTCATACTAAGAGTCAGAGTGAAGAATAGGGTATCTGATTGAACAAGAGTTTTTTGATCAATATGCATTATCAGTTTATTTGTTCATGTTGCGCATCATAGGGAAGGTCGTTGAGTATCTAGAATACCTTATTCTTGAGTTTTTTTTGGCACATCAATTAGTGTATGAGTTAGAAGATCTTGTTTATTAATTCTTTGTTTAACAGTGCTAAAAGGCTGACTAAGTAAATGTGGCGTGTTGCAGATGTTCAAGGTGAAATTATTTGAAGTATTTTTTGGCTTTGTGTATTTCTTTTTGGGTCCTCTCTATGTTGTGGCTGACTTTGGATGGTACGCATTGAAAATAATTTTTGGATTTAGCCGATAGATGAAAATTATTTTATGTTTTATTAAGGCCAACATATGGATGATTGAATCTCTTGTTGCAGATATATATAAGTGATCCATTATATTATTTTGAGATGTGCGCGAGGTGGTTGTATGATGCAAATTCAAGTGTGTGAAGTATGATGTGAATATCAAAAGGATAGAGAGGATTTGTGATGTGAGTTAAAAGTAGAGCAGAGTAGAAAACAAGAATCAAACAAAAGGTCTGAAATCGATTAATGTGCTTAACTGGAACTGTAATCAGGCATTGATAGATGTTATTCCTTCAGTTCAATTTCTTAGATGGATTTAATCTAAACATTTTTTAAGGTAGTGAGCCTTCCTATTTTGAGCAGTGAGCTCTAGGTAGTGTTCCTGAATGCAACTGCATTCCCATTTTTTAAAACTTATATTTGATTACTCAAATTATGGATTGACCTCCACCATGGTTTTTTCCCTAACATGGTTTCCACGTAAAAAATACTTGTGGTGTAGTGTTGTGGATGATTGCCTTGTGTGTTTGCATCTTTCCTTTGGTTTAAAATTGAAATGCTTTAAATATCAGATTAATAAAGTTGAAGATTGTAGAACACTGATTCACCCCCCCCTCTTAGTGTTCCCAAATTCAAACAAGATGTTCAAATCACATGACATGTTCAATAAGAGTAAGTTTGTTAACCTTAAAAAATATGATGGTTGTTGTGTTAGGTTTGGTTATGAAACATTTGCTAATATCTATGGAAAAGGTTCAATTAGGTCTGATGGCAACGATAAGACAAATGATTTTATTTATGTGAAGGGTCTTTGACATAATATTCTCAGTGTAGGAAAAATGTGTAGCAAAGGATAAAATCTGGGGTTTCAGGATCATGGTTGTGATAAAAAAAAAAGATCCAGAATCTTGGTTGTAACAAGAACAAGGCAAAAAGGAAATGTTTATCAACTTAAAATGTCTACTGGTAAGTGCTTTATGAATCAAATCAACGAAAGTTGGTTGTGGAACAAAAGAGTGAGTCATATCAATTTTGAAATCCTTGTAAAGATCAAGTTTACTCATGTTGTGAGAGACTTTCCAAGAATTACAAAGCCTATCAATGCAATTTTCAAAGAGTGTTAGTTTGGAAAAAAAAAGGAATAGGTTCAAAACTAAGGAACATTCTACTATAGGAAGTTTAGATTTGGTACACACAAAACTATGTGGACCTACTAGAATAAGAATCCCTCAAGGTGATAGATATTTTATGTTGTTAATAGATAATTACTCTAGAATGACTTGGGTGACCTTTCTCAAAGAAAAATAAGAAGCTCTAGATAAGTTTAAAGAATTTAAATCTATGGTTGAGAATGAAAAGGGTTTGAAAATCAAGTTCTTAAGGTATTATAGAGGTGGAGAGTTCACCTCAAATGAGTTTAACAATTTTTGTAAAGATCATGAGATAAAAAGACATTTATCAGCTACAAGGACTCCGTAGTAGAATGGGGTTATAGAGAGGAAGAACTTGATAGTTTAAGAGGCAACAAGAACCATGTTGAAGGAAGAAAATATACCAGATGTCTATTGGAGAGAGGCTATTCATAATCTAGTTTAAATTATCATTAGAGGACAAGAAAAAGTGAATAGTTCAAAGACCCCAATGAGCTATGGTATTGAAAAATTCCTATTGTGAAATATCTTAGAGTGTTTGGTAGTAAATGTTATATCATGAGGGATGAAGAAAACTTAGGAAAGTTTAATGCAATATTAGATGAAAGAATCTTCCTTAGATACTCTACAAAGAGCAAGGCATACATGTTCTACAAAAAGAGAATAAAATAATATAATTGAAAGTGAAAGAGTCAAAGTGGATGAAGAATCACATCAAAGCTTAGTGTTGATAAAAGGATATGAATCCGATGAACCCCTTTACAGAGAAGAAGGAAAATAAGAAGAAGAGATGATAGTGGAAGAGGAAGAAGCTTCAGAAAAGAACTTGTTGTGCCTGTGGCACACACGCGCCATTCAGAATGGGGACCCTCTCTCCCCTCTTTTTCATTGTCGGGTCCTTTTTGGGCTTCGCCTCATTCTACATGCCCATTTTGCACCCTGAAGGGTCAACATATTCCCAAAAGACACATATTAAGTTTGACCAAACTTGACCCCCTTTAAAAATTCTAAATTTGAAGTGAGTTCGGGTTTCCCTTGTCAGAGTGCCCTTCGGACATCCGTGGCCCCTTTCGGGTCCGGACCCTCAGGTTTCCCTCTCCGGATTCCCATTTTGAGTTTGCTGCTACCGACGTCCAGTGCCCAACATCTTTCCATACCCCAGACCTCGGATCTCAGGTGTTCACATCCAAGATTTTGCCTGAACTTCGTTGTTCTTCACGGCCGCACCTGAACATCTTTCTGCCCACCAGACTCTAGGTCGCCCACCGCTGCCTAATATATTTGAACTCACCAGCCTTTCTGATCATCATACAAAACATTACTTTTTTGTATCTATGGTGTTTTGGGATATTTAAAGCGGATTTTTGGCTGTCATTTTCACCTAATCGAAGTGATAGAGAAATTTGCAGAGCTCACTGCATCCAACATTCTCCACCTCCACACCCAGGCTCTCATCCAACCATTTTTTTGCACACTCAACACCACCCTCTTCAAAATTTTGGGGTACATCCGCCGTCCGTGCACCTGGTCTTCCTGTTCATCAAATTTTGGGTTAAAATGAAGTAAAATCGTAAAAATGGGTAAAACTCTAGTAGATTAGTGCTCCCACTAAAAAACCCACATTTTAAAATCCCAAAAAACCACATAAAATCATCGAAATTCATCGTCGGAGCTTAACCCTTTCGGTGCTATTCTTCGGAACAGTCACTGGCATCTCTAGGGCTTGGACTTTCACACGGCTGTCCGTGCAAAACGCTAAACTTAAAATTCAAAATTGACAGTGGCCAAGCTCGCCTCGGATCCTAACCTTCGAATTTTCTTTCGCGGGTTTCTATTGTGCCCCTACCATTTAAAATGGCCTCCCTTGACTGTCTTTTCGACCCCCAGATCCCAAGCTCGCGAGGCCCATTTTAAACTTGCAAAATTTAAAAAATCGACCAAGGAACAAATTGTCCTCGGGTTCCAACCCTCAGAATTTTGTTCCCGAAATTCCCTATGAACTTCGCAGTTGTGAATGACTAGGCTTGAACGTCCTTCAGGACCTCAGACCCCGGGCTCACAAGATTTGCTAGAGTATATAAAAAGGAACCGAAATCTAAAGTCTAAGCTAAATCCGGATCCCGAACTCCAGAATTCCTCCTTCGGAATCCCGTGTTACTTTCGTCCTTCCAAATGGCTATCTTGGGACGACTTTCCTACTGTCGGATCCCGGTCCGCTTTTCATCGAGCACAAAATCCAAGATGGGAACTGAAGACCGAGCTTCTTTTAGACTCCGGATCCTAGAATTCTGCTCCCGAAATTCTATTTCGCTGTCGTTGTTTCAAATGGATGAAACCATCCCTCTTTTCAGCCTCCGGGCCTCAATCCTTTATTTGCTGCCATGACTCCAAAACTCCTAAAATTCATCTATGAGGATTGTCCTCTAGAATTCCACTCCTGGAGTTTCATCTGCCTTTTGCCATCTCGAATGGCTCTCTCATAGCTACTTTTCGGCCGCAGAAATCCAAAATCGGAAACCTAGCACCCAAAATTTTGTCTTCCCTATGCTGTTTCTAGTGGCCTTCCTGTAGCTGATACCCGAGCTCCTAAATGAAGGATCAAATGACCTCCAAATCCAAAATGGACTTCCACTCACCTGCTAAAATTAGGTCTTCCTTCATGCCAACCCTCAATTGAGAAAATCCAACATTAGGAAACACCTTTAGGAGTTCCATGCCTTGTTTGCCCTTCCAAATGACATTCTGCCAAGGGAATTCTGGCCCTGGGAACCTGGATTGCCTGTTTTGCCTCCTTATAATGTTTTGTTAGGTAATAAGCATTTATCAAGTATGAATGACAATTGCAGAGCTAACTTTGATATGCAAGGAGTTGTTCGAGGCCATTTTTCTATATTTAAAGTTACTGATTCACATCCCTTTGTGCAGGATCTATAGAATCTGACATAGAAACCTCTAGTGCCACCAAGGAAAAGGGAAAGGCGATAGCTAAGGCACCTCAGGGAAAGGAGGACAAGGATCAAATGATGTTCAAGTTCTAGGGAGTGCCACTGCACTCCAGAATCACCACCCTTTGAAGAGACATCACATATACCAATATCGGGAATGTCGATATTGACGAGTTCACACGGAGGGTTAGGGTGGACCCTAAAATAGAAAATGCAAGATTGATCAGAAGCATCGGACTTACTAAGGCTGTAGGTTTCCCGCCAGCTTTGGTGGCCCCCGAGTTGGTAGTGGCATGCCGGGCAACATATAACCCCCATACCAGAACCATAGTGGACAGAGATGGAAATATCCTTGTGGACATGTCTCCTCATGGGATAGCTATAAATTTCCACATCCTAGCCTTTGAGAGCAAGGAGACACCAACAATTGAAGAATGCAAGGCATTATGGGAACAAGATCCTATGAGTTGCAAGAGGCTGACCAATCAATACTGGTTGAAGGATAAGCGGGCCAGTGCTGGAAAGGTCTTGCAGGATCTCTTTCGCAATGATTTCTTTGAGGATTACCACGACCTCGTCACCTTGCTAAGTAGAGTAATGGGTCTTCCTGTTGTGACCTTCTTCCAGGAATGGATGTTTTATTTTATGGAGCAAATCCTCCGTGAAAACTCCACCTTTGATTGGGGAGAAATAATCAGCAATTGCTTCCATGAGCAATTTTTCAAAGTGAAGAAGACTTCTCTATTCTATATGACGTCCTATCTAGTTTATTCACTTTCCAACTAGTGGCATTACCATGGACTCAATGCTATTCTGAATTTCACGTCGGGGAGAGAACTCAAACCTTATGATAGGTACCCTCAGTTGCAGTACAAAATCTTCAAGAGGGACTACTGCAGAGTCAACGACACCTTCATTGCCTATATCATTCAGTCTCTGGGAGGCGAATTTCAGAGAAAATTTTCCCATAGTGCTAGGGCCCTCCTCAAGAAATACGCCTTCCTGTATATACAATTTCCAAAGTTCACTTTCATCCGTGCCCAGGGATTCATGGAAAGACCAAACAAGCTACCTCAGTACCCCAATGACCAGATCATTCTATTAGAGCTGACTTGGCAGCTGCGACACATTGATAATATCCTGAGAGCCAAGCATTTTCCAAGGACACCTTACCCTATAGGCCTTGGTCAGGGAATGTACAAGATTCACACCTCCCAATGTGCAGGGAATTCAGAAAAGGAGCTGGCCTAGTACCACTTTCGGCTGTACACAGCTCAGCCAAGAATGGACCCATATGGTCATATCAGGAAGGCATTGGGACATGAGTATGCCCACCTCCAGAATGTTGAGGATTTTTGGGCCAATTGTAAAGATGATCTTGAGGTGCGGCTATGACAATATATGCGCATGACTGCCCTCTATGTGTGGAGAATAAACTTGTGCCTGGTCCTTGAAAAACTTGAGGAGGTCGAGAGCATAGTAATTGATCTAGGATACATTGTCATCACTAGACTACCACTGCCTATGATTGATTGGGACGAGCAAGAGGTTGATGACCTCGCCATGCTCACCAAGCTCATGGAAATCCAAACAAAGGCATGGATCAGCTAGCAAATGGCATGACTAAAACAACAAGGAGTCACCTTAACGTTCAAGGGACTCGAAAGTGAACCAAGTGGCTCCGATGGTGGGGTTTCTACCGCAACGACTGGGGAGACTTCCAAATCCCCTCCATCCGTCAAAACAAAAAAGAGAAAGGAAGATAGTAATGAGGGACCCAACCCTAAGGTTTATGCTCGAAAGGCTTCGAAAGGTGAGCCTTCCAAGAAGAAAAGGAAAACAACCGGGGTTACAGAGATGCCAATCATACCTAAAAATCCATTCCTCAAAGGTAGGGAGGAAGAGTCTGACCCTCCAAGGTCTTTGTCTGCTGCAATGGCTGCTGCTATTGCCACTGTCCCACATACTTTGCTTGTAGTATCTACTTCCTCCCTACCTGCGGTGGACATCTCTGTTCACCTTGCTTCCACCTCTCCAATCATGTAGGTCATACTGGTGGATTCGTCCTCCGCCACTACCTTGTTGATGTATTCTTCCTCTATTTCTCCTTCCCTTCCCTCCGTTGCAACTGCCACAGTGCTTTCTCTAAGCCTTCCAGAATCCTTCGTGAAGTACATGAAAAATGTGCCATCTGAGCTTTCGGGGATACTTATGAGCCCACTAGTACAAGCTGCAATAGCCCAGGCTATGACCAATACTCCATCTCTTCCTCCCCCTACCGAACCACCAAGAATGGAGGTGATAATGTAGATATCAGATGAGCTTGAGCGATGCCAGCTGGAGGATACAAAGAGACCAAAAGATGAGGAATTCTAATACCATGAGCACCCTTTGTTTGAACACCGGCAGATTGATGAGATAGTTTATGAATCTTCCAATGATGGTAGCGAGGATTTTGACACTAAGTTGGTCTGGGAAACACATGATGGTGAGTTCGAAGCCAAGTGGAGTAAACAACTTAAGGAAATCGAGTTTAAGGAAGCTGAAGATCGGCTTGCAGTGGATGAAGAAGTTACTGCTCCAGAGACTAAAGGCAACAGGTCTCCAACTGAAAGGCAGGGCCGAACCCCAGAACATGATGAGAAAGCATCCCTCCATGAAGATGAGTAGGAAGATAAACCCGAGCAACATGAACATAGACAAAATGAAGAAGAAAAGGGTGTTGAAAGGGATGATCCATCCAACGAGCAATTGCGCACCAAGTCTCCCACTAAGTTTGTAACACTTGAATGGGACTCCAATGAGGAGAAGGAGGATGCAAGAGATGAGAAAGGGGTTCTTGTCCTTAGACCCACTAAACTTGGGATAGAGGAGAGCAAGAATCAAGGCGAATCACCTAAGGAAAAGCCCCGAATTCTTGATTGGCTGGAGAAACAGCTGAAGCAAAAGAATCCCACCTTAAAAGATCCTAAGGCAAGGTTGGAAGCCATTCTGGCTAGAGCACAAATAAGAACAAAAATAAAAGAGAAAAGGCCAAAGATCAGATCGAAGGTAACCATGGATGCCTCTAGATCTAAGGCGGTAAAAATAGCAACACCGATGGTTGGAGAACAATGAATAACTTATAACATCTCCACCATCGACTTGGGAATGGCCACAAGGGAGCAAAAGGTTGACCACCTCTAGGAATCAGATGCCACAGTGGTACACCTTATCCAACAGGATAAGGTTTCGAAGGAGGAGCTCAAGGAACAAGTGGCCAATCTAATGGCCTATATTCAACAATGGTCATCCCTGGATGAGTAGCCCACTACGTCATCAGCCCCACCTCAGTTTTTATCTCAAGAGCAGATCAACAGGTTGGAAAAGAGAAGGAACTTGGACAAGACTACGAAAAACTGGTTTCGATAGGTCTTAGACATGGGAAACACTAGTATCAACTTGGTTGTCTGGACAACAAATAAGTTCTTGGAATTACAGAGAACTCTTGAGGGTACGAGGTAGGTCTGTGAGGGGTTCCTAAGGAAGTACATAACATCCTACCTGAAAATTGAGGCCATACTCGTATTGCCAAGCGAGGTTTGGGAGATAGACCTTGCCCTCAAGGATGATGACCACTAGTTAGTGGATGTATGGAAGCCAGACTTTGACCATCGAAAAGGAAAGCTGGAGCAGATTTTGGAATGGGTGGTTTTGGATATCGAGTGGGCCAGAGAGACCAAAGAAGAGTGCGCTCGGTACCTTAAGCTAATGATGGGGTATGAGCTTCCCACAGTAAAAATAAATCCAGAAAGCATGAAGCCGCACTTCTTAAAGAATATTGAAGATGGGATGTCAGCTGAAATCACCATGAACTTCATGAGTTTTGCAGCCCAAGCCTTCGCCCAGTCAAATTTTTGTAGACATAACGCTGCCAAATAGGATGATGATTGGAAGAATCTCATAAACAACTCCCAGGAATGGAGCTACCAGATTTTGTGGTCTGACATCATGGAGTTGGAAAAATTCCAGCCATTGATCCTGAGCTTCATGGAGTATGCAGCTTTGAAGAAGCGCAAAGGTAACCCTATCATCGATGAAGAATTCGTCAAAGAGTAGCTGCAACAAAGAGCAAACAACAAAAGGATGAAATTTCTACAATGTTGTCACTAGATGACAAAATAGGGAAAATAAAAGAAATAGTTTTTAAATGAAATATATTCGAGGGTAGGTGAGACCCTAGTGTAAAGTGAATCCTGGCCACACAATAGAAGTGAATCTTGGCCACTTATTTTTCTTTTTGAAAACTATAAATAGGGCTCTCCTCCTCTCATTTTAAGAGAGTTGAGTTGTTGTAAAGGCATGCTACGGAAATTATAATAGAAAATACAACATTTCTTGGTGTATTTATGAGTTTCTCCACATATTTCATGATTCTTCTCCTCTTAGTTAAAAATTTACCTCAAATTACTTTGATGTTCTAGTTTCCTCTAGTTAACTATAGTGGATTTAGTATGTTGTCTTTGGTTATGAAGTTTTCTACTGTGTGTATGCTTTACTTGTCCATACTTTTGGTCATTTGCTACTGGTAGGTGACTATGTAAAGTTAGCTTGAAATTTAATTTCATAGTTGCTCCTTAAACTTTGTCTTTGTTCACATTTACATGGCGAACGAATGATGAATATCTCCAGTCCTTAGAAGATAGCATAGATTTCATGACATTGTGAGAATTCAGATTTAGTGAAATTCTATTTAATGGAACTGTCCATAGCAGGAACCTCCATGATCACTATTCATCGGTAGTTGTAGGTCCAGGAACCATCCTCCTTCCTTGCCCTTTTTTCCCTTTTTTTATTAGAAACAACCTGTGCTAAGGTTTATTGCACATTGTAAAGCCAAATCTGACGAAACAATGGAGTCCAAGACTATTGTCTGAACCTACAACAAAAGTGCAGTAATTCCATATTCGAAGAACTTCATTCATTGACCCAATTCTCCTACAACCTTAAATCACATAAGATCGCCTTGTGATTCCAACAAATCACATCAAACAAATGAAATATTCCAAGCACTATCAAGACCTAACATCCAAGAGACCTTGGGATAGTGTTCTGCAATTTGATTGTGGAAAATTTTCTTTCAAGAGAGGTAATGCACCTATGCATTACTTGTGTTGAGAAGTGCATAAAAACACCATCAACAAAACCTTGAGACTCTTAAGTGTGTGTAGAAAAATAATTTTAAGGATAAAATAATTGGAGACAAGAGAAAAGGTGTGTTGATAAGAATAAAAGCTACTATGGTGGAGGAAGAGGTAAATTTTTGTTTACTCTCTAAAATAGAATCTAAAATAGTTACTGAAACATGTAGGGATTGTGAAGGAGAAGATAAACTACTCCCAAGTCCCAATAAAAATATGGTGTAAGGAGATCCAATTACCCTCAGTCACCTCAAGACTAACTATAAGTAAATAATATGAAAAGGAAGGGCAAGCTAAGATCTAATTTTTTATTTTTTTTGAGGGAGGATTTTGAGAAATGAGTGAACAGACTGTAGAGGTCTCAAACTACAAAATAGCTAGCTCTTAGATAGAGGACACCAGCACAGGAGACAAAGGGAAGCATGACGTCTTTTCATCTTACAAGCATGTTGGTGTCTCATACATATAGAGAAGAGTTCACAGATTGAAACTCATAGGTCATGTTAATGACCCAACATTATTAAACTTACTGTTTAACATTAAACAAAGAAATCTGTGAAGTGAAAGGAAACAATGAGAAGAATACAATAACTTGAAAGAAAAACTATCTTATAATGAAATGAAAAGAGAGAAGGAAGAAGAAGACCAACTCATAGAAGTCCAAAATCCCACAAGCTCCTCATGAATATATTGTACTTACACACACAACAACAAAAAAGTGTTGTGGTTATGTTTTGGAGTTTGCCTTAGCCAAACCCCATTTTGGTGTTTCCACCTCCATGGACAATCAATATACCATAGTATAGATAGAATGATAAAGAAATGTAAATAGACATAGCTTATAGAATGAAAATAAAATCTAAATGCTCAATGCAAACAAACAATTTTCTTACCCTCCTTTCTACACACTTGGAGAAGCAAAGAGAGGAAGTATGAGAGCAAGACGATCACACCAATGGTATGAAACTTTGAAACCTATAATATAAAATGATGTAGAAATATAAAAAATGGTGTAGAGAATAGAATGGGAAGAACAATAATGAACATTGGGTGAGTAGAAGTGATGGATAGTGAATGAATTGAGAGAGAGTGAGAGAATCTATTTTAAAAGTGTTTTTAAGAGGTAAGAGGATGTTTTTGGGTGGCCAAGGTTTGCAAGGGGAATTAAAATTCATAGTGTGGTAGAGAATGTAATGCCTCTAATGTCCACTAACTTGGGAATAATGTCAAGATGCCAATCAACATGTAGATGTTTGTTTGGTGTGTAGGAGTCCTTGAAAAAAAATCGCTTACTAACAAAAAATGATAAAGGCATGTGCAAAAGACAAGAAAAAGGTGGTAAATTTTTGCATTGTCTGATTTATAAGGATAAAGTGAGGTAATATTATAGTAAATTGCACTAGGTACAATTTTATTCCATAACATTTTCCCTCCACTTTAGCGAGCATAAGTGTCTAATCATGTGTGAGCTTAAGTAGAATTAGATTGAAGAGAATATATCAAAAACTTAGAGGAAGTATTCATTTGATCTAATATACATGATGTAGAATGAGCTTCACTAGTATCTGAAGAGGACACATGTCTTTGATCCTACAAATCCTGCTCTGATCTCACCAAAATCATGTAAGCTATTTACAAGCATGTTAGATGAAAAAGAAAAAAGTGTTAGACACCATAAAATATTCAAAAACAATAAAACACTCTGATAAAAAAAATACACTCCTAATAGGTATGGCTAGCTTGGCTAGAGACCATGTGGCAAGCATGTACAATTGTGGCTTCTAAAAATTGTATTGCAAGATAGTTATAGAAAAGGTAGGTTTAGTCAGGCCAACCCCCAAGATATATGCCAAAATATGAGATATCCAGACACCAAAACACAAGGATGTAAAAAATTGAAAATAAGATAAAAACTATAAGACACCAAAGAATTATTTTGAAAAAGACTTTCACAAAGGGTTTCTTTCATCCGAGAACAATTTTTATAAGACATCAAGACACCAAGGGACCATTTTGAAAGAATACTCCCTTTGAAAGACCAAAAATGATTCTTTCATCAAGGAATTGTTGTGAAAGATATTTCGTCTATTGCAAGTTTGAAGGTGTTGTCATTGTTGTCAACAAGCTAGTGTTTTCATTGATGTCAACTATGTGTTGATGAAGATTGTTGTGTGATTGAGAAAATTGTGAATAAGAGGGAAATAGTATGTTGTAGGTTGTGCATGTGTAGTTGAGATATTGAGGAAGTGTTGTGAGTACACTGAGCTATTTATATATTGCAATATTTGGAGATGTGTTGGAATTATGTAATGTGTTGAGATGATGTCTCTGGTACTTGGTCTCCAAGTCCTTTTGAGAAAATTTGATAACCAAAGAAAAAACTGTTGTGCAAGTGTTCACAATGAGCTCCAGAAAATGCTCCACAATTCTTCTATGTTGATGCTATGCCTATGTCGATTTGATATGTTGTTCAAGGTTTTTGGTAGTTTCTATATCCAGAGGTTTGGTTTCTGGATCGTTGTGTAGAGTGAGATATGTTCACTAGTGTGTGAACTAGGTGTTCAATGTTGTTTGTTGTGACATGGGAGAAATGTATTTTCTTTTTTTTTCTCCATAATTTGACTTCAGGTTATGTGAATCTATGAAGTTTCTTATAGTGTATGTATCTTTCAGTATTCAAGTTTCACTTGATTTAGTGTAGTATAGTGTGTGTTTCATGCATCAAAGTGCATATGAGGTTAACTAGACTTTCTAGGTTGTAGTATTTCTATGATGAAAGTTTTGATGGATTTTTTTGGGATCTTAGGTGATTCATACATTGTTCTAGATCATGTAAAATATATTTGTGTGGTCTATGTGTCATCTTGATCAAATGGGAAGCATGTACTTAGTTTTTTTATGGTGCTTAGTATGAGTATTGGTTGAATTGGTGCTAACACTACATGAATCTCCATTGGAAGCATATTGAGATGTGTTAGGATTAATTTGGATTTTAATTAAGGATTTATATGGGTCGCCTTCATTCCTATCCACCATGGGAATGTTTAATTGCTGACCTAATTTAAAATTGTAAGTGTAAAGGTTGGTTGTCAACCTTGGAAAAGGTTTTCAAGGTTGAGGATGATATAAATAAGAGTTGTTTTTCTGTAAGGTGAAAGAGAGAGGAAAGATAGATGTGAGATAGATGCAAGTGATAAATGTGATGTGAATTGCAAAAGTATAAGTGTAAATTTGAGTAGAGCACTACAAACCTCTAAGTGTTAGATTCCTAAATGCAGTGAGTTGAAGGTGTTTGCAATCTTTCACACAAGGTTGCAAAAGTGTTGGATTATCTGTTGCATTGAGAAGTTGTTCTTTGTGTAATATATCTCTTCTATATTTGTTTCTTTCTATGGTAGTGAGACCTGGTTGTGAGCCCTTTTGGAAAGTGGGTCCTATTAGGAAAGTGAGCCCTTGTACTAGTTTTGCAATTACTTATGTTGTGAGCTAATCCTCACCATGCTATTTCCCTCATTGGGTTTTCCAAGTAAATATGGTGTTCTCTTATGCATGGTGTTGTTGTTTTAGTTTCTTTTATCTACATTTCATGTCTAATCACTTTAACAGAATAAGGGTTTAATGAATGCATGTGGATCTGATTATTATTGAGGGTTTTGATGGTTTAATTTGATACAACTGATTTACCCCCGTCTTAGTTGTCTTGTTCATTCAAGAATTGTTATAAGCACAAGGTTCCTTGGAGAAGACCTTAACCGCTTGAATTAGATCTAGGATGGCAAACAAGTTGGCTTTTCCTAGATTTAATGCCATAATCTATGCATTCTAGAAGACAAAGATGGAAGGATATATGGAATCTGATGGGTATGAGATTGAAAATGTAATAAATAATGAATATATTGCACCTCAAAATGGTCCAAGCATAAGTGATGAGATCAAGGAACATGAGGTAAATGCTAAGTCAAGATTTATTCTTATGAATAGTATTTCAAATTTTGTATTAGTAAAAGTTGTGAATCTTAAGACTCCTAAAGAAGTTTGGGATAAGATTGAAATCATTTATGAAGGAAATTATAAGATTAAACAAGAAAACATTTAGATTTTGAAGGTACAATTTGAGACCCTACGAATGTTTGAAGATGAAACAATTACAACCTACATGCAGAGAGTTGATGAGTTGGTAAGTGCTATGAGAGGTCTTGGTGCACAAGTCAAAGAACCTAGGGTGGTAAATAAATTTCCCATATCTCTTCCCAATTCTTATAGTGAAAAGGTATCTACTATTGAGGAAGTTGTAAATTTTAATACTTATTATAGAGATCAGTTGATTGGCACACTAAGTTCATTTGAAATAAGAAATCTTGGTTTGAGAAATGGTACAAAAGTAGATACTACTTTCAAGGCTGGAAAATAAAAAAAGATTGAAGATTCAGATGGAGATGATCTTGATGATGTGGAAGCTAACTTCATAAGAAGAATGAAAAAGGGCACTGGTAAGTACAAAGGTAAACTAAATTTCAAATGTTTTAGTTGTGGAAATGTAGGTCATTATGCTTCAGGATGTCCAAACAGAGTTGTGAACAATAAAACTAAGGAGAACAAAGGAAAGATGATTAAAAGATGTTACTATGTTAGAGAAGATGCTGGTATTTCTGATGATGAATCTAATTATGGAGATGCTAATGAAAATGAATGCTTGTTCTTGGCTTTAAAAGATGAATATACTTTTTCTAATTCTGAAAGTTGTGTGAAGGAAAGTGTTCTAGAGAAGAAAGATAAGGTTGAAGCTACTTTGGTTTCCGCTTTTCATGTTAAATAGGATAAGAACTAATGGGTTTTTGATAGTGGCTACTCTAATCACATGATTGGAGATAAAAGTAAGTTTATTAAACTTGAAGAGTATGATTGAGGATTAGTTAAATTTGGTGATGATTTAGGAGCTAAGATTTGTGTAAAAGGTTCAATCAGTTTTGATGGCAAACATAATACTGAATATGTTTACTATGTTAAAGGTTTAAGGAATAATATTTTGAGTGTTGGATAAATGTGTAGAAAAGGATATAATCCTGTGTTTAAGGATGAAATATGTGAGATCAGAAAAGGGTTCAGAATTGTGATTGTTGCTAGTAAGAGAACAAATGGAAATATATATTGGCTTAAGGGTGCTGATGGACATTGCTTTATGTCTCAAATTAATGATAGTTGGTTATGGAGCCAGAGAATGTGTCACATGAATTTTGATAATTTGGTTAGAATCATATTAGTTCATGCAATGAGATACCTACTAAGAATTATAAAGCCTATCAATGTCATTTGAAAAAAATGTATATTTGGAAAGAAAATAAGGAGTAGTTTCAAGGGAATGAGACAATCTACTACCAGGAAACTAGAACTAATACATACAGATCTTTGTGGTCCTACAAGGGTGAGAAGTCTTCAAGGTGATAGGTATTTCATGCTTTTGATTGATGATTATTTTATAATGACATGGGTTACTTTTCTTAGAGAGAAATTTGATGCATTAGATAGATTCAAAGAATTTAAAGCTATGGTTGAAAATTAAATGGATTTGAAAATAAAATGTTTGAGGTCTGAAATAGGTGGAGAATTCGCCTCCAATAATTTTAACATGTTTTGGAAAGTTCATGGAATAAAGAGGCTTTTGTTTTCCCCTAGAACTCCTCCGCAAAATGGAGTGGTTGAAAGAAAAAGTTAGGCTGTTCAAAAAGCTGCCAGGACTATGCTAAAAGAAGCAAACCTACCGAAAGTCTACTGGAGAGAAGCAATTCATACTATTGTTTACATACTTAACAGAGTTCAAGAAAATGCTAACAACATAAAAAATCCCTATGATTTATGGTATGGAAGGATTCCTACTGTCAAATAATTTAGAGTGTTTGGAAGAAAATGTTATATCAAAAGTGATGAAGAAAAATTAGGAAAGTTTGATGCAAGGTCTGATAAAGGTATCTTCCTTGGATATTCTACTAAAAGAAAAGCTTATAGATGTTACAACAAAAGGCTAATTTTTTTTGTTGAAAGTGAAAATGTTAAGGTTGATGAAGATTTGTAGAATTTAATTGCTATAGATGGATATGTGTTAGATGAACCTGCTTGTGGAGAAGAAGAAGAAAAATATAAGGAAAAATAAGTGCAAAATGAAGAGGAAGAAGGTCCAAAGAAGACCCCTAAGACCCCTAAGTATGTGCAAAGTAATCATTCCAAAGAATAGAGAATTAGAGACAAGAGGAAAGGAGTATTGAAAAGAAGTAGAGCTACTGAAGATAAGGTAAATATGTGTTTACTTTCTAAATTTGAATCGAAAATAGTAAGTGATGCATGAAAAGATGAACATTGGATGAAGGCAATGGAAGAAGAACTCATGCAGATTGAGAAAAATCAGACTTGGGAACTGGTTCCCAGACTAGAAAACAAGAAAATAATTGGATCTAAGTGTGTTTTTAGAAAAAAATTGAATGATAGTGGATAAGTGGTAAGAAATAAAGCAAGGCTTGTGTGTAAAGGTTACTCACAAGTGTAAGGAATAGACTTTGAGGAAATATTTTCTCAAGTGGCTAGGATGGAAGCTATTAGGATCTTTTTGGTACTTTTAGCATACAAGAAATTTAAAGTTTATTAGATGGATGCGAAACTTTCTTTTTAAAGTGGCAAGTTAGAAGAATAGGTTTACATGGAACAAATGAAAGTATTTTAACTATTAGATCAATCAGATATGGCTTGTAGATTAAAAAAAGGCATTGTATGGATTGAAGCAAGATCTTGGAGCTTGGTATGGAAGATTTGATAGATATTTGATACATCAAGGATTTAGTAAAGGAACCATAGATAGAAATATTCACTTTAAAATTGATGAAGACAAAATCTTGATAGTGGTTGTGTATATGGATGAATTTACCTTTGGAGGAAATGAAGCTATGTGTAAGAAATTTGTAGAAGAGATGCATAAAGAGTTTGAGATGTGAATGTTTGGGGAGATGAATTTCTTCCTTGGGCTACAAATCAATCAAATAGATAAAGGAATTTTCATTTCATAGTCAAAGTATGTCAAAGAGATGTTGAAGAAGTTTGGAATGGACCACTCCAAATCGATACACACTCCTATAGTGACTAGTTGAAAATTGAGAAAGGATGATGATTCACCTAAGGTTGATCAGAGAAAATATAGATCTATGATTGATGGATTGTTATATCTAACTTCTACTAGACTAAATATCATGCATGCAGTTTGTCTTGTGATTAGAATTCAAGAAGATCCTAGAGAGACACGTGTTAAAGTAGTGAAGAGGATATTTATATATTTAAAAGGAACTCCAAATTATGGCTTATGGTATCATAAGAATATTGATTTCAAATTAAGTTCACACACAGATGTAGATTGGGCTGGTTGTGTTTATGATAAGAAAAGTACAAGTGGTGGTGCATTATTTCTTGGATGTAGATTGGTGGAATGGCTAAGCAAGAAACAAGATTAAGTTTCTTTATTTACTATAGAGGCTGATTATATTGCAGCAACATCTTGCTACACACAAGTATTATGGATTAGACAAACATTGAATGATATCAGAGTAATCTATGATAAGCCTATATCTATCTTTTATGACAACACAAGTATAATTAACATTTCAAAGAATCTAGTAATGCATTTAACGACAAATAATATATCAATCAGGTATCAATTTGTGAGAGAGAAGGTTATGGAGAATGAGGTGAAGCTTGAATATGTACCTACAAAGGATTAGATTGTTGACATATTCACTAAAGCTCTTCCAAAGGATACTTTTGAGTATCTTTGGGAGAAGTATGGGGTTATTGCCCCTCCTATGAACTAGATGCATATGGAGATGCATCGGTCCAGTGGATCTATGGACTCATCTCATTTTTGGACTGATGTTGGTGGCTACCTCTTGGGGGGAGTAGATAGTGTCATTGTTGCAATAAGTAACAATATTATATGCAAAGTTTTTTATTTGGTTGGGTGTACTCCTAAGGGGGAGTATTTAGAGAAAGTATCTTGGTTTAGTGTCAAAAGAATGAGAACAATGAAAAATACTTTATCCTTTTCCATTGATGTCAAAGAGGGAGAAAGAATCATGTGAAAATGTTTATCTAATAAGGGGGAGAGAAAAGGAAATCATGAGAGAGTGTGTTCAGGGCTATTTTGTCTTTGATGGTTTTTCACATCATGTGTTGCCATAAATTAAAAAGGGGGAGATTGTTGCAAGTATGAAGTTTTTGTCATTGATTTTAACAAGCTGGTGTTCTCATTAATGTCAACTATGTGTTGATGAAAATTGTTGCGTGAGTGAGAAAATTGTGAAGAAGAGGGAAATACTATGTCATAGGTTGTACATGTGTAGTTGAGATATTGAGGAATTTTTGTGAGTAAATGTAGCTATGTTTATGTTGTAGTGTTTGAAGATGTGTTGGAATGACGTAATGTGCTGAAATGATGTCTCTAGTACTTGGTCTCCAAGTTCTTTTGAGAAAATTTGATAAATAAAGAAAACAATGTTGTCCAAGTGTTCATAACGTGCTTCAGAATGTGCTATGTGTTTCTTCTATGTTGATGCTATTCATGTGCAATCTGATATGTTGCTAAAGGTTTCTATTATTTTCTAGATCCAGAGTTCAAGTTTCTAGATCGTTGTGCAGAGTGAGATGTGTTCACTAGTGTGTGAACTAGGTGTTCAGTGTTGTTTGTTGTGGTCTAGGAGAAATGTATTTTGTTTGTGTGTCTCCATAGTTTTAATTCAAGTTGTGCAGATCTGGGAAGTTTCTTATAGTGTTTTTTATATTTTATTATTCAAGGTTTCACTTGATTATAGTATAGTTTGTGTTTCATGCGTAAGAGTTCTTGTGAGGTTAATTGGATGTTCTAGGATGAGGTATTTCTATGATGTGAGTTTGGATAGATTATTTTTTTGACTTTAGGTGATTCATGGGTTGATCTATATCATGTAAAATATATTTTTGTGGTCCATGTGTCATCTTGATCAAATGGGAAGTGTGTACTTAATTTTTTTATGGTGTTTAGCTTTGGTATTGGCTGACTTGGTGTTAACACTACATGTGAATCTTGTGGAAATTTATTGAGATGTGTTACGATTAATTTCGGTCCTAATTAAGGATTTATATGGGTTTCCTTCATTCCTATCCACTGTGGGAATGTTTAGGTGCCAACCTAATTGGAAATTGTAAGTGTAAAGGTTGGTTTCTGACCTTGGAGAAGGTTTTCAAGGTTGAGGATGATATAAATAAGAGTGGTGTTTTTGTAATATGAAAAAGAGAGGAAATATAGATGTGATATAGATTAAAGTGATAAATGTGGTGTGAATTGTAGAATTATAAGTGTGAATTTGAGCAGAGCAATCCGAACCTCAAAGTGTTGGATTCTTGAATGCAATGAGCTGAAGGTGTTTGCAATATTTCAAACAAGGTTGTAAAAGTGTTGGAGAAACTGTGGTGGATTCTTTGTTGCTTTGATAATTTGTTAGATTTATGTAAAATTTCTCTTCTATCTTCTTTGTTTCTTTCTATGGTAGTGAGCCCTTTTGGGAAGTGTGTCCTATTCTAGCAGTGAGCCCTTGTACCCATTTTGCAATTACTTATATTGTGAGCTAATCCTCATTGTGGTTTTTCCCTCATTGGGATTTCCACATAAATATGGTGTTCTCATATGTATGGTATTGTTATTTCAATTTATGTTATCTATGTTTCATATCTAATAACTTTAACAAAATAAGGGTTTAATGAATGCATGTGGATCTAATTACTACTGGGGGTTTTGATATTTTAATTTGATAAAACTGATTCAACCCCCCTCTTAGTTGTCTTTTTCATTCAACATCATCAATGAATCCTTTGGAAAGAACACTCCTTTTTGAAAGGAAGTTTTCATATTCTTTCGCCAAGGGAAAGAATACTTCTTGTTGAAAGGAATTTCTTAGATTCTTTTACCAAGGGAAAGAATGATCCTTGTTGAAAGGAATTTTTTAGATTATTTCATGTAGGAATCTTATTGAAATAAAATTTCATCAAGGAATCCTTTTGAAATAATGCTCCTTGTTGAAAGGAATTTTTTATATTCTTTTATGTAGGGATCTTGTTGAAATAAAATTTCACCAAGGAATCCTTTTGAAATAATACTCCTTGTTAAAAATTAATTAGAGATGTGAGGCCCCCTTAGAATGATGTGTGCTATGCATAGGAGTACATGTTATTCTAGGGAGAGAAAATAAGGATGAGTGATGTGCCATGAGATACATGAAAAGATGTATTTGTGGTATGTTGTAACACACATGAGGGAAAACACATTGAAAACCACAAAATCACAAAACACACATGCATAGATGAAGAAATCAAGAGACAATGGGGATCTGATAATTTAGGGTCAGAAATATTTATAGATATAGATAGATAGATATAATATATATATTTATTAACATTCATCAATCCCCAAATTTATCAAAACATGAAGAAGAGCACATGAAGACAAAGAAAAAATAAAAATCAGGTCAACATGGAAGAAGGCCTAAATGCCCCCAACATTTTGCATCATCCCTAATATGAAAAAGAAAATTTTACAACACATAGAAGAATGATGAGACAAATTGAAGAAGGTTATCAAAAAATATTGTGCTTGTATCCAATAACCTAGAAGGGTAGCAAGGGTCCTTTAGGCAAGAGCATAAAACACATACAAATAAGTAAGGGGGAACAAAAACAAACACACAAATCTAATTTATAGATGTAGAAGAGGTACTGCCCTAATCCAAGTCCACCAACAAGTCATCTTTCTCCCTATCTAGACCGTTATAGGGGAGGAATAGTAAGGATTTCACTAGTCCACTTGCCTACAAAAATACACAAGGAAGAAGGCCCATCAAGGTCCTCTTTTCCAAGCTCTTATGAGACTAGGGTCATCAATTTCTCAAAGTTAGATGACAGAGTCAGAATGTCCTCCACTAAGTGTCAACTAAGTGAGAGGAGGATAGGAAACCTGTGATTCACTACCAAACTTAGCATAAGGTATAGTGAATAAATTTAAGGATGAGGGGGTTTCCTTCATCATGAGGAAAACACAAGCCAAAATAGAAACAAACTCCACAAGAGATAATAATTTCTTATGAACCTCACTCGAAGCAAGGCCATCCTTAATATTTCACTTCAATGGGGGATTGCAAAATCCCCATAGAAGAAGTGGAGGTGGAAGAAGATAGAGAAATACCCATAGTGGACACCACCTTTGTATTAGGCATGTTGAAAGGTTGTGAAAAAGGAGGAATATTAGGAAGGGAATTAAGAAGAGGAAGCTCAACCGAAAGAGCGATGAACACCTACAATATTTTGGGGTGAGGTTCATTGGGATCCAGTGATGAAGCTAGAAGAAGCACGGAGGCAATGGGAATTGAAGCAAAATATAGAATGGGAGAAGAAGGAACCAAAAAAGGAGGAGAAGATACAAAAACAATAGACTCCCTAGCACTATGATGCAAAGCCTTGTGATCCTTGGCTAAATCCTTTCATGGGTGCTTACAATCACACAAAAGTTAGTTATGCCAACTATGGGCACTTAAAGGTGCAACCTGAAAAGAGGTTGATGGATCCTTCTCTACCATAGGAGTGAACTCCACAACCATTTCAAATGGAAGGGGAGATTCCTTAGGAGGAGTAGGAGGAGCAAAAGGCTCAAAATTAGATATAGAAAGAGGTGTCTTGGTATAAGTACTCTTCCCATGCCTTAACCTAGAGAGATATAGAAGGATAGGTAGACACCATGGAGGTTGAGACATAGGAGGAAACCCATGAAAAAACCTCCCCCTCCCATACAGGGTGGGATGAGGCACTATGTGGAGAACAAGAAGCTCAAAAAATTGAGACTTCAAATTTTGTAGCATACACGCCTTTCCCTTTCTTGTGGCAGGCACAAGAGTAAGAATGGAGGATTCCACCAAGGGATGAGAAGAAAAATTAGAATAAATAGAGGAACTCAAAGGATAAGGATTGAGGGAAAGAGAAAATTTGTCCTTCCCCTTTGCAAGGGTAGATCATGAAGCCTACTATTGTGCACACAAACAACTGTTCAAAGAAAACAACTTAAGGAAATCAAGGAAATACACATTTAAATTCCAAGATCCCTATCTTATACTTGCAATAAGCTTGACACAACACATATCCTCTAGGAGGGAGGGGTTTGACTGGGGTTGGCCAAAAATGGTCAAGAGAGAAGCCCCCACATGCTACCAATGACTTGCATCCAATGTCGTAGACAATGTGCATGACACCCTTGTGGGGACACTTTAGAAATTTTTGGATAATGGAAGTGACTACATTAATAGAGGCTAGCCATGGAATTCCTATCCTTTCTATGAATAATTTTGATTCTAGGATCACAACAAATGAAACATCCAAAAATTTAGGACCAACCAAAATTGACAAATAAATTGACCTCATGGGGAAATAAAAAACCAATCATGAGTAAGGAGTATGACCCATGATTCATCATATTTCTCCTTGTGCATATTGTTCATAAACAAGGCCTCCTCTATGATAAAATTCACTCATCTTTATGGATCAACTATAACACTATTTATGATGTTACCATGGATTTGGATGGGAACATACAATAGAGAGGGCTCTTTGTTCAAAGGTAGATTGTGTGAGGTAAATATAATATCAAGAACTATACTCACATACCTTTTAGGAGAAATAGGGGTGAACAAGACGATGTTATCATACTCAGATAGGACAAGATCAGAATACATGGAAGACTCCGTAACCAAGATAGAAAAATAAGAAGGGAATAGATCTATGTAAGCTTGTAGTTGGTTGTTAGGATTAGCTACATATTTGTTAGAGTTTTTGTTTCCTTCCATTGAGATAGATAGTCTCATCATCGATGTGATCCTAAATCTCATGATGAAGGTGAATTCACCACTTGATATCATATCTATGTACTTGATGGAATTGACAAAATTATTGCATGCCATACCATCGTAGATACAACTCAAAGAAAGCTCAAATTTCTAGAAATTTTATAATTTTATCCTTTAGTAGATTTTTATGATACTGGTATAGGATTCATATAACTTTGTAAAATTTCTATTGTGTCCTATACTTTTTACTTTGGGAGCAAATACCATGTTGTGATGGCCTTGTTCTTTCTTGAATCATTAGAAATCGACACTACTGATCAGTTATCTAGATGGGAGCACGAGGATGCATATCTAAATTGAGAAACAATCTATTGATACTTACACAATGTTGCACATAGGTGTGCAAAGGAAGGGTACGTAATTAGGATAAAATTTTCTCATAGTGATCGCTACAAGTTCCCAATGAAAACCTTTTGGACATTGGAATTAGGTAAGGGGTAAAAAATATGAGAGAAAAGGGATTGATAATGAGAAATTAAATCAATAACCTTTTCATGCTTTCCTTGCTTACATTGGAAGAGATAAATAAATTCCATCTTCGACCCAATATTAGCTTGTAATTTTCTAAGGAATTGATTCACTAGTTGATTAAATTAGAAAACAAAGTTACATAACAGAGAACAACACCAATCTAGGGTGCCATCTTGAAGAGAATGCATAAAAAGTTTCACCATCAATGCATCATGGTGGAAGAAGTTAGTGCACATGGTATTGAAAGCTGACACATGCATCTGAGGGTTTCCACAACCACTATACTTCTCAAACTTATGCATATCCATCCCCCTAAAGGATAGGAGTGTTTAAAATGGTGATAGACAAGGGACTATGGTGAGAGAAATTCTAAAATATAGGTTGAGATGAATAGCTAGCTAGGTCTACATTCATCCCATGTTTTGGAATATAGAATTTAAGACAAGATCAATAGATGAAATAGGACCATAGGAACCACCACTAGAGCCACCAACCCACATATTGATAGACCCTTCGACACTAGGAATAGTAGGGATATTGACATTAACACTAGAAGAAAAAACATTAGGGGTAGAAAAATTGAAGCCCAAAGGTACCATGTTACTTTGATAGTGTGGCTCTACTTAGGCACAAAGGTAGTGTTGATATAAGGACCCATCTTAGCCATATACACTAACACTTTGGGAATCAAGACTTCCAACTATTTTATAGTGGTCTCAGATCCAACATATTAGGTAACACCCAAGTTAGAGTTATGGGAGAGGACATGGGTATCCATAATGTCTACGATACCTCAAAGAAGTTCTATACCTCTCCAATCCTTTTCCAACATGGTTCTCAATCTATTAACAATGGTAGCTGCTTGGGCGAGACTACTATCTTTTTCCAAATACTACTCAAACTCCTCAAGCCTTTTTTTTGGGGAAAGGAGTTACTCTGCAAGAACCTCAATGGAAAATTTTACTCCATAGAAGAAGCAAAAGGAGATGCAGGGGGGTAGGAACATGAGTTGCATCTCCCCCAAATGGGTTGGAAAAAATAGCAGACAACCCTGCGACCAATTATTCAAAAGAGGGACCATCTTGACCAGAACTAACCTTCCTAGATTCCATTCTTGTGTATTGAAGACTTATTCTAATAAAAAATATGGATTTTGTAGATTGGGTCATAAAGCTCATTAAAGCTTCATAACACACTAATTTATAACACACCCAAGACTCAAGGGAAAGACTTTCGACATAAAGAAATCAAAAGGAGAAATTTAACATAGGGTTCACCAAATGTGGAGGGAATTCACTACTCCCAAGATCCAAGAAAAATAGGGTCTAAAGGGAGTGAATTTCCCTTGGTCACCTCAAGACTAACCGTAAGGAAATAGGTTGAAAAGGAAGGGCAAGCTAAAACTTGATTTTTATGTTTTCTGAGGAGGGATTTTGGGAAATGGGTGAAAAAAATGAAGAGGTCTCAAACTATAAATTGACTTGCTCTTGGCCAGAGGATGCTAGCATGTGATATGGATGGAAATGTGGCATGCTATTTTCTTAGAGACATGCTAGCATCTCGTATGGTTAGAGAACAAATTTTATAGACTAAAACGCATAGGGCGTGTTAACAACCCAAAATACTTAAGTTAATAATTTAACAGTAAACAAAGAAATGCATGAAAGATAAACTATCTAATAATGAAATGAAAACAGAGAAGGAAGAAGAAGAAAAAATAATTGAAGGTCCAACCTCCTGCAAGCTCCTCATGAATAGATTGTACCTACACACATGACAACAAAAGAGTGTTGTGGTTGTGTTTTGGTATTCTCCTTAGTCAAACCCCAATTTCTGGTGTTTCCACCTCCACAAATAGCCAATAGACCACAATATAGAGAAAATGATAAATAAATGGGAATATATACAACTTATGGAATGCAAAGACAATCTAAATTATATTCTATAAACAAGACAATGCAAATAAACAATTTTTTTTCCCTCCTTTCTATGCACTTGGAGAATTCTAGAGAGGAAGGAGGAGAGCAATATGATCATGCCAATGGTATGAAACTTGGAAACCTGAAATAAACAATTATGTGGAAGAAGAAAAAATGGTGTAGACCATATAATGGGAAGAATAAGAATGAAGGTCGAGCGAGTAGAAGTGATGGATAATGAATGGATTTAGAGAGAGTGATAGAATATAGTACAAAAGTTCTTTTAGGAGGTAAGAGAAATTTTTCAGGCAGTCAAGGTTCGTAGGAGGTGTTACAATTCAAAGGTTGGTAAAGAATGTAATACCTTCAACATCCATTGACCTAGGAATCATGTCAGGATGCCAATGTGACACACAAATGTTTGCACGACACATGAGAGTCCCTAACAAAAATTCCCTCACCAATGGGAAATGACAAAGGCATGTGTGAAAGACAAGGAAAAGGTGGCATATTTTTGCATTATCAGGTTTATAAGGCTAAAGTGAGGTAATGTTAATGGAAATTGCACTAAATGCAATTTTATGCCATAACCAATATAAAAATTGGATCAATGCTATGGAAGAATAACTAAGGAAAATTAAGAATCAGACATGAGAACTAGTCCCAAGACCAGCACGCAAGAATGTGATAGGAGTTAAATGGATTTTCAGGAACAAGTTGAATGAGGATGGAGAAGTTATCAGAAACAAGGCTAGGCTTGTGTGTAAAGGCTACTCACAAGTGGAAGGAGTAGATTTTGAAGATAATTTTTCTCTAGTAGCAAGAATGGAGGCTATTAGGATTTTTTTGGATTTTTTAGCACATAAAGAATTCAAGGTATATCAAATGAATGTAAATTATTTATTCTTGAATGGTGAGTTAGAAGAAGAAGAGTGCATTGAACAACTAGAAGGTTTTGAATTATTAGAAGATCCGGATATGGTTTGTAGGTTGAAGAAAGCATTATATGGGCTCAACTAGGCTCCCAAAGCTTGGTATGCAAGGTTGGATAGATACTTGTTGCAGAAAGGATTCAAAAATGGTACCACAGACAATAACCTTTACTTCAAAGTTGAGAAAGATCAAATCCTGGTTGTTGTTGTGTATGTTGATGATATAATCTTTGGAGGAAATGATACCATGTGTAAGAGGTTTGTAGAGGAGATGAAAAATTATTTTTAAGTGTCAATGCTTAAGTAGGTGAATTTCTTCCTTGGGCTACTAATTAATCAATTAGAAAAAGGTATATTCATTTCATAATCAAAATATGTAAAGGAAAAATTCAAGAAGTCTAGAATGCAGGATTCTAAATGATTATGTACTCCCATGGTTAGTAATTAGAAATTAAGAAAAAATAATGAATCTCTTAAGACATATCAAACTAAGTATAGATCCATGACTGATGGATTACCATATCTAACTACAACTAGACATGATATTATGTATGTAGTATGTCTTGTGGGAAGATTTCAATAAGATCCTAGAGAGTCACATGTGGTAGTTATCAAAAGGATATTTAGATATTTGAAGGACACTTTGGACATTGGTCTATGGTATTCTAAGGATATTACTTTTTCTTTGAGTGCTTATACAGATGAAAATAGGGTAGGTTGTGTAGATGATAGAAGAAGCACAAGTGGAGGTGATTTCTTCCTTGGAAATAGGCTAGTTTCTTGGATAAGTAAGAAGTAGGTTTTGTGTCATTATCTATTGTAGAAGTAGAATACACTGTTTCAAAATCTTGTTGTACATAGGTACTATGGATGAAGCAGACATTGAAGGATATTATAATATCATATGAACCTATTCCTAACTTGTGTGATAATACATGTGCAATAAACAATAGAAAAATCCTATAATACATTTAATAATAAAGCATATCCCTATCCGGTATCACTTTCTAAGAGAGAAATTTGTTGAGAAGGAAGTGAAGTTAGAGTATGCACCTACAAAGGATCAAATAGTAGACATTTTAACAAAGGCTCTTCCAAAAGATACATTTTATTATCTCAAACATAAGCTAGGGGTTATTGCTCCCAATTCAACTAGATGCATAAGATTGTGTATCTATCCAAGGGAGAAATTCAAGGTGTATTCTTTGTCCTAGAATAATGAAGGCTACCTCTCAAGGGGAGTAGGTAGTGGTGTTTTTGGTTGGTGCAGTCAAAGGGAGCACATCTTATGCCTAAAATTTAGTGTGACAGTGTTGCCCTTTGCCATTGATGTCAAAGGGGGAGAGAGAATTCTGAAAAACATGGGAAAACAGGGAGAGAGAGAAGTCTAAAAAAAAGGAAATAAATATTCATGTAAGGGGGAGATTTTCTCGAGTATTGGAGATACAAAGTTACTTTTGTTGATGTTTTTTCAGTAATTACTGTCATCAATGTCAAAGGGGGAGATCATTGCACTATGCTGTCATCAGTTTTTTCTTTAATGTCAACCTCTAGTATGGATATGCTGAGAAGGTGTGTATGGTGTTGAGTAGGTGTTGTAGATGTAGTAGGGTCACTTGGTTTCCAAGTTATTTTGAGAAAACTTACATAAAGACTGAACTAGGTGACTAAGAAGTGTTTTGTATTTTTCTCCACATTTATTCAATCTTGAAGATGTGATTATATGGTTTGAAAATTATGATAAAAGGTATTCAAAGGTGTTATATATATTTTTAGGTTCTAGATCATGCAACCGTAGAAAATATGTTTGACATTGTGTTGGACTATCTCTGGCTTGTCAAGAGGGATATATAGGAGAAATGGAATTGCCCTGCATTTCTCTATGTTGAAGTTTCTTGTCTTGCATATTTTGGAATGTGCTAATATTTCCAATATCTACCTTCCCTTGGTTTTTTTAGTGCTCAGTTGTTTCAAAAGCTTGGTTTATCAGTTGTGTCTCAATGGGAATTTGACTGGCTATACATGACGATAGTATTCTCAGTTTCATGTATTTTTTCTAGTGTTTTTGAAAATTTTGTTCATGTTGGAATACTTCAAGATGTTGTGTAATGTTGCTACATGGTCCACAAAATATTTTTGGCCTTAGTGAAGTGGTAATTTTTTTGCTTGATAGAGTTAATGTTGGTTTGGCTGACCTAGTGTGTTAGCATTGATTATGATTGAGATTCATGGTTTGTGGAAGCCTGGTGTAGTGTTTTGGTGTAAATTTGGGTCATGGTTAACCCTTGATGTGGTCTTCCTTCACTTATTTCCATGGTGGAGGTGTTTGGTGCTGACCTATTTGGTGGTTGTACATTTGAGGTTCATACATTTCATTGAAGCTGACCTAGAGAAGGTTATTTAAGGTTGCAAAAGATATATATGCAAGTAAAATATTTGGAGATTTGTGTGGAATGAAATGATGTATGTGTGATTGTCTGTTGATATAAAATTGTGAGCAAGAAAATCTAAGACTACCAAAAGTACTGAGCAAAAGATGTATGCACTTTTAGTGTGCCAAAAGTTACTGGAGGTAGTGAGACAAAGGTTGCAGATGGTAAAGATATTTTTTGGTTGTTTCTCTAGTTTCTATAAGGCAGTGAACCTCCTTATAATTGTTTCTTTATAATAAAAAATAAGTGATCTTCCTTTGCAGTGATACTTTGGTAGTGAGCCTCTTCTTTCTTGATAGTGAGATCTAGGTAGTGAGCCTCTTGTAATCGGTTATGCTTCTCTTATAGTGAGTTAATCCTCATCATGGTTTTTACCTCATTGTGTTTTCCATGTAAAAGTGTGGTGTTCTATTGTGATTCATTGTGGATGTGTTTTTGTTTCATTTTTTTACATTCATGCTAATACTTAATAAGGGTTTGAAGGTTTTAATGCACAAATGATTCACACCCCTCCCAGTTGTCCTATGTGTCTAACAAATACTAGTGCATCATCTCTTCCATATGATGAAATAATAATTTTCATTTATTAATTGTCAAGAAAATTAATCACCTTTTATGTAGGTATCATATATGAAAGTGAAAAATATTCAACAAGCTTCTACTCAATACTCTGTGATAATTTTGTTCACTTCTTGTCTTTTAGTGAACATGATTTTACCAATGGACAAGCTAGTAACACAATAAGAATAAATGGAAACCTATTTTGCAACCACTAATGAAGAGGACAATAAGAACATAAAGTAAATATTATAGGAGAAGAAGAAGCTTCATGAAATGATGAAAAATTATAAAGAGAAAATGAAGAAGAGTCTCCTAGTGTACCACCCACCATATTGGTAGATAGTGATGAAGAAAATAAGGTAGGTGATTATACCCATTATAGTTTAATACCTAAGGAACCAATTATTCTCTCAATGTCTTTAGAGAAATTCAAAGAAGGTCTAATTTTGAGGGACATTAAAGATAGGTGAAGTTGAGGTCTCGAATATTCACATTGAACAAGAGACAAACACATCTATTCATCTTATTGTTTCTAATATGGTAAAAGACCAATATCAATATGAGAAGATAAATAAGGAGGAAAATCCATAAGAAACCTAATGGAGATGCATCAATAATTTAAGAATTTGATGTAAGAAAATGAAATTCGACTGCAAGATGAGATTGTAACAATTGAAGTTGAACTTGATATTATTACAGAGAAAACATAGAATTTGGATATAAAAAGGAATTAATTTGGAGATGAAACATATTGAATTTCCTAGAGAAAATCCAAAATAAGGAACTATTAAACCACAAAAAAAATCAACTAGAACAGGGTAATGAAGAATTTGTTGGTGAAAAATTGATAAAGAGGATGTAGATATTGAAATAAATGTTATTTATGATGAAAGTCATATAAAAGAAGTAATGTTATAAGATGAGATGCATGTACTATAGGAGGAAAAATCTCAAGAGAATCTTGGTAATTAAAACATTTCTTCCATGCCACAAGTGGAAAATGTTGAAAATGCTACATCTACACAACACCCTTTGCAAGATGAAGCTCTAGAACAAGCTCTAGATTGGTTGGCCAACTAGTTACTACCACCCCTCAAATTGTAAATGGTTTCATTAACTTTAAAATTATAATTCAAGAAATGGATATCCCTTGGCCTAGGAAGAAACCAAAGACTATACATTCTATTCAAAGGGATACTATAGGGGTGAAGAATATCCAATTTTTTGTTTCCATAAACCAAAAGGATAAAGGAGAGACCTTAGAATCAAATTATTAAATATATACTATTGTATCGGGACATACAAATAGAGATCAATAAATTGAATAATTGAGGGGAAATGTGGAAGCAACAACAACTAAGATGATGAAGGAAAAAAGAAGAAAATAATTAAATGAAAAAAATAGCTATAAAACTTCATCAAGGAATTCGACCAACTGGATCAAGTTGTGGAAGAGCTACCTCCCCACCAAGTTTTTGTCTAAGGAACAAGTGGAAGCCATTGATAGTATGAAGCATAAAGCTAGCGTGCTTGATAAATGGGTAGATGAATTGATCAAGGAAGGAGAAGAAATAATAAAACATGCTATAGAGAAGTATAAATAAATGTCGTGATGGAAATAAGGCCAATAAATTAAAGAAGAGTTGTGAAGAGAGGCTTATACAAAATGATATTGAGTTAAAGACAATTTCAAAGGTTGATAAACTTGATATCAATTATTCATTAAAGGAATAGGTAGTTACTAATAAAGATATCCCTAATATTAAGGCATGGGAAATCCAATTGAAATTTGAGAAATATATGGTATAAGAGTGCAAGGACCATATGGAAACATTACACGATATGCTAGAGGATATTCTAGGAAATGATATCTCAATTGTCGATGTACTTAAAAATAACTCAATGATGTTGATGCTCTAGGAAAAAATTATATGGGGGTAACAAAGTTCAAAGTTTAAATATATCCTTGGTGAAGTATGAAGGTTTATATCCTTATGTTGGTTGATTCTTTCTACACTATTGTAATTTTAGGGATTTTTCATCTAACTTGCTCAATTTAGTAGATGGTGGTTTTATGATACAATTTTGAAGAATGATGTTATGAAAATCAAGGGTTAATTGAGTTGAGATAGTGAAGCCTATTGAAGGATTGCTATCAAGACCAAGTAAAAATGGATGACTTCTTTTTAGACATATGTTAGAGTTTTTATAATAGAAAGAGTTTGAATGATGTGATGATTATATGTTTCTAGAAAGTTCCATTTTTCCAATTTTTTCACAACAATTGTTAAAATGATGGTGTCAAACACATGCTACTTTCTACTATTTCTGCCATTGATTTTATACTATATATTTTTGGTTGTTGATGAAGTGTAATCGGCCTTAAGCTCTTGATCTATAAAAGGGACAAGGGTCTTCTTTTTTACGAGATTAGAAATTGTTGATACTTGTCAAGCTTAAGTTGGAGAATTTCCGAATTCAAGTTTGCTTCATGATTTCTCTTTGCATTCAACGAAACTACTTGTATATTCTTGTACAAAATATTTAATTGGAGGAAAAATACTAGTCATTCTTAATTTTAAATCATTCATGATTGTAAATTTGTCATTTTTCTTTGGAATATCAAATTGTTGCATAAATATTTTGGTACATTTGGTCAATTTCTTAGTGTGACAAATTTCCCTTTGAAGATTTTCATTGTATATATATATTTGTGATTATTTATAGTGAATTATAGATTTATTTAGTCTCCATTCCTTATTTTGGAAGAGTATTTGTGTGAAATTGTTTAAAAAAATAGTTTCTTAGATCCTTTTCTCTTCTTCCCCTAATATTTTTCCTTTTTTTTTATCAAAATCCTTGAGAAGTGAAGTGTAATGATAAAATATGTGATACTTCACATGAATATTATTTAGTATTTATAAATGCAAAATTCATGAATATTTCAAGATAGTTTCAAAAGAATTGATTAAAGTTAGATCTTACTTTGTGATATCTAATGAAGTAACTTTTGATCTTGCCGATGAATAATAAATCTAGCTATATCACTTGAGATACCTCATGAGCCATAATATGTTAAGTTTCTTGTGAGTAAATACCCAATCCATTTCTCATTGTGATTAATAGGAGAATACAATGCACCCTAGGTGAACCTAGTACATCAATATTTGACAATAAAAACCCTAGGATTCTAAATTCTATTTGAATTTAAAATATTTCAAGAGAGATATGTTTCTTTATAATAATTATATGTGTTTGTGATTAACAACCACATCAATAAAAGTGGTGCTATAAGGAGGGCTAGCACTTGAGGTTTTGTAATCTTCTTTACAAGTTGGAATGTTGTAGAATTGTAATGAGGCTAGTAGTAAGGTCTAGATCTAGTGATTCACAAGGGAAATCAAGGAATTTAGGAAGAGATAGAAGAAATCAAGATTTTTTTTTAGGATATCAATCAAGGAAAAAAAAATCGATTCATCCTCCTCTTGTTTCAATGATGTTCTTTAACATTTAATATTCAATCACTTTTCCAATGTATCAAGCTTTACTAAAGAATCCAAAATATTGATGCCAAAAATAACAAATGTAGTGAGATACAAATGATCATCTTTGAATATTTAAAGACACTTTCTTCAGAAAAAAAGTACAACATGAAGATTTTGTTTGCAGACTTATTCCATATACCTTGGGGGAAGAATCTCATAAATGTACATCAATTTCCTAAGGAACTCTATCGATAATTGGCAACAAATGAAAATGAATTTTTAGTGAGATTTCAAGTTCCAATAGATGCCACTACATTCTATCATTTCTTTGCTAAGATAAAAAGAGGTGAATGAACAATTTTTAATGATCACTTTCAAAAGGTGACTTCAAGACTGGCAAATCCTGACAATGTTGAACAACCTCTTGCTTTGCTGGCTTATTATTCTACTTTGGATCCTATAACAACAATTTTTGTTAAAAGGAAAATACCTAAAATAGATATTTTCTAGATGCTTATGTTGAGGCAATCAAAGTCAACAAAGAGATGGGACAAGTAGGCTATGGCCTCCTTACAAATTTTGGAAATCTTGGCATGCCAAATTAAATTGGAGCTCTAAAATTTCATAGTCCATTGTTGAATTTTGTTCCTTATTTTCAAAAACATATCAAATTCCAACATAATGGATTCTAGTAGCAAGGGAATAGATTGAAAAAAGGAAATAACTTGTCTCTAGTGTAACATCCAAGACCAATAATTACATAAGTATGACCTAACGAAAATATTTTTTTATTGATCCATAAGAAAATTTGATAGAAAAATATAAGAAGAAAAGGAGGACAAAAAATAGATGGTGGCTCAATTGAAAATATTAAAAATTAAGGTTACTCAAATGAGGAATACATTTTTTATGAGTAGAATTATAATCATAATCAACAAAATAGAAGTTATAATGCTCCTAGACCTGCTAGAACATGGAACGTGACCAAATAATCAAGGTTTACCTTCTCCATTGGATGACTCAAAAAATAGAACTTTGAGAGTTAATTTAGTGTCAAATTTAAAACACCAGTTCTCATGCAAAATTGGATTGTCTACAATTCAATATTGCAACAAATATTTTCTAGAATTAGATTCTTAATATTGAGAGCCCTAATTTGAATTATTCTAGTAGTAAAGAACTATTTTCAATGGGATATGAGTTGATAATTTTTTTGGATAGCTACATTTTCCCTTTTGAAATAGAGAATAGACCTATCATGGAAGCTGATGAAGTTCAAGCCTATCAATAATATCAGAGAATCCACAACTACAATTTAAGAAGTAATAATAATCATTTTAAAGGTACACTAATGAATTCTCTACCACGAAATAATTTTAATACACCTCGCGACTCATAGTCGAGAAATAATCCCTAATTACCTAAAGTAGCATCACAATCTTCAATTTTTTTCAATATGTCTAGACTAGCATTCAATCAGGTAAGCACAGAATTTCAAACTCAAACAAGTTGTGTAATTTCATTGCTAAGGAAGTTAGGAAGATAAAAATTAATCTCCCTTTGATAATTTTTTTAAAAATTCCTATCGTAAAAAATGATTTCCTTAAGTCCTTAGAAGAGTCTTCTTCAAAACTAGAGGTTCCTATGATCAAAGATTTTGTTAGCAAAGATCATAGTCAAAAGAATAAAGATAAATTCCTTGTACCCACATTAGATTCTCAAGTCACTTTTACAGAGAAAAGAGTGATTCTCCTCCATTTTTTAACTCTTAGGATATTTGGTATGAATCTACAAAATTTTCTAGTAGATTCAAGTGCATCCACCAATACCATGCCTTTGTATGCATGTTAGACCTTAGGATTATACCTTATCAAATCCTTAAATAAAGTGACTCAGCTAAATAAAACTAAGTTTAACATTGTAGGAGAGCTCACTCATATCCACATGGAATTATATTTTTATCCAAGAGTTCAAAATTTTATATATATTTAGGTATTTGATATCCATGATACTTACGGTATGTTGTTAAGTTGAGATAGGTCCAAAAATTTAAATGGATATATGGCCATTTATTGTTCACATATGTGGTTACCATGGAGAGGCATCCAAAATAAAATCATAATTGAGAGGGAAATCGAAATGAAGCACAAAATTATAGAGTACAATCAAAATAATGAGGTACTTGTTAGCACCTAGATGTTTCCTTCATTTCTAGTGGTTGATGACCTTTCAGTTGGTGAAAAAACGTTGATTTTAGGCTCAATGGAAACCAACTTGCCTAAAAAATTGTGGCATTAAAATCTCCCAATATATGAATCATCATGAAAATTTTACTAACTATATAAGTTTTTGATAAATCATAAGTATTGTGCATGCTCAATTTTGCGGCTCTTGGACATGTTTTGAGCCAAATTTTAATATGTTGATGACTTTGAGTGGGCCCATAAGGTCTTGTAAATAGTTTCAAATTTTAAAATTATGGAAAAAACTTAGTTATTAATTTGGATTCACTAGCCTCAATTTCTACTTTTACATTGATTAAAAAAGTTTTGAGGTCCTAACCAATTTTTTTAAATGGATTTCTTGAAGGCCCAATTTAAAAAAGAGGTCTTGAAAGTCCATTTGTTGTGTAACTTTTGGAAACATTATAAGGATATAGATAATTTATTATGACCATTTTCAAGTTTTCATGGCTCCCAAAGGTTGTATGCACCTGTTGTGTCAGTTTCATCATTTATCTTGCAGGGAAATTGAACTACCAGTTTCACTATGTTTTAAATTTAAATTTTTCAAAAATATTTTTAAAATATTTTAAGATTTTAAGGAGGCCAAAATCAACATTCTAAAATTTTATTTTACCCAAGTTGAATGGCATGTGAAATGAAATTTTCACTTGAGTGTTATAGGTTTAAATGTTTAAACCTTGTATTTTGTCCATAGCCATCACATTGGCTATGCCCATCATGATTTGGGAGAGTACCGAGAAATTAATATTTGTGATGGTCTTGGAAGTATGTGATGGGATTTTTCCAATCACATCACTTAAATTCATAAAAAATATTAAAGGGAAAGACTAGTTCCTTTTGCAATGGTTTTCTATTGGTTGCTCTTTCAATAGTCTTTGACAATGTGAGGAGGCTTTGGGAAAAAATTTAGAGAAGTATAATGGATGAAATTTGGGTTTTAGCCTTCCAAAGGTTTTTGGTTGTTATTCCAATGGTCAAGTATTGATTTGGATAATTTTTTTCATTTATTTGTTGCTAGTAATCCCAAAAATGACATACAACATGTTTTAACAACCCAACTAGCATTCCAAGCACCAAATAATGAATTTGAGTGATGGTTTAAACATTTTAATAACAATTTTTTTAAAAAAATAGTATTATAATAATATTTCTCATGTGAAAAACCTTAGGGAATATTGGTGTGAGAATTTTCAAGTTGAATCTCTTTGCCTCCTTGTTCAAAATATTGTTAGAAGGGTTCTTAGTGCCTTACATTTTGCACACTTTTAATCATCCAACAAGCTCAAAAACAACCCAATAAAGTGAAAAAAAATTCTACAAGATTTAAAACTTCCCATAAGTGTTCAAAATGCTATTTTTATGTGTTTCAAAGCATGGAAATGGGTAGATCTGAAGGTAAAATGTGTAGTTATAGCATGTTTTTACTTATCAATGAAGTGGGTAGGTGAAAGAATGAGTCAGTTTCCTATAAAACATTTAATAAAATGCTAAGGTAACTACAAATAATTATTTAAAGTGTTTTTAAGGTTAAAGTGACTAGTTAAATGCACTTTCTTATTGTCATCAAAGATGAACAATAGCCTAGGGGTCAATTTTTACTTGCAAGGTGAAATATGAATTGTAATTTATTTCTTACCACTCAATTAAAAATAGGCAAGGAGAAAATGGTCATTGTAGAAATGTGTAGGCATGTGGATATGGAATAAAAATATGATAGAATGTCAAATTAAGAAGTAGAGTAAATTGAGGTGTTTTGAGGAGTTTAGTGGGTAAGTGTGCTAAGTAAAATGAATTATTTCACTATTGGTGAAATGGGTATTCAACCAAGATTATATTTTTTACTTGTAAAAGTGAAATATAGTTAGAAAATGATTTTTTACATGTAGTATTAAATTGTGAATATGAATATAAATTATGATCTGTGTAAATAAAGTTTTAGATGGTAATTAAAAATGAGTGCTCAAAGGGATAACATACTTGAGTAAAAACATGTTGTAATTTATAGTGTGTGGGTAAAATTCCTAGGAGTACATTTTTTCACCTACAAAGATACAATGCATAAGTAAACTAAGTTTTAATTTCACATAAAAAATATGCATGAGATTGTAAAAAAAATAAAAAATCAAATTTAAAAAGAAAACAAAGAGAAAAGAAAGAGAAAGATAAAGGTGTTAGTCAATTGTAAATCAAAGTGAAATTAATGTGCATGTTTTAGTTGGTTGGAAGATCTAGGCATTTCCCTCTTATTTAAATTATAATTTCTATGTCATTTGAAGGGTTTTGTGATTTTGAAAAGTTATAAAAGGGGAGGGTTCCAAAATATTTCATGGTCTATGTAGGGAAATATAGTTCCATTCCTTCCAATCCTCTTATAATTGCATTGTATATTTTGATTGCAGCTTATATGAATACACGCTTTTGCATGATATTAGTGTATAGTGTCTCCATGTTGTAATGATATGTTATTTGAATAATAAAATTGAGGATTCTAAGGTTCTTCATACATATTTTTTTGTTATGAACTATATTCATTAATTGCTATCTATTTTAGGTATAATATAAATGGTTTTTTGAAAATGGTGATAGTGCTTGATTTCAAATAGATTTTTAAGTAAATTTGCATTGGTAGTCATTATTTTATCTCATTAATATAAGGCAATAATTATTGAATGATAATCAAAGTATGTTTAGAATGTGATGAAGAATCTGTGCAAGTTATCAACTTTATAACCTTGGATAGACACCAATCCATCCTGAATGACTTTCCCTTAGTCTCAAAAACAATTATCAAACTCAAAGTCAAGTTCAAAGCCATTTATTATGCTTTAGTTGTGATTATTTTCAATTTTCATACTAGGATTTTGAAGTTAGAAGAAAGGTATTGTTCATGCCTACAAATATATAAATCCTTATTTATTTGTATGAAGATAATTATCTGCTAAATACTAAGATACAAAACTATCAAACATATATGAGGTTCTAAAACATAAGACATGGCTAATATTTAGAGAAATCTTAGTAATCAGTTGGAGGAACCAATATATTAATGAATTTATTGGGGAAGATACTATCCATTTGGAAAGAGTCATAAAATTCTATAAGGTCTAAAAATTTGGTTTAGATGTTGATGGTCTTCACACTTAGAGAAAAAAGTGTTATAGGTTGTTTGAGGGTTTCACAAAATGATGGTTCTCTACTGGTCCTGATCCCTCCCTTCAAAAAAATGACTATGTTTATTTTTTAAGTACCGGGTGTCAAAATTACCTCTTACCTCTTAAATTGTTATGGAAATATATAATCCTTCTTATTGATACTTGATCAACAAAGTATCATTAATAAAAAACATTAAGTGATTCTGTTTTGGAATTTTGGGTTCAGGGTTCCTCTATACCTCTTACCTTTCTTTGTGTAAGAGGTAGTCCCTTTGATCAATCTCTAACCTCTAATATATTGCCTTTAGATGTTGGTTGTCGGTCTTGCCTATTATTATTTACACATTTTTATGGAACAGTGTAAGGCATCCTCCCAATTCCTGACTCTCAAAGCTCTTTCTCCCCTTCGCATTTTTCTAGGAACTCTTTTCTATTTCCCTTCCAAAGCCTAATCTCTGATGAGTCCTCTGAAATATTTGGCTAAGTTTCAGAAATTTGAAGATTGGGGATCGACATTCCCCTTTACCTCTTACATTTTTTACATAAGAGGTAAGTGATCCTCTGACCTTTGACCTCCAATGTCTCTCCTACTATTGGAATTTGGCCTTCATGCTTCTCCCTTATGCTTTACCACTTTGCATTAAGCGATAATCCCTTTTCCAAACCCCTGACCCTTGATGACCTACCTTCAAGTGTTAGAATTCACTCCTTCCTCTTACCCTTTCCCTTAATCTTATGGAAGGTGGTAAGAAGTAGGCCCGATGCCCAATGTCCAAAACCCTGATGTTGATGAAGAGTATGAAGTATGAAGAAGCATCAAGGCTCGATGTTTGATGGGGATAGATTTTTGGGCTTGTGAACCATTTAAATTTATTCTACATAGTTTTTTTGGCCTGATAATTCAGCTATACTCACTATTTGACGTGTTTATTTGTGAATGCCATTAATGTTGCAATGAATTTTTGGGAGACTTGATTTAATATTTGGGAGTAAAAGGATGGTCTTTAATGCTATTTGTACCTAGTATCATTGGGATGAGTTGTTTCCCATGCTTCTTTATGGGCTAAAAATATCATTTTGTCAAAGATCTCTTCCGTTTGATTTGTTGTTGGTCTTTTAGGTTTTATTCACTACTTGTATGGGAGCCTAGCATGGATTTAAATATCATTAATTACGGATTTCTTCTAATATATGGTCATATTTTTCTCTTAGGAAGATATTTTTTAACCTTGGGTGGACCCTAGTTGGGTTAGGGTTTGTAACTAGTTGAGTTTTGAGTTATGCCTCAACTATAAATGCTAGTTTTGTTGTTTTTGTAAGGGTTAAAATTTTTGTTCTCCTTTCCACCATTCTAAGGTTTTGGTCCCAAGATGCTATGTACAAATAGTGTATTGTTGGAAGGTGAAGATCTATGTTTGTAAGCAATTACATGACACTGCCTCTATATCTTGTAAATGTGGCATATATGAATAGACACTAGAATGCAATTGTCTCCAAGTTTGAAATGTAATGTCTTGTGAATATTAATATAAATTTTATTTTAGTTTCTTCAAAAAAAAATTCTATTCAAATTTTTTATCTATTATCTTTTCATTCAAGGAGTGATGTAAATTCTTGTATGAAGATGGTGAAGATATTATGTTCTCATATGGACTTATAATTAGAGTTGTATAATAGGATTTTGTGTGTTAGGTTATCACAAGCTGATTATCTAATCAAAAGACCCCCAAGATATTTTTGGTTATGCCATTATAAAATTGCTAACATATGAATCTATAACACAATTTAAGCACTAGTCTTGCATGGTTTTCCTCCTGCATCCTAAGAAACAAACTTTATATTCAAAAAAAAATTTCTCTACTTTATTAGTTTAGATTTTCTTTATGTTTCCTACTTCATACCTAAACTTAAATGAGAACAAAGAGTGTAAATATCCCTAAAGGCCCTTGTCATATGTATGAATATTATCTTCTAGACATAGTGATAAAACCACAACTACTTGTATGCATCCAGTGTCGTATAGGGATACCCACTTAGGTCCTATAGAGCCTAGAGTGCATGGGAGAAAATTCTTAAATCCATCTCCCGTTTGTTGGCCCCTAATCTTGAAGTCCTTGATCATAAGAGTTGGCTATCCTTTAAAGGGTTTTAGGGTTCAACAAGAAAAAACACCAACAAATTGGTGACTCTACTAGGGAAAAAAAGAATCATCAATTGAATAAAAGTCAAATGATCCAAGGACCTTCATACTTTTAGAAGGAAACTATTGCAATATTTCTAGAATGTTCTTGAATTTTGGTTCTTTCTGGTGGAGAGAACTCATAAATAACCTAAATATTGGAAGGAACTTCTTGTTCCTTGAAGACCTTGTCATATTTTAAGAGGTGGAAACTCTACAACAAAATTTTACATCGTCAGAAGAGTTTGGTTGCAACAGTTCTCAATTATTTGAAGGAACTAGTAGAAAAGGGAGTTGAGAAAGTTGGATATTCTAATCTTCTTTTGTAGAAAAGAGAGTAGTAAAGATAGATAGTTGTAGAGGGATAGATATTGTTTTTTAAGAAGTTATAGATAGTTTGATTCCACCTCTACAAGCTATTCTACCATGACTAAACCACAATCATACCCTCAAATAAAAAATTCTCTACTGAAAGATATAACCCTCTGGATTTCAGTAAAATTCAAGGTTATCCAAAATCTATTCCTAGAGAAATAAGTAAATACCTACCCAAGTTTAGAGGAGTTTATGAAGAGTCAAAATGAAAATATATGTAGGTTTTCACCATTTAGATGGTGGATTTTCAGATAGTAGAGGAAGATGGTGTCATGATTTTTTTTGTAAGAACTTTAGAAAATAATGCTTGGGATTGGTTTTATTATCTTCCAATGCATTCTATTTGTTCATGGAAAGAACTTGAGATATTATTCATGGATAATTTTGGTGAAGTGAATGATGAATTTTTATCTGATAGTAGGATTCTACATAGTCAAGAAATTTTTGAAGAAGAATATAAACCCGCGATTTTATTTTTTTCACATATTGATACATTATATGATATGAAAGATATGAGGATGAATGGCCATATTATTTTCATGATAGATTCATGAAATATTTGTTTTCTATAATAGAACTAGATAGACATGATGAATCAATGTGTATTAATTTCTTTTGTGAAAAACTTGAGCTAGATATAAGTACCATGCCTACTGATATGAAGCCTCATAGTGTTGAATTTATATATCAATAGATTTTAGTGATTGGGGAAATGATAGGGAAGTGTGGAATTAGTTTCCTATCTAAATTGTGTGATGCTAATTTTTCTAGGCTTGTTGATGTAAGTTTGGATGGTATAGCAAATAACATCAATTCATATAGTTGTGGTGAAGATCTCATTTTTGAGAAGCCCACAAAGGATATATGTGCAGATGAAGGTTTTTTCCACAAAAAACAAGATGTAAAGCATGATGTGATGAAAGGAATATCTGGAATCATGCCTTCTATTGATTTTGATGCTACTAAAATTGAGATCCAATTTTCTATAATAGATGAAAGTGATAGAGTGTGTAGTGAATTCAGTTGGAGCAATCATCCAAGGATAATAGTATTAAAGAAATCAATGATGATTTCTAGTTTGATGATGAGTTGTATGGCATTTCTAATTTTTTTAGTAGTATGCATAGAGAAGAAGATATGTATGCATGAGATTCATTGAATTACTCAGCTCAGGTAGTTGATTGTGTTGGGCATGCCTATGATAGTGATGTAAGTGATGAATAAGAAATTTCTTCCTTGTTTTATCTCTTACCTTCTTCTATCCGTTTTTTTGGTTTTGAAGTTGTCACTGATTATTTGCATGAGGATAGCATAGATGTAGCAATACATAAAAATGAAAATGCAAAGACAAGAATTGGTACAGTTGATGATGTTTCTTATGATGAGTTTGCACTTGAGGAGTGTGATTAAGTCAATCACATGGATTCCTATAAAAAAAATTTCCAGGGGGTGCAACTTGTAGTCTTCCTCATGAGTAGTGGACTTCAAGTCAGCCATGGTAGGGCAATGTTTTTGAGCTAAGAATGAAAGATGTGTGTTGTAGGTCTTATTTTTTTGGCACATGTCTTACCAGATTGCCAAAACATTGAAATAGAGAGACAATCTGAAGAGGGCAATTCTTCATTCAAAATGCCTCATAATTTGAATGCATATTCTAATGAGTTCTACATCACCATAGGTGATCCCAAGGTATGTCAGTCATCTATGGTCCCTATATTGAGTGAAGCCATATATGACACAATCCTTTTTGATGAAGATGTTGCTTCTCACAATGTGGATGTTTGTATTCTTGATGCTGAGAACTTCACTTGGACCCATAATACATCTTGTGGTGGTGTTGAGAAGAAAAAAGTTATCCAAGTTGATGAATTTCCATTTTCTCAAGTTTCTTGTATGCGTAAGCTTCAAAGTTTTTAGTTTGAATTATTAGAGGATGAGTATCTCTCTGCAAGTCAGCATTGTGAAGAGGCATATTTTTCTTTACCATATGAATCAGAGGCAGTTTATATTTGCCTTGATTCATGTGAGGTGGTGATTAGGTATGAAAGTACCATGGTTTCATATGGTGCTTATCAATGTTCTCAATTTATACCACCTAGTACAAAATGAAAATATATAGTGTGTGGTAGTGAGGTGGCCTATATGGTGTGGTTACCATGTAGTAGCAAGATCAAAAATTTAGTAAGTCTTCACTTTTTCAAAGGTAACCATATGTTTATGCTTGAAGGAAATAGGTTGCCCTTGCCGCTATGGTGTGACAATTGTTTTTTGGTTAAAGGAGATCAAATCCTTTGATAGATTGTTGTTTGATAGAGGAAAGCATTTTCTCTCTTCTCCATTTGGTGGCCTAGGTCCATCAAATGAGTTTTGAAGATTGGGTAGTTTCTAAGCACCATGGATAAGGCATGGTCTTCCCTAGAGATCTAGAATATTGCCATCCTTCACTTAGGCATGCATCCCTAACTAGAGCCATTGGTGGCACTATTTTCAGCTTGTGCCATTCCCCTTATGATGCCCATCAGTTATAATTGATCTACGAAATATAAATGGTGCATCATTCTGTTGTGGTTTTAGACTTTCAGGTTTTCGCTTACCTTCCTTCTTGCATCCTTCCTCTATCACTCTTGATCTCCTTCTTCTTTTCCCCTTCTTTCTATCTCTCTTTGATATTTAAGTTTTTACCCATTAGGCTTAAGCCTTACCTTCCATTTCTTCCTTTTCCTTCCATATTCTTGACCCCCGCTCCCTTCCTTCAAAAATTGAATGTGTTAATATTTTGAGGATTGGGCATCCATCTTACCTCTTACCTCTTACCTTGTTATGGTAAGAGGTAATCATTCTTCTCAATACCAATCACTGAAGTCTCATTAATGAAACAAATTAAGTGTTTTTGTTTTAGAATTTGGGGATAAAGGTTCCTTTATACCTCTTACCTTTCCTTGTGTAAGAGGTATTTCCTTCAACCAATCCCTAAGCTCCAATTTCTTTCCTTTAGATTTTGATTGTTGGTCTTACCTCTTATGCTTTACGTGTTTTTGATAAATGGTGTAAGGAATCCTCCCAATGCCAAAATCCTAAAGCTATTTATCCCCTTCACATTTTTCTAGAAACTCTTTTTTGTTTCCCTTCTGAAGCCCAATCTCTGATGAGTCCAACAAAAGATTATACTAAGTGTCAAACTTTTGGGGATAGGGGTTTAGCCTTCCCCTTTACCTCTTATGTTGTTAACATAAGAGGTAAGTTATCCTTCCAACCTTTGACCTCTGATGTCTCACATCCCATTAGAATTTGGCATTTGCATGTCCCCCCTTACACTTTACCACTTTGCATTAAATGGAAATACCTTCACCTAGACCCCAACCCTTGATGACCTACCTTTGGGTGTTAGGATTCACTCCTTCCTCTTACCCTTTTCTTTAATCTTATGGAAGGTGGTAAGGAGCAAGCCTCATGCTCGATGTCAGTCTGAAGCACTAATACTGATGAAGAGTATGAACTATAAATAAGTCTCAAGGCTTGATGTTTGACAAGGATGGTTTTTTGGTCTTGTAGAACATTTAATGTTATTCCACCAGTTGTTTTGGGCCTGATAATTTAGCTATATTTGTAAATTGATGTGTTTAGTCATGAATGGAATTAATGTTGTAACAACTTTTTGAGAAACTTGATTTGATCTTTGGGATGATAGGGATGCTTTGTAATGTTATTTTTACCTACTCTCATTGGGATGAGGTGTTGTTCATTATTCTTTATGGGTTGCAGGTGTCCTTTTTGTTAGAGATATCTTCCTTGCCATGATTTGTTATTGGTTTTTTGGGTTTTCTTCATTTATTGTATGGGAGCCTAACATGGATGTCAAGATCATCAATGATGGATATCTTCTCAAATTTGGTTGGATTTTTCTACTCAGTAGATAATTTGTAACCTAGGGAAAACCCTAGTTGGCTTAGGGTTTGTGCCTAGTTGAGTTTTGAGTTATGCCTCAACTATAAAGGAAAGATTTGTTATTTTTGTAAGGGTTGAGAATTTCTCCTTTCCATGGTTTTGAGGTTTTCGTCTCAAGATTCTATGTATAGAAAATGTATTATTGAATGGTGAAGATCTATTTTTTAAGCCATTACGTGACACTACCTCTATATCTTGTAAATGTGGGATATATGTATATACATTGGTATACAGTTGTCTCTAACTACAAAATGTAATGTCTTTTGAATCTTTAGCAAGGTTATTTAGGTTCTTCAAACACATTTATTTTTTGAATTTTTTATCTATCTTCATGTCATTCAAGGAGTGATGTAAATCCTTTCATGAAGATAGTGAAGATATTATGTTCTTATATGGATTTATAAGTAGAGTTGTATAGAAGGATTCTGTGGGTTAGGTTATCATAGGGTGATTACCTATTTAGAAGACACCCAAGATATGTTTGGTGTTTCCATCATAAAATGCATAACATGTGACTCTTTAGCCAAAGGTAAGCACTAGTCTTGCATGGTTTTCCTCCCCCATCCTCAAAAATAGATATTATATTCAAAAAACCTTTTCCCTTATTTATTAGTTTAGATCTTGTAATAACCCATTCTAAATTATTACTTAAATAATATTATTGCAATTGACATATGAATATATTCAAATTAAAAATACATAACTAAGAAGCTACAGTCAATCATAGCAACACATCTCTAATTAAATGAGTCAAGATTTATATATTCAATTTGAAAGTCAATTACAATATCAAGTTTGACTTGGCTCTTAAGGTGACAAAGTCAATACAATGTATCACTTTTACATCAAGGTTACATCAAGGATTTACATCAAGTTTACATAATAGAATAAATAGTATTGTATACATCTAAGGTTCCTCTTGACACTTGCTTCCACTGGTGGATGATAACCTGGTTGAAGTGCTTTACTGCGCAACCACAAAGCTTACGCTTCCCCTAAATTCTTCCAACTTGGAGAATACCCGACCTTGCATGGAAAGTTTGGCAAGAGAACAATCTGCAAGGTGGAATCTAGTGTGTGCCCATACATCAACACACATTTACATCTACAAGTTAAAAATAGAATGAAAGATCTATGCTAGGAATGGAAGAGAGTTTCATCACATTGTCCATAAATGCATAATGAACAAAATTGCTTGGCCAAGCATAATAATAATGTTGCAACAACAAACAATAGTTTTTGTTAAAGAAAAACTATACTCTTTGAACTCCATCTCAACACCCATCCTAGAAGGTAAATTTCATCATCAAGTTATCTCATAAAAACTAACTACCCTCTAGCAACATCTACCCTTAGGTGCTCTAGTCCACTAGGTGTTGTTCTACTCAATTTATAATTCAGAAATAAATTTAATGGAAAATGATCAAACATTATCCATCCATTGAAAGCATGTGTCACAAGATTTCATTGTAACTACGTATTCAATTAAGAGTAAAGATAAATAGAAAATAGAAGAAGCTATGTCACAAGTATGTGTATGTACGCAGATGAAGGTCTACATGTATACACATATATGTGCCTACTTAAGTTATGGATTTGTGCATATGTTCTAAATTTTAAACCAAAAGATCAAATTTCTATTATTGAAATAATATTTTAGAATATAATATATTCTATCAGTTTACATGAAGTAAGAATTTTAAGAAAAATATTTGATTGAACAATTTCCTACATAATGTTATGTCATTTATGTCAATCATGCTATGATAATAAACTATTCTATTGTAATCACATAATTACTTTTAACAAAACAATGTTGTCTACATATAAACAATCACAATTTATAACAAAATAATGTTGTTCAAAAATGATCACATACTGTTTATATCAAAACAATGACAATTACAACTAAATAGTTATAGACCTATGTTGTTTCCATCTAAATAGTTATAAAATAATGTTATTTTCATATAATACATTCAATTTTTATAATAGCACGATGTTTTTTAGCAAAAAATTAATAAATCCTAGGCCTGCTGGGTGTGGGGGAGTGATAAGAGATGAGAATGACAATTTTATTTCAGCA